>VYXH01002369.1:834885-911314 GCA_013397275.1 Burhinus bistriatus | reverse complement strand
AGGAAAAAATTTTTCACTGAAAGAGTTATCAAGCATTGGAACAGGCTGCCCAGGGAGGTGGTTGAGTCACCATCCCTAGGGGTGTTTAAAAGTCATGTAGATGTGGTGCTTAGAGACATGGTTTAGTGGCAGAGCTGGTAGAGTAGGGTCAATGTTTGGACTGGATGATCTTAAAGGTCTTTTCCAACCTAAACGATTCTATGATTCTATGATTATTTACAGATTCTATCAGGTTCATGCATTATTTCACATGCTATATCACTGTCCAGAAATTCCACAAGAAAAACAATTATGATGTAAGCTTCTACAAGCTATAAGCATTCATAACTTGAGTACGAGTGGATTTCCTAAAATATCTTTATTTTATTTTCATGATGTTTCATGAACTCAAAACTGCTTGGGATGTGTTACTCTTGGAATAGAAAGGTCACATTTATTAATATGGACTGGTAAATCTTTATAGCTGAATTATCCTTTTAATATAAATAACAAAGATTTCACTTGTGATGTAAACTCTGCAATATGAAGAATTAGGTTTCCAAGACGTGATTGGTCAGGATGCTAGATAATCTAATCTAGGCTCCCTTTCCCACAAAAGGCTGGACCAGATGATCTTTCAAGGTACCTTTCAACCTGGGCTGTTCTATGATTCTATGACTATGATTCTACGACTATGATTCTACGATCCTATGATTTTAATAATTAATCTGCCCCAGTGCAATTCCTACCTACTCTTGGGTGGCTCTATATGCAGCTGCTTTTGCTAGTTTAATGCTGTAATCAACAAATAATACCCCAGTCTATCTCTCTTTTTATTGTCACTTGCGGACATTTATGTGCATGTCTTGGCAGCTGGATGTGTAAGAAATGTGAAGCTGAGATAGAAAATTTAGCAAATGAGAGAACAGTACCAGGACTGAAAAAATAATGGGATTGGGAAGATTACTATTGAGTCTGTGATGGGATAATAGGTAATTATAAAAGAAATAAGGACAATATTGTACAGAATATGGGAAAAATCACCAGCAACAAATGATCGTAATTATCATCTAAGCCTTTCCTCCCAAACTGGGAAGATACAGAATATGTGACAAAGAAGTACCATGAAATAAATAATAGTATTTTTAAAACATAAAAATAAAAGACTAGATAATGCTTTTGCTTCCTTTAATTTTCTTCCTGTCATTTCCTTATTCTTTGCTTTTGTGTTCGGTCTGTTTGTTGTAGCTATCCAGAGCGTCTCTTTTCTATTTTTCTTGTTTTGCAGGAAAAATAGCCTTTACTGTCCTGTCATCTTTTTCCATTGGTCCATCCTGCTTCCTCTTTTACACTAATATTCTGCATTCTTATCTCCATTCTTCGTAAGTTCTTTAATCTGCTTCCTCTATAGCCTTTGTTTTGCCCCATGCACTGCTCTGGGCTCCTTTTCTACTCCCAACCCTTTTAATATCCCCTCCTTTTTTTCTGTTACTTAACACACCTTCCTTTCTCTTCTCTTTTCTGTCTCATCATCTGCTCATCCCCTATCCATTGTTCATTTTCAGAATGAGTTCACTCATTTGTTCATTTCCATTAATAGTCCCTAGTTCCTAATAACCACGTGACTAATACTTTACTTCTTACTCTCAGAATACTGCAGTTTCCTTTTATGTTTGTTTTTTCTCTGCTGGACATAGTGAGATGTCAACTGTCACACACTTTCTACAACACACCATTCAGTCATACAGGAACTGTCTCCTATTCATTCCTTTCATTATCAACATTTTTTTCCTTCTTTCCCCTGTGTCAACTCAACTAATCTGCTTTATTAAAGGAATCCTGTTAACTCAGTCTTGCTATGACTTCCACTGAGTTCACTGCACTTCCTTCACTCATGTTTTTCTTTTCTCTACTCCTTACTTGAGATTTGTTGTAAGATTAGTTTTTGCCAAATTATTACATGTTTTCCATTATTTAGAACTGGTATTTTTGCTAGAAAACAATTATGGACATTATCAGATTTAAATATCGTTCTGAGGTGATGCAAGAATGCATTTTCACAACAGATATTCTATTGCATAGAAGACTAGGGCAAAATACTGATCATAAACATCAATACTTTTTTATATTTTGCTGATAGCCTATATCATTTTTGTGTTGCTTAATTTAGTTCTTATTTACTCTCCTCCAGTAAATAAGTAATAAGTATATGTTATGCTGAAAAATTTCCAGGAAGTTTTAAATGTTGTTATTTTATAAAATATACTTGCCTAAATGTTGTCTTTGCAGAATTCCAGAGATTGTGATTGGATGTCTTGTTACAGATGGCTGTGGGGAAGGTGATGTAAATGGATACAACTGAGGGGTTCTGAAATCAGAAGTAGCCCATGACCCCCTTCTACTACTTTGTGATCCAGATGATGGTGTAAGTGAACATCCGCTATGTGGTAGTCTTATAGGTGTGGATCTGTTAATGAAATTAATTCATGGATATGATTTGAGGCTACTTTCATAGTACAAGAGATTTCAAAACCACTTAAATTCATAGTGCTAATATTTTAATAGAAAATGCTATAAATTATTGTGTTCTACATATTCCTTAGCAGATTTTTACTGCTTTAGGATTTTTACATATTTTATAAAGCAGAAGGACAAAACAAATTATATGAGAATCAGAGATGGAAAAAAGGAAATATTTTGTTATATATATTTTAAATTTGTGTTAGAAAGGCATAATGATTATAAAGAACATGAGTTTACTTTTTCTGGAACCATTTTAAGTTTTTTCTTGATGTTAATAATTTTCACAGTTTGAGACATTTTCAATGTTTGAATGAAAAACCTGAAACACCTGCTACACATTGCATGAAGATGTTCAGGTTATTAAGAGAATAGCTCTTGTGTACTGTGTTGTCATCTCTGATTTTTAGAAGAATTATAAAGCAGACACATTGTTGTACTTTCTTACTATAAAATAATATCCTTTGTATAAAAGTACCATGACTGTAGATGTCCACAGCTAGAGCAGCTCAGATTATCTCTGCACATTTTTGAAGTGATTTCAAAATAAAGCCTTCCAGCAATAACACACACATTCGCATAGGTGATAGCAAGCCTGCACAATAACATTTCTTCGTATGTATAACATAACCTTTAAACGTACAGATTAATAAAGGCCAGACAAGAGAAACTTCACACTCTCATAAGAGATGATAACATCTTGAAAAGGTATTTAATTACCTTGTAGATCCTGCTCTACTATTTTGACTTGACATTATTCCAGATGACTGAGAACTTCGGTAGGATACACTACCTATAAGAATCAAATTTTTGAAAACAACATGAATTGCATATTTTACTTAAGAGATAACTTTGGAAACAAAGATTAGTACTTTAATTGCATTATTGGGGACAAATTCATGATTAGTTTATTCAAGAATTAAACATGGTGCACAATTACAATAGACAATGAAATATAAGGAATTGGTTGACAAAACAAAGTCACTATGTCACTTGAGAAAGGATTAAAATAGCCCTAAAAATTAATAATGTCATTTTTCAATTTAGCACAGACAAGACATTTGCTGAGGCATGAGTTGTCTTCCAGTACCTCTTGCTAGAAGAATATCAGCAAAAATGAAAGCTATCAAAATCCTCAGCAGTACTCCAACTGAGAGTAAAGGTGAAAAATTGTCTTTGTCTCTATAGATTAATCCTACATAGAGCTTAGCTGTCACAAGACATCATATTGCATCATCCCTGCAAATATTTTTCAAGTTAAACACATATGTTGGTTTCTTTCACCTTCTCTCATTTATTAGACTATTATTAGACTATCAAGATAGCTCTGCTGAGGTGCTCCAGTTCTTCAGCTATTCTTTTTTGCCGCATCCATCTCTGAGAAGGAAACTTTCTTTAGTGCATGATTAAATCATTGTGCCTATTTGCCCTTACTTTTCCAAGTACACTTTGATTCATTCAGTTTTGTCCACTGCAAAACTTTATGGGTTGATTCTGAAATGTGCGGAACACATAACTGTTCTAAATATAATTTTACTATGTAATTAAATATCTATTTATATTTAGACACAATAAAAAAACCCGCTAACCTCAACTCTCGTTATCTTGTTATCCATAAATTTATAGGCAAGCATGCATTTAGGAAAGATCTGAATATATAAATCAGACGTAACATAGAAGAAGCAATTTTTGCTCCTTCATTACAATTGCATTGCAATTGCATTTGTCTTTGTTTTGAGAGACTTATACCACGTAAAAACACAAGAGAAGCTCCTTATGTGGCTGGAGATGGATTCTATTAACTGATGAAGCCAGCTGAAGGACTGGCTGGGCTGTTACAGAAACATGCTGAATGTAAAATCAAGAATGGGAGGGACACATGTATGGTAGACCTGCAAAACATTAGGAATTCTGAGAAACTTGTCACAAATAAACAGTACTCAAGGAGACTGAACTAATTTCAGTAGTCTGTTATTCATGTGTTATCTACATCAGAGTGTTACCCAAGCTCTGCAACAGCCCAGGAATGAAAGGAAGTACAGGCAAGTAAAATGTCTTATACCCTATTACAGTGATAAGGTGAAAAAAAAAATCCCCTTTCTGAAGAAATTCTTGATCTCAACTTAATTACCTCGCTTTTGTTATGAAATGCTTTTGTAAATTCCATTTAGTTTCCCCCCTTTTCCTCATGTGATTTTTAACATGACATTATGGACAATGTTAATCTCTGGCAACTACAAACAAATATAATTATGAAGGTTAATAGAGGGTAAACAATATATATTGCAAGTATGCCTATTCTGTTCAACCATATACATCATCACAATATTTTCTTTGCAACTGTGGGCTATGATTGCGCAGCAAAAATCATTTTGGTTACACATAATTATTCAGAGAACAGAGTAGGTCAGTACTAGGAAGACTTACTTCATTCTTCATTTATAACCATTTCCCATCTGCTGGATTGGTGTCTACATGATAAGTTCCTTATACCTCAACACAATTCAAGTTACTCAGTAAATTGCTAATGTATGGATTTTAATTTATTTATCCTCTTAACGTAATACAAATGTTATCCAGTTACAAACTTTATTTTTACTCACCCATACGTCCATCTTGCGGTGGAGTTATTAATGATAATCTTGTTGGACCGGTCGGTGTCTCAGGTTAATGAATGGTAAGGTATTAATTACAGTGTAATAAGTATGTTAATTATTAAGGTACTTTAAGTAACAGTGTTACATTTTTGAGGTCTATAAAGCCTGCAGATTTCTGGTGCTCTCTGTTGCCAGTTTTGTTCACAGCACTAAAAGGCAAAACTTTAGAATAAAGTTACTACTTTTTAGAGATCTATGGGTGTGGAAAGCACATGTATTTTAGTTTTATTCCAAGAAGTCCTCTCTGTTACATTCAGATAATAAAAATTTTGGACACTTACATCATTTTCTGTGCTGACATTCTATTCTTAAGCTAGCGTCTGTTCCTGAATGTTACCTCTCCCAATCAGAATACTAATACAGTGAAAAGCTCCTGCGTTCATTCTCATCTTAGAGATGTCATTCAAAGCTTGCAATTCCTTACTCAAATATCAGGTGCTAACACTGCTTTCAGACCAGTGACTTCTACCCTAGCTTTTTCTTAACATGCAAAGATATTATACACATGTTTATGCCCCTGAGCATAGACAGAAGCAAGGTCACCTGGTCAAGCAGCAAACAAAATATTTTTATGAAAGGTGAAAGATAATGACTGGTTTAATTTGTGGCTTAAAAAAACCCTTTTATCTATCATAAATGAAATTTCAGGAATATTTTGTAAATCAGTGCATTGTGAAGTTAAGAGTGCCAAGTGATTCAACTCTTGTAACTCTGCAATGACAGCATTTACATCCAGCCTGATCCCCCAAAATTCCCTTTATGGTTGAAGAACAGAAACAGGAATAAGACCAATAAGCGTCCTTTCAAATGAGATAAATTACACATACTAATCCATAGGTTATACCTATGGATTTAGGTCTATCTATGGATATAACCATGGGTTACAAAGGAAACCGTAAGATGCTAGCATAGATCTGCACTGCAGACATCTACATGAGATCTCGTGAAGGTGGAAATCTTGCATTTATTTCCATCCCTTAATATATTAGAATTTAAATTTAATTGCAACTCTCAGATTCATGCATTAGCAACATTTAGTTTTGAAACAGTAACAATATTTTTATAATATAAACATGCTGAGATTTCAAGAATATGCCATTTAATTTAACATCAGAAGTTTAAAAGCCTGTATATGGTATGCGCAGAGTATAATTCCAGAAATCAATGTCGTGATTTATTTCCTTTTGGTTCCCTTTTGGGGAGCATCTGACTTCTACTAAGCATCAAGCATAGCTGAAATAAGCATATATATAACAATTGTTTTGAATGGGGAGAAATTCTATTTTTTCCAGTATTAACAGAGTAGGAGTAATCAAAAGCATATATATGTATCTATAAACATATATACAAAAAACCCCACTTACCTTCCTCACTGGTGAAGGTACAGGATCAATCTCCATTGACTCCATTCTTACAACAAAAGTCAAAATAAGTACGATATAGTAATAAAAATAACACATTCATTATAATGACTAAAATTACGATATATTCTCATGTTAAATTTGACTAATAATGGAAAAGCATAATACATCATGCATAACACATGAGTATTTAGGACTTGTTCCAAAACCCACTAGCAGTAAGAAAAATCTATTAATTGATTTTGAGCTTTGGTTTAGACATTTACAGAGAAAGTTATTTTACGATTAGCATTGTTATTCTTGTATTTAAGTTAGAATAAATATGCATATTTATATGTTTGTTACTTGACTCCACAAGGGCATTGTGAAATTTTATTTTCTGTTAAAAAATAAAGTCACAGGTATAGAAATCTTTTAGCTGGAGCAAGCTGTATGTTCAATTTTTTTAAAATATAATGAGCCTTACTGGAGTTCATCCCACCTAACTTTAGACAACTACGATGTACATATAGGTGTCTGTGCAAGTAATTTAGTTTTTCCCTACAGTCAGTGGGAAGATTTCCTCACTAATTAATCAATCCATCCATAAAGTCTTTATAATAAGACACATCATATCTTAGTATTTTTTCCAGTGAAAACGAAGGCAATCTATACAAGTAGTTATTATGTACACTTGGATAGATAAGACCCTTCCTAGTTCTTTGATACTTGCACAGTTTGCAGGAACAAAACACAAAATCAGAAAATATACCTATTTTAAACCCACCACAAAAAAAATGGCTTTGTGTGTAAAATATCAGTATGTTGTCACTGTTAAGATTTTAATTGAAAATTAATAGATTTGTACCTACATTTCAGAAGTGGAAGGACGACCAGGATGAAGAGAACATGAAGAATAACCATTCTGTTTTCTTGAAGGAACTAAAATCATTAATAAATTTAATATGAGAACATAGCTATATCCAGTGATATGTATTCCATAGTTAGTATCTTAAACCAACACTTCTTACTGGAAAGTGGATTTCTACTTGTACTGGAAAATGGTAGTTGTGTAGTTTGTTCAGGAGGTTTCGTACTAAAGGGGAAACAGAAGAAACAATAGATATAAATTGAAAGCTAGTTGGGTTTGTTCATTTGTCTAACTGGTCAATAAAGCATAATATCAAAGCTTTTTATCCATCAATAGCTGGTTTTAACATGATAATATTTGTCTTGAAGCAAAATAACAATCTATTTGATAAACTATTAACTTCTCTATATCATAATGTCTGTATCCATCATTACATGCCCAACAATATCAATTTAGGATACCATTATGGCAAAGTACTTTATGGAACAACAGATGTTAAAATACAACTATTAACTATAGTTGAGCTCAAAATCTTCTTTTCTTTGTATACATTTCCCAAACTTTAAAAAATCTAGTTATCAAAAGAAATGTTGGCATATTCATACTATCCACCAACACCTGTGTAAAACTGATACCTTTGCCAATGACCATAAATAGGAGGAATATGTCTACTGGGCATGCAAGGAGAAGCCCTAGGTCACACTCTCTTGGCAGAACTCTGAAAAATTTGAAATTGAGTAAGAACTCTGTATTGGGTATAACCAAGATGTCATTTATTTGAGATGCAGACAAGCAAAAGAAGGTAGTGGATAAAAATATGTAAACTGTGATAATCCACCAAATACCTAGTTTCCAAACACACTTTTTCTTTCAGTTATATTACATCAAGAACCATAAGAGAGCACAATACAGTATTATGTGCACATCAGAATCAAAAGAAAGTCTATACTGAAAAAACACAGAAAAGGAATAAAGATCAACATAATTTTGCAATTAAATTGCCGGCTTCATAAACTGTCTTGTTAAGGAGATTTCAGCATTCTTGATCACTGGTATTTGTAAGTGGCATTCATGAAGGGCTTCTCTCAAGAAGGTGGGTCTATAGGGAGTAGTACATTGTAACTATATGCTAAATACTCCTAATTCCCATATTCACTAAAAGGGAAAAGCAGACCAAGCCTGTTAGGTTTTTTTCCCAGTAGTTTTTGAAATCTTAGAAAATGGGAAGGATAAAATAGGACATGGAAACAAAGGTTATATGGAAAATGTAATAATTTCACCATAGGTGGATCACTGTAGGTCAATCTGATATCTTTCTTGTTTTGTTTTATGTTCTGGTAAGCCGATTTTTTTTAAACAGTAGTAAGATAATACAGTTTTCTGTGTTAATTCAATTTGAATATTAGAGTGCTGTATAGGCCACGTGGACTTTAAAGCAGAGATAAGAGCAATTAATTCAGATAAGTATACCATAAATAATATTACAAGGGAAATAACAACAAAAAAGCATGAAGAGAGCGCAGAAATGTTATTAGTGATGTCCTCTTCAGTTTAGTGTTGCAACTGATCTTGTTTAAGATATTCTGTAATATCTTAAACAGTTTGAGAAAGCCTGCAGTTTGCAAAATCTGAAGACAGAAAGTTCTGAAGATAGAATGTTACATCAATATTGAGGAGAACTACATAATGCTTTTTCAAATGTGTTTTTTTCAAACAAATAATTGAAATAAAATTTAATGAAATGAAAAGTTATAGCACAAAGTGCACTTAGGGATCAATAAGAACTTTGGCTTTAATTTGGAAATAAGGAAGATTAAAAGATTAAGATGTATAAATCAATAAGCAGGGGGATACTGATGAGCTATGTCTTGCCTATCTCTTTGATACATTTGTGAAAAAAGACTAATTTGAGTCAAGAAGTTGATTTTTACTAGAAACAGAGAAGATGAGAATCATTTTACAAAATTCTGGTAATTTTGCAAATGGGTTAGATACTAGGAAAGATATCATAGTACTTTCCAGGCTGATGCTGGAAACCTCATTGAAAAAAACATGTTCATGTAAATGCAAATAAAAAATTTAAAACTGAAATTTATATGATGTTTAATTCATCACAAAACTAGACCGCTAAAAGTTCGTTTTCAGAGTAAGTACTGACTTGAATTTAAAAATAAAAGGATTCCTTCCTGACAGGCTTGATTAATGTGAAGAAAATGGACCTGATGACAGAAATCACTGTTCATTTATTTCCTAAAAATATGCTTCTTCTATTTATACAACACAATATATGAGAAAGGCAAACAAAGCATGATTTTTTTATTGTTTTGCCAATTGAACTTACTGTTGCCTGATGACAAAGACTATTTCTCACTTACTTTTGCTGCATTAAAACTCTTACCATTGTATCTGATGTATTTGTTGTGTTACTTTCTTGAGAGATTCTTCCAACTTTACTGTCTGTGAGATAATCAAAGACTTAAACAAAATATATTTGTGCGATATACAACTTCATTTTCATACAACTAGTATTCTAAAGTGTTGAAAGGCTGTTTTCTATTGGTTATAAACTTAGATACCATTGCTATTCCAGATTTACTGGGGCAAGACTATAGCTGTTATATGGATCAATCAAATTATCAGTCTGAAAAAGTTATGCTTCTTTTTGGCAGTTACAGACTTACATTGATTACCTTTTGTTAAAAGTGTGCTGGTAATATCAGATAAATGAATACTAAGAGAAGTGCTTAAAAATAGTTTGCTTTTCTTTTTCTTCCTCTTTTCCATATCAGATATAAAAGTTATGGTGCATTTAATACGGAATTGTCTGGAAAAGATACGAATAACTGTACAAAATACCAAATACCTTGTTCCCATAGTCCTCATTTCTGATTCAAAATTTACTCAGTTCTTTGCAGTATCTATTTGTAATAAGCTTATGTGAAGGGTATTTCCTATTACGTTATAGACACAACCAAAACCACCTCCATTAAAGAATGTCATGCACTTGCAAAATCGAAGAACACTAAGGTCAAGAACATTAGGTCAGCTCCCTAGTATGTGTATTTTTTACAGTCTTTCATTACATGATCAGATATTATGTTTTATGGAGCATGTAAAAATTTATGCAATAGCCCAAATACTGCATCTGTATTTTATTCTTAATTTCCATAGTGTAAGCTTAGTCCTTCACTACTTCACACTATTCATATTTTGATTTGAAGACAAATTATGAATTTTCTTGCTAACTTTTCATGCTTCTCCTCACAATATTATTTGAATTCTTTAATAACATCACCTGATACACCTTATAAAATCATATTGTCTGTGGGAGATCTTATGCTCTTTTTGCAGACGTGAAACTCTGCAAAACAGATTAAAGACAAAATGTAATTTACATAAGATCTGATTTTTTGTATTTCTTTTTCTTTTTCCTAATGAGAGCTAGGTTTGATTAAGAAAGTGACCGGAACAGATGTCAGGAACAACGTACTTTACCCCGTCACTTTGTAGGACTGGATCATTTTAAGGCCAAAGTGTCTTAAAGAAGCTGAATAACTATTTGGTTTTCAATATCTTTGGGTCCGAGAACAACATGGTGTCTAGACTTGCCAGGTACATAGACATCAAGTTCCCACACCACACACCATCATCTCCAGCATCTGTACAACTCAGAAACAGCAACAAAGAAGTTTCTATCAAGGTCATGAGAGCTGTTGGTTGACAGTGACAAAGATGACACATTAGAAATAAGGAAGGGGACCACAAACAAGAGAGCCAAGCATGAGAACCTGGTTGTGAATTTCCTTATGCAGTAGTCTGCCTTTCACAAAGGCCAAGACCTGCAGAGTGTAAGGTGGCAGGAAGAAGCACTTGTGTCAAAGGGTAGATTTGTGCTTCCTCACTTCCCCAGGTGTCATTGCCATTTGGCAAACTGTTTATACCATAAATCATTCTTGCTCCATCCTTTTCCCACTCACCTTCATCTCAAAGTCAGTGGCAGGAAGACTGAGACGGAGATTATAACCCTGAGTGTGAGCATCTACTCCCACTCTCTCTTCCTGTGTGCCTCTGTCAGCTGTGATCTAGCCTTCCCCAGCTCCTTCAGACTCCCTCCCAGTAGCCCTGAAAGAGGGAGCATTGCTAACTGAAACTCACAGGAAGGAGGTGGTTATATCATTGCACAGGCAAACTCTTCTCTTCATTGCTCACCTCAGCCTCACTGTCAAACCGTTTCTCCACCAAAACAGCCTCACCAGTGCTAGCCATAGCTGCACATAGGGTGTTTAAGACAACAAGCCTCTTCTTACCCAATGCAAGCAGTTTTAAAACACTAACAAATAGATAGAACAGACAAATCAACAAGAAAAACACCCCAAACAGTGTGCCATTGAAATAGCAACCAACTAAATCTTCAGCTATTCCTGTGCTGTCACCTAAACACCTTCCTTAGGTCAAGCAGCATCCTTGAGTACTTTACAATGACTGTTAAATGAGTATCTCAACAGTAAATAACTTAGAAACTTACCATCAAAAAGTATCAAAACTCTTCACAGATTGTTTGGAGATAACATTTCTATTTATGCAAAATTCTATTAAAAGAGCTTTATTTTACTTTGCCTACAGGTTTCAGTTTTATCATCAAGAGCAGTACAATAGATTAGAAGCAGGCATAAAATCAGGATTCCTCCCTGGTCTGGCTTTGAAAGAAGAAGGACAGGGCCTTGAAAGAACTACCCACTCCACAGTACACTAGGACTGATACCAAAATGCAGTAATGGAAAAGAGGGCAGAATGGGCCACAAAGCACTTAAGTTTCCAAGCTGTTCTATCCATGAGAACCATATCAGATGCTTTCCTTACACAGGAAATGGCCACTTGACCACCTGTATGAGTTTGCCTCTGTCATTTCATACATAGGGCACTTACTAATGGGTTGATTCAGCAGTACTGCCAAGTAGCTTTAAGTAATATACTTGGCCATGTCCTTAGCAATGAATGAAACAGCCAACTATTTTATCAATTATTTAGAAGAAGCTGAGAAATGAAAAATAAATTTTCTTTCCAACCTACAGAGGAAGAGGCATAGGCACAAATTCAGTACCTGTTCTCCACAGAATAGTTAATTCTATTCCTCTTCCCATTGAGCTATCCCTAATTCAGAGTATTAGCCCTTAGTCTTGTTTTCCGTTGCTCGGGCTTCTCATTTAGTTTGTCAGTGCTAGTCTTCTTTTCCTGTAGGCTTATCATCTGAGTACCAGTGTCTCCTCACCTCTTCCACTTTCTCCTCCATACAGTGAATTGGTTTCTCCTCTCCCTGTCTTTTGAGTCTCCATTTAATCTCAGTCACCCCACAACTAAAATCCATTTTATTAAATAATAGTAACCATAATTAATAAAGTCCTTGCAGATTTTAAACAATTAAAACCTGGTATTTACAATGACAGAAGTGAGGCAATCCTGATAAATTATTCTAAGTATTCCAATAAAAGGTGAACATATTTTCTAAAAATAAACCTAAGTAACAAGACAAACATAACCAATAAAAACAAGAAAATCACAATTCAGGTTACCTTTTGTCTGTGGTATGCTAATAAATGTTTACGATGTTTTTCTTGAAATTCTGAAATCTAAAAAGAAATACAGTTATATTAAGCTTTACCTAGTTATATTTATGCAACCTCAGCAAAAAAGTGATGAAGATCTACTTCATAGTATTAATTTTATTTTGTATTTTAATAAGTATTTAATATATCTTCTTTAAATCCTCTCCAACAAAACAGTCTAAATTATTATCACTGGTAGATAAAGTCTTACAAAGTTTATTTAATCTAGTATGACCTACCCTAGAGTTGGTAGATTTATTTCACCGAATTTATATTTTAACACCATGTTCAATAACAAGGTAAAGACATTGGAAAGCCAGTTTAGCTGTGGTGTTTCTTATTCATTAGTGCTAAGCAAACACATAAAATTAATGGCAACATAAAAAGTAATGTGTCTTACTGGCAATTATAACTTGGCTTGTAAAAATATCCTGTTAATTAAAAAATAATTGTTAGACACACTGTCTGGTTGTGTGTAAGCACTTCTTGTGTCCAAATGAGGATTATAAACCATGACAGGTTGAAAGCAAAAACATACAAGGTAGGCAAGACAAGAGCTTGAGGAACAAATTACACTAGGCAATAACTTACTAATAAATCTTCTCACATGTAAGAAAACTTCCAGAAAATATGTAGGGATAGAGACAACCAAGAAGAAATCCTCAGAGAAGATAAATCCATAGTGGAGTATCTAATTGAAATGGCTACTTTTTATTCACTGTAGAACAGCCTGGTATTCCCATTGGATGCATATCAAAGGATCAGAAGTGTCTTCAGAAGAACTGATGGAAGAAACACCCACTCAGAAAGTAATGGCTCTGAGCTGCCTCCCACCACTCAGAAACGAGGTCTTGGGTCTATAAAGGAGAAATCTGTGAAAATGTCAATTCAGTGCTCAGTACCAGTCAAAAAAAGCAAATAAAATCTTAGAAATGATTAAAAAAGGAATAGAATAGGGAATATCATTATTCTACTTTAAAAAATGTATGTTACTATATCCTAAGTCTGCTTAATGTCTCAGAAAGGATATAGTAAGTCTGGAAATAGTTCAGATTCATCAGGGATATGTAAGAGCTTCAGTAAAAGAATGACCACGTAGAGTATGAGTCTTCATGGCTGAAAAAAAGACAGTTGAAGAAGGGATGTGTTAGCAGTCTAAAACTAATGATTAGCACAGATAGAGTGCATGGGAATGGTTACTTTTTCCTCTGGAATGGGATTCAAGAGTATCAAATGAAACTAGCGGGTAGCAGGTTAAAACCTGAAAAAGGAAATCATAATCACACAGTGTATAATCTGTGGACCTCCTTTCCATAGGATGTGATAGATGCTAAATATTCAGAAAACAACTCGACAATTACATGGGAAAAAATATCCACCACAAGCTTTTGAATGCAAAGGCACCAACCCCACCTTGAGAAATCCCTGTGCCACAAACTGTTGAAAGCTAGGAGGCTGTTCTGAAGACATATCACTACATGCCAGCCTTGCTCTCATATGCTTTCCTAAGCACCCACTGTTGTGACAGGATATTAGATTAGATAAACCTCTGCTCTAGCAGAGCACAAGCTGCTTTTACGTCTTTCGACGCTCTAGAAGTTCTGAACATACCTTAATGCCTTAATTAGACTTCAATATGTTTCCTATGGGTTACCTCAGGCTACAGAAAACCCACTTTAGTGTTTTGAGACTGTGTCCTCTTTTTCCTTTGAGACATTACAGAAGTTTGTATTCACGGGTGGTATAGCTGTCTGGATTTGTTCAGTTTACAGAATAACTGCTGTTAAAACGTGTCTATGGAAGGACAGAGGAACGCTTTGTGTTTACCTTGTGTCACCTATGCATCTTAGGAGGAGGAGTGCTGAGGAAAGAGACAACGTTCAACTTTGGAGAAGTTTGTGAAGCGCAGAGTAGAGCAAATGTGAATCCATAATCACCATTGATAAAAGCAGGTGATCTTCCCTGGGTTACTTTTCTGCTGGATCAGCAAGCTCACCACAAGACCAAACAAGTACCAGCTCAAGGGAGATAAAAATACACAATGAAGATTGCAGGCAGTTTCAGGGAGAGTGTACTGCTACAGTGCAGCCTAGAGTGGTTGAAACTGCCACTGAAATGCTGAATAAAAGGGACAAGGACAAGTTCCAAATCCAAGCTGAAGAAATGCAGAAAATGAGGAGGCAATGGGTATTTATATGTACTCAATTAACCCAGACAGCTACTGAAGTTCTGGACTGGAAACTAAGCCTGAAGGAAGGCATCCTGCCTGGAGTTTACAGAAGGCAGAGAGGAAATTTACCTTGAAATCTTTTATTGCATAACTCTGAAAAAAGCAGATCTGTTTGGGTTTGGGGTTTGGGTTGTTTCTTTTTTTTTGCTTTTTAGGAATTAGATTGTTCTTATTTTTAATAAAGCCTTTGAGATCAGGGATCTTTGTTAACTTGCTCACTTTGATTTAAAAAGAAAAAGAGAGAAAGAGCGCACATTCAGCTCAGGACTTCAGCCAACTCAGGTTTTCACTGTGTAATTTTTTATTGCTATAATTAGGGCACACTGTCTGGGCAGGTTTAAGGTTCTGGCAGATCTAATTTTTGATTGTATGGCACTGAAAGTGATTTTACATCATTAAAATAACCAGACTAGTGGTCCTCAGAGAGAGTTTGAAAACATAAGCAGTGACCATGATGAATAATTCATGCTTTCTTAAGAACTTTGAAACTGGAATTAAGGAAGGAAAGATGGTAACGGGCATACCTTCATTTTCAAGCATTCGCTCATGTATTTTTGCAATTTATATAAAAATCAGTAGAAGTCGCTGATTATTTTATAGAGTTAAAAAGTTATAAGGCAGATTCACCTGTGTTATCTCTTTTGAATATTTCTTGCATAACGTATCTATTCCCATGAACAGTGATTGAATATCAGGATTTGTCTACCAAGAAAAGAAAGTATACCAATGTTAGCGTTTTTATTTGCAAGCTATGTTAAATAAAGCATTTTGTGAAGTGTTCCTGAAATTGATTGATGTATCTAAATAAAAAATGGACAGATCAAGAGTAGGATGATACAGAAATTGAAAACAAGCCCAGCTTTATTTAATACACTTATTAACCATCTGGAAGACTTTGTGCTTTTGTTTAAATATATTACACACATATATACTTACTGTCATTAAGACAACAACAATTTCCAAAGGACATTCAAAGAAAGTGTTGCAGTCCCCTGGAAGAGGCATTACCTTCAGACCAACAGCCAGGTTTCTGGCAGTCCCTTTCCAGGCTTTTTTATTCTCATCATCCCCAGCCACATGGATGCAACATATAAACAATTTTGTTTCAAAGTCGTTTTTCAGAATGGTTCCAATGCTGACTGGGATCCCTTTATCTCTCCTGCCTGTTGGGCAGCAGAATGCTATCGTAGCATAAGAAAGAAGCCCTAAAATGATAGTTGAATTTTTCAAGTATTTTATGACAGAGACTTTTAATCAGAGATCATGATGTGGCCTCACAAATGGCCATCTGTGTTTTTAGAAATTGCTGAGTAAATGGTCTGTACCTAAGCTGTCATTTTAATTCAGGAATATATTTAATTTTTATAGTGAGAAAGAAATGCTACAAAATATAAAGTGAATTTCAGAATGACAGTAATATTTGGACATCTATCCAAATCTACAAAGCAACATAGACAACTCAGTTAAGTGTTACTTTAGTACAGAATAAATGTATTCCTAATTTATTCATAAGAAAAACAATCAAAATACAAGCCCAAAAGAGTTACTCTAGTTATAGTACTAAGTTAAAATAGTTATATTACTAAGAACTAACAGTGATCACATTTCAATAAAAAAAAAGACATTTACCTGTAAACTGGAAGGTTCTCTTTCATATATTGTGATTATATAATAGAAGGTAGGTTTATGAGTAGCCAAAAGTTGAATAAAAATGCAAAATCAATCCCAACATATTGAGATGATAAAAGAAGATTGTCCCAGATAAAAGGGACCCTTCATGTAGGGAACCACTTTCCAAAATCCAATCAAAAAAACTGAAACTGTTGCAGGCAAAATGTAAATTAATCCCAGATGTACTAAAGTTTAAAAAATTGAAAAATTAAAGAAATTGAAAGAAATAAGGAGGCCACCTGTGAACGAAGCAACAGTTTTCTAAGCTATTAAGAAAACAGAAACATAAGTGCTCTCACTTAAATTTAAAATATTGCGTTGAAATCCAAAAGAATTAGGTTTTGCTACATTTGGAAATGCACAAACATATAGAGAGACAATATTTTTACCAACTCCAAAAATTGTGTAACACTAGTATAAAGTCAAATATCCAAGACTAAATAACAGCTGCATTTGCCAAACCTATTTTCAAAGTGTGGTTATATTATATATTTTTAGTAATAAGAGGGAATTGAGTCTCGTATGTATGAAAAATAAATATGTGAAGACCTAATTAATAACGTGGATTTGCAACAGGTTTATATCTTTTGTTCCCCATGTTCTGATATCAGCTACTTTGATGTCCTGTATAGCAATTCGTCTGAGCAATGACAGCATGCACTGGTTCCTGCAGAACTGTGCATGTGGCTGGCAAATGCACTTCTGGTTATTGATGAGCTGTACTTGCACGTCTCTCACCAGGGGAACTAAACTGCTTTTCCTTGCTTTCCCCAGCCACTAATTTTTATAGAACTCACAGGAGCAAATTAATTGCATTTGAAACTTCCTCTGCTCTTTCGAATTGGGTTGCCATTAGCCAAAGCACTCAAAAATTTCCACTGGGTGAATTGGCAGACTGAGAAAGAGAAAAGCAGGTAGACAGCACAGTCTAACCTATCCACGGTATTTAAGTAAATAAAATACAAACATGACAAAAAAATTTCATCTAGAAAAATTAATGTATTCATAAAAATACATTTGGCATCTTTAAAATGTATTCTTTGGAGGCAAGCTCTAGAAACTTATTTAGGGTCCTAACAAAGGTTTAAGAACCTCTGAGCAAAATACAAACCAACCAGCTTTGTTGCTGATTTAAAAACTCTTTAAAATAAACGTTTGTAGAACACTGTTTACATTTTGTCTGTTGCATGGAGGAGTAGCAGATCTTGACATGATATTCTGAAACAACGAACAGCGAGATTCTGATTTATCATAACACTTAACCATCCTCTGGGAAAAAGCAAGTGGGGATCATGAGACATAGAAGGAAGATACAAAGGTGACAAGCATGCATTACTGTAAAGATGACAATATTTAATGTGTAGATGTTGATTGCCCCAATATATAATTTAATGAGCAGTTTTAACACATATATAGGACCTCCTACTCATTGGGAATTTTTCCATAGCAGCAAGCTCATAAAGTTTACCAGGTATAGTTTCAGTCAGGTTCCTGAATTATAGAGCCATGACTTTTTTATATGCATCTTTAATTATCATTCCAATCATTTTATCGTTCTTAATCAAGGCTGAGCAATCAACATTAATGTCTTCTTTAAAGAATATGGTAATTTGTTTCCTTCCAGTCCTCCAGAGCAGTGGAAGGTTCTAATGAAACATCTAATATTCTTGTTAGTATCCCAGTCATTGCATTTTTAAATTCCTTCAGTATTTTTGAAGCAAATTATCAAGTTCTGTTGAAATGCTGAAATTTAAGACTGAAGTAACTTCAAAATTAGTTTTGTTTTGAGCAAGCTGTTGGACAAGATGACCTCCAGAGGGCCCTGACAACCTGAATTATTCTGTGACTGAAATGAATAACAAAACTCACAGCCAGGGTAGGCTGATATTGAAAGCTTATTAAAATACCTCCTTTAGAAGTTTTATGGGGGGCTTTTGGTTCTTTTATTTGATGACTGTGTGCATTGTTCCTTTGTATTATGTTTGCATTCTGTTGTTTTTTTGTATTTTTTTATTTTTGATTGCATTATCTTCACGTTGTTTCAGTTTTGCAAGATTCTGTGTTTACAAATATGAAATATAGTGTAACAGTTTTTTACTTTTTTATATACAGTATGCAGAGGTAGAGATTTCTGTATTTAGAGATACATTAGCTCAGTTTTAAACATGTCTGGAGAAATCCTGCCCTCCTTCAAGGTCACTGCTTCAGAGTTAGTCCCAAATTGTCCTCTATTTTATATACATGATTGCTTTATAGCCTTGTAGGACTTTATGCGTTAGCTGTATTGAATGCTTTTAGTATTTTTCTTCTACCATGGTAAGGCAGGCTTGTCTTATAGGTAGGCATCACTCTAGGAAAACATAAATGTTTTCACAACCCATTTATAAAATAAGCTAAGGAGAAAGTTCCTGGGAGAAATGGGAAAATTAAATCTTTCTAATGATTTCTCAAGCAGGAGAATGAAAAGCTATTCATTCTCTAGTGAATAACAGGAATTCCCAACAATATTTCAGATCCTCTCTTAATCACATGGCCATGAGGAAAATAGCTAAGCTTAAGAGAAAACAGGGAAATAAACCCAATACTGTTGAAAACATTGATGTGTCGTCATGCAGATTTTTGATTCAGTCCATTAAATGAAATAATTAATTACAGTCCACTTCCTCTGATGTACAAATGCCCAAGTCAATAAACATTTTGCCACATTTTGAAAGTAATCACTGATGTTAACACAATAGTCAGTCATGTTTCTTGAAAAGGTTGGAGTGATTTACAGTCCAGCAGCATCTGAAAACCTAGAGTCTCTGTAAGCTTTTATTTGAAGAAATCCATAAAACTAAAAGCTGTACAGTGCATAAGTATTTAAGTCTATCAACCTATCATCAGTAAATATTCATGTCACAGTTGGCAAACAAAAGGGAAGTATTTTGTAATGTAAATAATTTAGCTGTTAAGCAAACTCAGTTAATGTAATACAACAATACTAAAGTTTCATTTACCTGTTTTGAGAGGAATAATGTACGACAAGGAGTTCTACAGATCAAACATTCATCTTTTTTGCCTGTAAGGTAAAGACACATTTAAAATATACATCAAACCCAATAGATACTGAATGCATTTTTAACAGAATTTGATGCCTACACCTTTGTTTGGAGCTTGTGGAAGGAATCTGAAGGTTATAGAAGAATTGCAAATAAACATGAATAAATAATTTGATTCTATAACCATTACACACAGTTGTGTGTGAATGTCATCAGGTCTAACTCCTGCAAATAAGCATTCATGTAAATGATTTTATGAATATCATTACTGTCACTGAATGCAGGTGACTTTTAGTTCCTTTGACTCAAATAGGACTACTTGCCTGGTTTCATTAAATGTATGCTTAAGTGCACTAATGAGTTACAAATCAACCAGATATATGACTTTTTAGATTGGGGCCCAGTCTGGGTCTCTCGATAAAATGTATATCCTGGTTTGAGGTAAAACAGGACTAATTTTGTTCAGTAACTTTACTTTTTAGCTAGGCCTCTTCTAACTGCTGAAATTAACAGCATGTTGTGCAGAAAACGGTTCACTCTCAGGGTGATAAGACCCATGTTTATAGTTGATGCCAAGGAACGGTATGCAGAGAGGCTCTTGCTTATACTTATTGCTATAACAACCAAGGCCAGCTAACTTTGTTACTTGCCCCGTTGGAGGGTCGGAAGCGGAAAAGCGTAGAGGGGTCACACCTGCGGGGAGGAGCGGACAGGACAGGTGACCCAAAACTGACCAACAGGGTATTCCATCCCATCTGCCTCATGCTCAGTATAAAAGCTGAGGGATCAAAGGGTCAGCCCTCTTTCTTCAATGGCTGACATCTGAGGAGGACTCTGTCTCTGCGTCTGCCTTTGATCCCGATCCTGAATCCAGATCCGGAATCCAGTTCCCGTCCGTCACTGAGTCCAGTCTGGGACTTCCCCAGTGCCTGCTGGTGACGTGATTGTCATCCTGGGAGCTTGATACGGTTTTGTATATATTTCATTATTTTCTTTTCATTATTTTATTATTAATATTTCATTAAAGTAGTTTAGTTCCTTCTAAACTCTTAAGTCTCTTTTTCTCTCTCTCTCTTGCCTCCCTTCGGGAGCGGAGCAAGAGGGAGCGAGCATCTGTCGTTCCACCGGATTGGGCCAATCTGGCCCAAACCATGACAATATATGAAACCTTAAATTCAAAGAATTAATAATTCTACCTTGTGAATTTTTCCAGTCAAAAATTCATTACATCACTTAAAAATTTTATCATTTTTTAAAATCTCTTTGATTATTTGCAAACATATTAGCAAATATTTCTAGTAAATGACTACAATATTTATAACTGATAATTTTACTAGATGCTTCCTTTCTAAGGATTGTAAGGATCAATGTTTATAAACATCTTTAAAAAGTAAATACTTTTTAAACCTGATATTATTATTATTGAATTAAAAACAAACAAAAAAATAATATCTCGGGGGGTTTTCTGCCAAACAATATTAAGAGCAGAAAGGAAAGCTGTTGTTCAGGTTCTAGGAGCCTGCAAGTCATATTTAGAGGCTGCATTTTATGATCCTCTTTCCTCAACAGCAACCCTGTGAAAACTTTTAGTCAAAAGTTTTTAATTCTGAGATACAGATTGATCATTTATTCTGTGTACCCTTACAAAACCCAGGTCATTTACCATGACCTCAAAGGGAAAAATATTGATATTTGGGTTTTTTTTCTTTTGAAAAGCAACTTCCTTATTGCGCTGTCTTTTCTGCAGATCTTCACCTAAGCACATCACACAAGTCCCAGAATATGACTCAGGAATTGCATACAACATACAAGAGCTTCAAAACATCACCTCCAATCTTCCTAATGCTGCTGAAAATGTTCTAGTGTTTCATTAACAACACTGAGATTTAAAATGTCTTAAGACTATTAGCAAAACCTGCCCTAAACAAATCCTGTTTTGCAAATAGCTCTTTCACTAAAGAAAAAGCATGCCCTTTCTGAAATTAGACAAAACAGAATGCCATCTTATTTTTTTTACAATGCAATCATGGCTCATAAGCATCCAGACTCAACTTTTACTAAAGTCTCCAGTTTTCTGTATCCAAGGCTTATTCCCAAAGCCACATTGTTTCAGCCAGATTGATCTGAAGGCAGACACAGGTGGTTTTACTATTTAAAGAAAATCGATAACAAGAATTGAAAAGGTTTATCAATAACATTAGGTTGACAAAAAGAAAGCTCAGGCCTTTCCTTTTTGCACAGTGAGTCAGAAATGCTAACAGTTAAGGTAAATGTGCGCACACTGGCACTGCCTGTCTCGCTGAAGCAGAGGGCCAAGCCGCCCATGCCTGCAGCAGCCATTACCTTTCTGGAGGCAGATCTCGCAGACAACATGGCCACAGCTTGTGAGGCTGAACCGTGGGGTGGGCTTGCAGGGCTCACAGAAGCAGGCATTGCAAAAGACCGGGACAGCCATGGGGTGGAGAGGCAGGAGGGCCTGGCAGGGAGCAGGCGGCTGAGGCAGATGCTGACCCTCCTTGCCACCCCCAGGGTGGGGCCTACTGGCCTCCCTCTGCCATGTTCCCCAGCTCTGAGGCAGCGCTGGGCCCTGAGGTGAGGGGCGGCGGCCCCCCTCCCCCACCTGGGGGGGCCTGAGGTCAGCAGAGTTTGACTCTGACACTCCAAAAAAGGTTTTTTTTCTGGCCTCTTGCTGGAGACGGTGCCACACAGGATATCATCTCTGAGAGATTTTCCCCACGCATGGGCAACTGAACGGGACCAATCACCAGGGCTCCGGGTAGGTGCTTCACCATGAGCCCTGTCCCCCTCACAGAGGTGGCCATGCAGCAGGGGCTGCCATTGGGACAGCAGGTGTGTGGGAAATGGCAGCGGCTTTTCACTCTTTGAAATGTAGGAATCTGGGAAGTTTATTAATTTACTGTCACAAGCTTGTTGTTGCTTCTTTGGGTGGGGAAAAAAGTGCAAAATAAGAAGGTTTGATTTTCATTTTTTACATTGAAAAAAACCCCCAGGGCTTGCTAATTTCCCTTGATGAAAATTTTAGGGGAAAATTCCCTTACAGACCTACTTGCTGTGCAGGCTGTAACTCTGAATATGACAGAACCACAGACTGCGTAGGAGGAACCTTCGGCTTTTACCTTCATAAAGACTACTGCCCCCTAAGTGCTTCCCAAAAGAGCTATGATTCAGATTCTGCTTTATATAGTTAATTAAAAATCTTGAAGGAGACTGAAAACATTTCATCAAAGCAAAGATATTTAATTATTATTATTATAGATAAAGAATGAAATGCTCTCAAGCTATAGTCAAGGCTCCGAGTCTCGCTGCTGGTTTGAGTATAGACCTAATTAATACTGAGGAGCATAATCTGCTCCTTTATAAATTCTGACATGGTGCCTGCCCTTTTGGTTTAAAAGCTTAAGTGTATTGTAAGTGAGATGAGTGAAGTTTGTCATTGGGATGTAGTTAAGAGCCTTACACTAAATATCAACTAAAGTCTGAACCACAGCCTTGTAGCAACCCTTTATTAAACTTTCTTCTTAGACTTCATATACCATATGGTTGTAACACATCTTTCCTTCTTTCCCACCACCAAAGATGTTATTACAAGACATGTTGTAAGTGAGCCCTCTATAAAAGTGAATTTAATAACAGTTATTTACTGGGCACTTCAAGTAACAATTCTGAATTCTGAATTTCAAAATATAAGACACACCTCAGTGAATAGCTTATATGAGATTTTATTTTGATTGATTTGGTTTGTAGAGCATTGCTTTTTGTCTCTACTTTGTATCAACTTTATGGATTCTTACATACCCACAGCTATACTTTCATTCTCATACTGTAAACATAAGTGAACTTAAAGGGCAATGCAATTTCCTTGCTCATGAAAACAAAAGGTGAGAAGATAGAAAAAAAGAAAGCAAGCAGTGTCTTTAAAACAATAATTGATCTACAGATATTTCAGTTTTCACTAGCTTTTAGACTAGCAAAGGGTCTGGAAGGACAAGTAGAAAGCCAAACCACAATATTCTGCTATCACAGTGCTCTCTAGAAACTTTTTCAAGTTTCATGCTTTTACATATTAACCAAGTGCTGAGATAGGTCATGTAATCACCTCCAACTCATTCTTACACTACTGCTGCTTTGTCAAGCTAATTATCTGAATTTTTAACCACTGCTTTTGACTTGCATGATTGCATGATACTGTAGCTACTCTGCTAGTTGTACATAAACTAGCTAAATCAAGGTGTAAAGATGTATTCAACCAAGCTGCAATAAGTGAAATGGAAATACATGGTTAAGTAAAAAACTGGTAAGTTCCTTAGACAGCCATGTTACAGTTGTTGAATAATTAAAATAAAAATAATTCTCCAACACAGGAACAGACTGAAGAATTTAATGTAGGAATAACTTAAAATAAAATATATAGACACAAACTCAGTGTTTACCAAGAAACCTGTAATTTAGTTTACTTTGCCATACTTCATAAAGACTGCAATTTACATGAACAACTGTGGCAGAGGTCGATCTCAACTCTATAGCCTGATATTTAGGGCTTATCTGGAAGTAAAAAGTAAGTACAATTCCAAATTGTTTGTCTGGGTCTCTCTCTTCCATGGTAATTGCTGTGACGACTAATCATAATCCTAAGGGTGGGCCCTACCATCACTTAAAACTTTGAATATTTTAAAAGACAACAGTCACAATTATATTTGAGGAAAAGCTAGGTATTATTACACATACATAGGTTGAGTTCAAGACACTTTCACCAAATTAAGCGCTGCAGGGGATATAGTTGTTTATTTGTCTATTATGTAAATCCTAGTCAGTCTGAAACACTGTACTGTTCATGGTAGTACCGAATAAGATTACTAAGTAGAGAAATTTAAAATATTAGGAAACTTATTTTAGATTTATATTTTAGATTTAACAATGCTGAGTTGAACTTCAATGCTACCTTTGTCACTGAGTCTCTCTTCTAGATTTAGCTTTACATCTGTAGACAGAAAAAAAATGATAAAAGATGGGATTCAAGGATTAAAATGTAAGGGGGTGCCAGAGGTTGTGATATAGATGGAGAAACCAGAGTTAGAGTAAGAATCAGAGTAGAAGATGAGAGAAGCTTGAGAGTTACATACAACCAATTTTCTCAGAGATGCAGGTTTTCTTTGGATGTTACATGGTGTGCAACTTTTGAATCTGTGCATTTACTTTGACTTAAACAAGCTTCTTAGATATAAAGAAATCTCTGAGAGATTTGATTTGCCAGATTCCAATGAAGATGAGGATTAGTGTTTGTACAATAGCCCACCATAAAATATTGCTGTTGGTTTCTTCACTTGTCTTTCGAAATTTTTCTTCACGCTCCTGAAGAAAAAAGGAAAAACATAATTATTACCTTTTAGAATCTGTATGTTTCATGCTGATATCCAGTTAACTAGACAGGCATACCTCTTCTGCATAGTAGTGAACAAACACTTTTTTCATGTTGATAAAAATGAAAGTTTGTTCTTAACCATAAGGTGGGTATCTTTACAAATCAGAACTGAGAAGAAGACACACTGTATCCTGAAACAGAAAGGCAAACAGAGCTTTCCCTTCTTCACAAAATATATACTGGGCTAAATATGTTCCATTAGTACAGGCTTAGGCCTTTTTAGGTTTACAGTCACTTCCATATTGCAGTCAAGAACCTTTTTTGCAGCCAAATTACTTTTTTTAGGTAACTAGTTCATACATTTCAAACATAGTCTGACACTGTCTGCATACGTATAGAAAAGTGAAGACAACGGGCGTACACTTATTTGAAGGAGGGCTTTATTTCTAACTGCATGGAGATATATAAATATACACTCAGTCATTTCCTTACCCACTCCAATAAAGTTTATGCACGCAGACCAGCATGGAAACAACAGCTGGCAACATCACCAGCAACGGTACTTTCCACCTGCTCAGCTGCTGTTACTGACTCTGACCAAGAAAACTATATTTGGAAATCCCTACTTTAAAATAACACCTGTTGCTGTAAACATGAGTTCACAGTGATTAAACAGTTTTTATGTTACAGCTTAAAAATACTTTGCAAGGTGATGTAGGCCATATTGGTTAAATACCAATAGATTTTTATGAATTAGTTAAAAATAACAGTGCAATTAAATAATAAACCTAATAATACTTTAAAAATCAATAAGCCTATGTACAATATTTTTAGCAGTTCCATTAGGGAACATACATACTCTTTCATAGTTTTGTTCTTTGGATATGTGATGAATTTGCTCAATTAGGTGTTCTAGTCTAAAGTTAACTTCATTCACTTTGTCTTTGGCTTGAACAACAGATTCATCCAAAAAATGTTCTCCAACTCTAATGTCCAAATGGATACGCTGTGAACAGAAAAAATATTCTCATTACTGTGTCTTCTGTGTTTTTAATATTCCTTAGAAAAAAAGAAACAACAGATAATTTCCCTTTACACTCATTACAGGAAAACAGTTTTAATTGCTTATAGAAATCCTTCCTAACATGACAGCCAGGTGGGATATTTAAAGTGTTCGTTAATTTTATTTTTAAATTAATTATACAAAATTAAAATCTTCACTACTGTTAGGTCATTATTTTATAGTATTGATTCAATGACCATGCAAATGTTTTTTGTTCTTTGTCCAAACTGGTTTAAAAAATGAGCACTATTAGGACTGCTCATTGTATTTCACATTCCATCCTAATATTGCAGAAATGACATTCTTCAGTAGTATTGCAGAAAGCTTTTTATAGATGCACTTCTAGGTTTCCTCCACTAATAGGAATATAAGACTGGAAGGAGACCAGCTGCATCATTATTTGCAGTTTATCATAGGTAATAAAGCAGAACCATCCATAAGGTATGTCCTGCCCAAACCATGACAAGGTATCTTTTTTTCTTTCTCCACACGTGGTTTGTCTGGTATGAAATACCTCCCAATAGCCTATGAACTATTGTATGATCTATAGCAAAAATGCCGCAAACCAATCAAGCAATAGACCCATAGAAAGAAAAGGGAAGAATGCAACCTGCAATATTATGCAACTTATTTTGGCATTAATGAAAAATTTTACTAAAACTAATATGAGAAAGTTATCCTAGAAGTCAATTTATACCTAAGATAAAATAAAAAACTTTTAGCCAAACAGATAATCTGTGGAAATCCTAGAGCTTGGTATTACCACGGTAGAAATTTGGTCTACTCAGACATCAACCACAAATGAAGAGCACATCTCCTTTCAGCTCTCTTAGTGTTAGCTAACTGAACATCCAGACCTCCATCTCAGAACCTTATGGTAGCCTTTTTCCTTTAATTTATTAAACTTTGGTTTGAAGCAGTTCAGATAACCACCACTGCATCTGGTTCGTACAGAATACCAGTTAAAGATTTAACCTGAAGAATGTTTTTCCTTTTATGATCTTTATTTCTGAAGATATAATTATAAAGAACAATATTTTCCTTTTTTACTTCTGTGTTCTTAAGCTAAATAAACCATCCTATTTAATATTTGTTCTATGAATGTTATGCTTCCCTGCACCTGTTCACTTCTTTTAAATAGGAAGACCAGAACTGTACGTGGCGTATGCATCATGTAAAATTATATTAATGTATCTCCATCATATAAAATAAAAATCTCCTGGTGTATCCTCAGAATCACATTCATGGTGTGTAGTTGACTATGATCAACCAATGCTTTTTCCCCCTTATCCTCTCTAGTTGATGATCTCCACAAATTTTTTTATCATTAGAACCCAAGTGCCTTTGCAATGTCTATGATTAATTTTCCAGTCATTTCCATAAAACAATCCATAAGAACACCTACTTATTCCAGTGTAATAGTCCCACTTCAGTACTGTTAACTCTCTTGGTTCTGTGTCATCTACATGTTCCTAAAGCACACACCTAGGATGAAATTTGGCCTACCTTGTTTAACATATTTACAAGAAGTTTATATCTAGCTGGTTATATAACTCTTTTGCTGTCAACTGGGGAAAAAAAACACCTCTAGAGAGTAATTCTCACCTGTCCAACTATCTTGTGAGAAGAGGCATATAGATAAAATTTTCAAAATAGTGTTTATGAAATTGTTTGTTGAAATAGATTAGAGCCATGATATCACCTCTGATGGCTTCTTTTTTGTCAAAATCTGCATTAAGACCAACTTTGTTGGTAGCACACAATACCAAGTATGTTAATATATTCTTAATTTGAATATCTTTCAGAAATTAAAACATTAGATTTTCTTTAGGAATTCAATGTAAATTAGTGAAGTCATGGAATATCTTTATGACAAGTGTTTGTGTTAGTCAATCTTTCATATTTATCTTTTTGAACCAAATAGTTGTTCGGATTAATCAGAATCTTTCACATTCAAAGCACTGTACAAACATTAAATCACTCTATAGTTACTAGTCTCGCCTCTTTAATCTTGACTTCTTAAATATCAAAACAGAGTCTTTTTTTCTCATCTTCATAATTCTAGGTTTGTCTTCTTTAATCGCTAGGAAATGTTGAATTATCTGCTTGAAGTTAGACCAACTTCTAATCTAGGTTGTAATCTCTGCAGTTTGTAAACAATTGATACTATTACAATAAAGATTATTTAAGAAATACACCTACCAGTTTACTTCCTGCAAATGCTACAAATCTTGTGGAGTTAGACTGTAAACAGATAATATGCTCCCCAGATAGACTGGATGTAAAAGAGAATGTTCCTTGTGGCCCATACAGTTTTGACAATAGTACCTGTAATTTAGATATTATATATGTTGGGTATGTACATTATAAATATCAATAAAACAATCAAAAAACAGTACTGTGAATTGGATGTAAAAAGTAATCAATTAACCTCCTGACATCATTAAATTTATCTGAATTTCAGAATAGATTTAGAGAAAAATGAACAATTTTAGGTCACAGTGAATATTGAAATGCTATAGATTTCTGCAATGTACAAAAACCAATGCTCTCTAAAGCATTTAAAGTTTGAAAGCTAAAACCTTGTCTAGGTACAGAAATAAGTTGTCCATTGCTGAAAAAGTTCAGGACCTCAAGGCAACGCAGGCAGTTGCTATGCATGATGGCTATATGCAACCTCATGATAATCTTGAATTTTGCAGTTTAGTTTATCATCAGCCTTCCTTTCTGCTGCTCAAGTCCATCCTGTACCATTTTACTTCATTAGTGAATTTTCCTTTTTTTAAAATCTAACCTATTTTCTTAGTTGTCACTTACTATTCTTAATGACTCAGTTTCTCAAATCCAGAAGTAATGCAAAAATTGTCCATATGCATCTGTATCAAACACTGTCATTTCTATTTACTTTAACAGAAATCACAAGGTGCTTATACCTTTCAGCACCAAAATACTGACCTCGTCAGTAGACTGTAGATTTACTTTTTCCCCAAAAGTGTTTATTATTTTTAGATAGTGCTGCCTGTCAGTGCCAAAAGTCAACTCATAAATCCTACAGAAACATTCGTAAAGCATATTTACCTCAGCAGAAGGTGTTGTGACAGTCACAAACATTCCCAAACCAGGAGCAGATTCAAGAAAGTCTTGTTTATGTATATCCCAGCGTTGTACTTTGTAATTCCCTGAATAAAAACATAGATAAAGATCTGCTAAATAAAACATTGCTTAATATTAAACATCTTTATTGCTTTTTCAACAAAAATGTAAAGATAAATGATTAACAATAAAACAATATATGTATTTCATGTGCTTATGATTACAATTGCCCAGGGGGCACTTTATAACAGTGTGAAATGCAATAAATTTTTACTACACTAGAAAATGTTCTAGAATACTACAAAAATGTTGATTAACAAGAAATACTTTCTGATTACTCCTAATGCTCTGGCAAGATTAGCATACAGAAGGCATGCTGAGACCTCCAAAAGCATACTGTATTCAAATTACATTTTTAGGATTGTCTTTCATATTTATCACATTATTTATAAAAAAGATGAATATATATTATGTATTTTTTACTATCCCCTTTCAATTTTACATTTACTGTCTTGTAGACAACTTTAATGTGCTCATGATATCCCAGGCGAAATGGAACTTTAGTGCATCTTGAATTGCTTCCTTCCAGACCAGTGTTAATCACAAAAGTAACTCTCCCGTTCATATGGGTAAAACCATGTTACAGAAATTTTGGTATGACTGAGTAAATCAGTCAGAATGTATAGAAGTAGACATCGAAGCAGCATTTCCACTGCTGTAGAATTAGAATACATTCTTTGTCTAGTCAGTTATGCACTCTGGAAACCTGCATTTCTTTGTGTGATGGATACACACAATGTGCGAGGACAGTTTTTATTTATTTTCAGTGTGCACTCTTTCTTGTCACCATGGTTTTACTGTATTTATCAATCACAGAGTTTCCTGTTACAATGCAAACTGTCTTTATTACTGCATAGATTAGATCATCATATATCATTAATAGGTACCTACCAATTACCAATGTGTCCGTGGGAATGTCTTCGATTATACATTTCTCTTCTCTTTCTCCACTGTGAAAATATAAAGCAAGTGAAAAAGAAATCCAAAAGTTCATAAGAAATCCCATTAATTGGCTGTTCATCATTTTTATGTATCCCAGTTGTACTGCTTTTGAAGATAACTATTTACAAATGTGTGTAGTCCTATGGTCGCTCGTTTGCTGCTTATCAGTGTACTTTTAAGGCAGAAAAAAAAAACCTGTGAGAAAAGGCAGCTGGTGGTTACACATTTATAAATAACTACAGTATGTTCTGCAGAATGAGATAACATGAAAAAGATAACTTGTAAAACCTTTCTTCTTTCCCAGCATCTAGATTAAAATTTTATTTTATACACATAGAAGAATATGAAACTGGAAAGGACCTCTCAGGTACTTGAAATCAGTTCCCTGGATTACTCTAAGCAACCACATTGGCTGTCTCTTTCCATAAATTGCTTAATTTTCAACTTAAATGAACTTGTTAAATTATATTTCACATTTATTCTGGGTGATTATTCCAGACCTTCACTTGTCTTTTATTAAGAAGTCTTGTAATTTCCAACCAAATCATTGGTCATATATCTACACCTGTATAAAACCCATAGGGACTACATAAAAGTGATGAAAGAAGTATGAAGAAGAAAGTCAAAAGAACTTGAACAATAAAAGACTCTGAAACACTAATTAATATGACACAATGGGGAAAAAAAATAAAATTAACACTTTCTGACTAAGACTTCTTTACATAAGAATGTTTTTCTCTTAGATACTGCCTAATAAATTCTTTAAAGAAGGTTATAGTATAAATTAAATAATGGTAGAGGTTTTTATTATTACCCTTTGTACTAATATAGACCGAGCAATCTATATGCCTGATGATGAACTCAGTTACCACTCAAGTGTTCTTTGCCCTAGAAAATGAGATCACTGTGTCTGAAAGGTTGGCCTCAATGTGAGAGCATATGTGGTAATTTTGCAGCAGAGAGGACCCAGTGCCATGGACAGGGAAACCACTATCTACTTGCTGGAATTTTATCAGCATTTATTTCACTTGAAAACATGGTAGTTGGATTTTATTTTCTGTTCTGTTTTATATAGCTGTCAAGTGCTCGGCTGCGTAAGTTGCATCCTCAACACTATGCACACACTGAAGGATCAGTACTAGCCCTTTTCCCTTATTTTTCAACACCTCCTCTGAAGTCTTCTTTCAGTTTCCTCATAGAATGTCCCATTTGCATTTAGTGTTATTTGATGACACCTGTTTATTAGTAAATAACACCGTTGGTCTTCCTATCCATTTCTGAACTGCCCTTCTGAGAATCCACTTTAGCAGGAGATGCACTCAGCTAGTGCTGGTAAGCCGTAGAACTGGCTCCATCATAACACAAGAACATGTATTTTCCTGGTATCAAGGAATAAGGATGGACAGCAACTCATCCTCAATATCTGTAGCCTAAATGCCTAAATTTTCAAGATGGTAACTCTGACTGGATTATTTCACATGTGCTGGTTTATTGCGCTTCACTGCGCCTGCTATCTGTAAAGTTGTGTCAATAAAAATGTCTTTGTCTAACACTGACGCAGGCTCACAATCATCATAAATTCATTCACCTCCAGCAAAATACAATGTCCCTATACTGATAAAGAGATTGTCAAAGATGAGGAGCCTTGATTCCTTAAACATTACTTCTTTTTATTTGACTCCATATGGTTAAGGATAGAGGGATACAAATTGCATCTCATGGCCATTGAATCCTTAGGAGTCTCAAGGGTGATATTAGGACTCCATTACCACTTTAGCATTTATCCATCAGAAATAATTTTAGATTATACAGAATCTCATCATATAATTGGACTCCTACCCCTCCACCACAGGGAGATCTTGACTGACATGCACCTGCATAAATTCTTGTGCCATACTATACCTGCAAGAAGTATAGGTTTGTCTGCAGATTGTGAGCTACTCAAGCAATCATCCTTTTAGCTTTTCACTGACTAACTTGAGGTTTCCAAAATTCCATGTTCCAATGGTAGAACTCAAGGTGTACAGCCCTTCACTCTGCCCAGACCATTTGGGACAGACACATTACTTCTGTAATTTTGGCTAGCAAATGCTAACATAGTAGGGCTGCTGGACTTCAAACAAACAAAAATAAGTCAGTCTCCAGGTGATCCGGTTGTCATGCAGCATACCGAGAGGTTTTTGTCTCAGGCATTCACAGTACCTGTAAGTTACCATGGGCACAACTTCTGCATGCTACACCCTATTAAACAGGATTCATCTGACTTCAGAATTACTGTATCAAGTGTTAGATTTATTTTCTGAGCACGTTAAATATTGTCAAGGAATAGTCTGAGTTACTTTATTATGTTGGATCATTCATGACAGATCAGGTATTCCCAATGTACTCCAGTTACCTAAGACTGGGAATATAATGAAATGGTCTTTTTTGCCTTCAGTAGTATCAAGTACTTTCAGATCTTTTGCTCACACTCCAGTTATATCCTGATGGGGACAGTGCTCATTCAGTGATCAGAAAGGCTGGCATATGTGTTCCCTCCCATTCTAGAAGTTAGGCACACATTAGTTTCCATGATCATGTTTAACTTAGTGTGGCTAGGATATTAGAGCTATTTTTCAATGAATCCAAGACTGTTCCTCCCCAAAATGATCTTTAACAGCAGACCCTGTGCCATTTTGACAATTGCCTGCAACATTTCATAGGAGGCTCAGTGGACTAGATTTGGTCAGTTAGAGTTGGCCCACTTACACAGTACAATTATAGAGCTGGCCCTCTGATAAAACTTCTCCTCTGTATATGTTTGCATATTTACTTAGCAAAATGGAGCAGAGCTTCAAACTGCAGTTAGTAAGTTTGTTTCACACGCACACACCCTGGGCATCCATCCTAGTAATTTTGGACTATTTGGTGGAATGAAATGTCTGTACTCTACTTTAGGTCACCTCAGGCTCACGCAACCAACATTTATGCTACGGTACTAGGGAGAGCTTTTCAGTTCAGCTCAATTCAGTTCAGCTCATAGATCACGTCAGTCCTTCCTGCACCCTGACTTATCTGCAAAAGTACCCTAGTTTTTTTCTAGTCCTTAACCACTGAGGTGCTGTATTGGAAGTCTGCAGACACAACGTCAGCTGGCATTCCTACCTACTAGGAGATAACAGGAAGACCTTTCATGTCTTCATAGCTAACTGTCCTTAAATTCCTTAAGATGCTGGACAAGGTGTTCTCAGTAGTGAGGTACCCTATTCCACTATAGGAATTGAATTTGGTGTTTGTGGTTTTTGTAGGACCATGGTTCAAGCCTGTGGTGACTTTTTTTGCTGCTACACTTACCTTTAACGGCGTCTTCCATTCTGCAAGAATATCTGCTAAGGTATGAAAGCTGATTCTTCATACAAAAGGTTATTGCTAAAAAAATTTCATTACAAATCCATTTCAAGTTTCCTCCCAAAGTGTTTTCTGAGATTAGTTTAGCCTCAAAATTAATTTACCTGTTTCCTTCCCTAAATCTCATGTATTTAGGACCACAGCATCATGGCTGCCAGCCAATGGATGTAAGGGAAAAGGAAGGAAGAGCTTCTCTGTGTTTCTTTGCTGTCCCAAAATTTTTAAGACAAATTCAAGACTGTGCTGAAAGTAGAAGCTACAAAGGCCTAGCCATACTCACACGGGAATCACATACCTCACTAATCAGTTTAATAAAGATAGGTTGTGAGAAATGTGCTCCATCATTAGAATGTGCTTCACTAGAACTCACTGAATCCACAGTCTTGCCAAGAAATGTCTCCAACCCTGGTGTTTGCAAAATGAATACCTGGAACTGTATTTATGGCCAAACATTATACTTCCACAAGGGTGTCCTTAAAGGATATCATATTTACCAAGGTCTCCTGAAGTCATTACTTACAAGAAAACCCATATCCAAGTAACTGACTAGATGGGAACCTGCGGTGAATAGTCATGTATTAAACACTCTAAAATAGAAAAATTATTTATCAATAACTGGCGTTTCCTGAAATGTGCTGGCCTTGTACATATACAAAAATAGGTATAATAAAAAGAGTAAGTGAAACAATTTTGAAAAACAGGCAACAGTGAGAATCTGAAGTATGCAAGATGTAGAAATTCCTATACTTAGTTCTAACAACTGTGCATTTATCAGCATTTGCCAGACCAACTTAGTCTAGTCTGGTAAAGTTTCAAATATCTTTGGGTCTTTGCAAGATTCATCTTCCTGGAAAAAAAGATATAGACAACATTTTAAATGTTTTAACCCTATACAGAATACAGTATGTTACTTTAAGTACATAATAAATTTTCTGATATTTGGCATATTCCAAAAAGAACCTACTCAGATCAACATCTCCTGTTCAATATCTGTGCTGTATATTTGTAAAATTGTAGTGTGCTGTGAAAGTTTTGTGGGCTGACTGTAAACATATTCTGTTGAACAGTGTTATTGCAAAATCCTTTTCCTAGTTGCTAGCCACAAGTCTGTATAAGCCATGTTACCTTCATTTTATAACGGTTATTTGAGCGTTAAAACATGCAGTCAGGAACAATTTCTGACATACTGTGTTTTGTTATATCTGTATATACCCCGATTTTATATAATATTAAAACTTTGATAAGTTTTCTCTGTAAAAAGGTTACGATGACCCAAATAGCAGCAAACATATTTAAAGAAACATGGACACATTTACTGCATATATAGAGACAATGATATAATTTATGGTATGGTCAACAGTGTTAACTTTGAGATAGTTGTCTTATGAGGGACACAGAGCAACAATCAGTCAGTTTTTAAATCTCAGCTAACATTTTTAATTAAATTCAGAGGTTTTCTACTAGTATCCACACTTTGATTTTTTCTAGTAATTTTGTTGGACAAGTGTCCTCATGACAGATATTCTTCTTGCTTTTGAGAAAAAAAGAAAATGAAAGACATTTTCACATGTTTATAAGTCTCAAGACAAGTTTACTCAGTTATATTATTGTCTTAACCACACTGCAAACATCTGGTCACTCTGATTTATGTAAGTAGTTTCTGAAGAAATGCACGTTTAACATGTTTAGAAAGACAACAAAAATGCCAATAAATTATAAAAACATAATTTAGAGAAAAAATTAATTTCCAGGTATAAATATCTGTAGATTAACAAATTACATTATTTAAGAACGTTATTAGTTTAGATTTTGTGACTGAAAGATTTTTATATGCATGAAGTACAATCTTTCCGCATGTCTTATTTCCTACCACTAGAGGGTACTCCAAGAACTTACAGTATATTTATAACAAGGATTTATTTGGGGTTTTTTGGTCTGTAAATAAATCAAGTACTGTTGTCCTACTAAACCTTAGGAATTTAACCCCCCAAAATCTTGATATTAAACAACAACTTTCAAAACCAGTCTAATATACCTTTTCAGCACTATAATGCAGCATACCCAAATTATAAGGAACATTGACTGATATATAGTTTAGATTTAGTTAAACTTATCCTACTTTTAAATTATCTAAATTATTATCTTTTCTTTATTTCAGACACAATTCTCTGGTTCACATCCTGTTTCTTCATCCAGATTTGGACAAGGCATTCCATTATTGGCAGGCTGAAGAAGTACAAAACGAGTTCTGATCTTGGTTCCTGTTTTTCTGCAAAGACCTCTACAGAGACCCCAGGAAGACCATTGTGAAACCTCACAGTCCAGTGGTGTTTCTGCAATATACACCAAAAAGAAAGGTAACTTCACATAAATTGGTGCTTAAGGCAAATACATAGTTGGCAAAGCATTAAGGAGTGATGATCAAATAGTGTCCTTTCTTATAAAAAAATACATGTGATATTAATAAAATCCATATGTTGTCTCATAAATAAAAATGTCTGGTTTTAGCTCCTAAGCTCATCAACACTAGTATTGTTATCATTGTTATTGTTGCGGTCTAGATACTGTCCGAGGTACTATATCAGTAGTGCAGCATGTTATTTATTGAATTGAAAATATAGAATTCCTGTCAAAGAAAACTATGCTTAAAATAATTGCAATCAGAAGATTGCATTAAAAGACATATACTGTCAATTTTATAACTCATTTGCCTCTCTGTAGCTTACTAAAAACACTGTGATTAAAGCTTTTCTCTCGTTTATTTAGGTACAGTTATATTTCTTTGCAGATAGATATTGTTCCTATAGTTGTTCATATTGAATTCCGTTTAACTTTTGTTCCAATTTGCTTCAGAAATAAAGAAAAGTTCCATTTTTTTTTGTCATTATTTCGTCTTGCTATTGTTTGGTATGTACACTACAGTTCCCTTTGCCAATAAATATATTCTGTCACTAGAAGCTTTTTAATACTCAAAGAGATTTCAATATAGTTTTAATTTACTGCAAGAAAAGAAATCAGTAACTCTAAGGTACTTTTCATGATGTATACTTCCATTGAAAATATGTCTCATAAAAATATAGGTGATTATTCCTTAGTAAGTTAAATAAAAATATTGCTGTCACAGGAAATTGCATCAAAACTGTGTATTACAGCATTTGTGAGTAAAATAGTTGTGCACAAAACCAGCTTTATATGCTATACTAAATTTGTGACCTCTGGTATTAATTTCTGGTATTACAGCGGAACTCACCACTTCTGTTGTGGTCACTCATTCCCATGTTTATAGTGGGAATGAGGGACACAGTCTGGTAATTAAATCTGTCCTTTTGGTTCTGTAATATTTTGAATAGAGTGAATTACTGGTTACTATAAAATAAAGTGAGGATATATGATTAAAAATTATTTTTTAAATACCATACTTCAAATGCATTGTTTTAAATCTACATCCTAAGAGGGTCAAATCTTCTTTTCAAATATTGTGGGAAAGGCATATGACTGAAAACGAGATATATAGCACTCACTTTGCATATATCTTGTTTACTAATAGAAATACATTAAAACACTATAAATTGATAAAGAAATGCATTTATTAAAGTATAAATCATGCAAAGTGAGGTGACTTTAGCACAGAGCTAGAGGCATGCAATCTTCTGACTTGTTCTGAAGAAGACCTTCTTGGAATATGGCAGTTATTGTAGGAATACATTGGGGATTTAGCCTATTGCTGTCTCTAAAATGGTATTTAGGATGTCAGTCTTCTTATTCTTAACCCTTCCTCTTACACTTTGTAAAAATCCACTAGAAAAGTGTAAAGATAAAATCTTGGTGGACACTGTCCAACTGCTATCTTTCCTTTAGAGCAAATACAGTATTTGTTAATTTGGAGATTTGAAAATTACCCTTTAAGAGTGACTTGAGTCAGTAGTTTGTATGTCTTCCTACCTAAACAAGGTTATTGGCTAATATTTTTAAGAAATGAAAGATGAGAGAAAACATTGTTTTTGTTGTCAGGATGCATGTTTCTATCACAAATATGTCTAAATCAATTGACTTATAGCAGTTCTTATTGCACATAAATATCAAGCCCTCTGACACAGAAAGAGACAACAATAATAGTTCTTTTGCTCCATTGTCATGTGAAAACTTAAGGATGAGTATTTACTTCAAAGTTGCAAAGAATTTGAGAACTCTGATTCTGGTCAAATGTTGTTTATTTCTTATAAAATTCACTGATCTATGCTGGTGCTAAGGCTTGAGTAGTCCTCACTGTGGATATAACACATACCCCTGAACCATAGCTCAAATATGAAATCTCTTCCTTATTCTTCCAGGGATTCTTTTATGTCAACTGGCTTGTTTTACTTCCCATGCATAAGTCTGGAAACTATTCCTATGCAGATAGGAGAATACTCCACCTAATCACCTATGTCATCCACATCACCTGCCAGATTTTCACATACTTTCTGAATGAATGGAAATAACAGAACTGAGCATAACAAAGTACTTATCACTTACCTGAGATAGAGTCTATTATTTCATTGCTTTTAGCTGGAAGATTAAGATAAGGTGCAGGAAGACCCAACTGGTTTTTCTTTAATTTCACCATTGTTACTTGAGCGATAGGTGGCAAAATTTTGAGTTTGGGATAATAAAATGAGTTTGCTGGGTGACTTGGAGAGGAACAAGTGATCTGTGAAATAAAAAGGGGAACGTTAAAGAAACTACGTCATATTAGTAAGAAGATAACTGTAAAATCATGTTTACACATCATGCTAATATTTTTTTGGCAAGTAAAATGCATATAACCAGTTTCTGTGAATCTCAGTTCACATAACTGCTGCTGGTAATCCCAGAATTTTTATGCATAATGCGTTGTGACTGGGCACAATGAATTGTGCCAACCTTTGCATAGAGGACTGCAGTGGGAAGTACTAGAAACAGAGTAGCTATGGAATGGTTTGATGGGAAGAAGTCGATGTTACTACAAGGAAGAATACAAGAGTATTAAATAATAATATTAGGTATGTTATAGCAGCTGTCATATGGATATAGGAGGCCAAATGTATTGTTCTCCAGCTTCTCTGTTCCCTTTCTCATTACACAGCATTTGGCTCTGGAAAAACTGACTTAAAGAAAGGACTGACTGAATGCTTATAGTATTCAGAATATTTGAATCAAAATGCTATGTTCCCCACCACCCTTAAATGACAAAAGCAAAGTATGAGGCATGTAGAGTATTGAGCAAGCATAAGAGATTAAAAGTGGGGTCGCTGCAATAACAATGGAGAAGTTCTGTGCCTTCCCTTAGCTCCTTTTCCTCAAATGTAACAGGTTCAGGTTTCAGCAATGCTTTTAACTGAAAACTCCTCCCCATATCAGTATTCACTACTAAGAATTTTCCTGCTAGATAAGTAGTAATGCCAGGACTTTTTTGAAATTTTTTATTTTCCTGGTGTTTTAAAAATTGTTAAAAATAATCTAAAAATAGTCAGCTTTTACAGAAAATACTTTAAATGTAGACCAAATTTTCATGAACTGTGTGCATTTACCTAATAAATTTGAAAGATACAGAAAATAAACAAAAGCAGTAGGGTTATCAGCTATGTAATAAATCCATATATAGAGAGCATCAGCAGATTCAAATACTGAAATGAGTTTCACAAGAGTCTATCATGTAGTCATAGGATAGTTATCTTTTAAAGGGAGGACCCAAAACATTTAGGTATGAAGTGCTAAACTATGTATATGCACCTACCTCTGTAACTGTGTCCTGTGGAATAGTGGCAAAGTTTGGGGAGGAAAATGTGAAACCACTATCAGTTCCAGCATCATATGGAAATAGATCTACTGATACTTCTTCCATCCAGTGGTCTCCTTCACAGAGATTTAGGCTGTCAATACCCACAAACCAGTCGGGGCTTGGAACAATTCGGACAACAAATGAAACCTAATGAAACAAAATGATCCATCAGGATTGCATCACTTGTTTTGAAATGCTCCACCCCTGCTCATAGTAATTTTAACTTAAAATTTTTGAAAGAAATGTCATTATGCTCTTCTGCTTTATAGAACCTGTACAGTGTTCTTTGCAATGTGACATGTTTTTTAGTAACTCTTTACATTATATTATTCATACAAGTGAGAACTCAAATATTTGATTTTGGATGCTAGTGACATAAAATAAACTTTTAAAATTAATATGTACATTTACTTACTAAGGGATGTCTTGGATGCACTTCTAATTCAGTGGAGGTTTGGCCTGTACCACTGGAAATGGCAGGAGCAGAGAAGATTCCATGTACACTCTGAATTTTCTCTCCAGCTTCTTCTATTTCTTTCATTAACACCCATGCTTCACCCTTTTCAGCAAAATCACGTACACCATTGCTGGCATATTCATTTTTTTTCCACATGCTGTAGTCAGAACTATGAGTAACACCTATTTGAGTGAATACATGGCATGACATAAAAGTCTGGTTTAGATTCTCCTTATTTCTTCAATTTCTCTATTTTATTTCTGAGGTTAAAAAAATGTGTATAAAAATGAGTGAACACTAAAACATTTGGCTTATCACTGCTTATTTCAGCTGCAGCCAATTGAAAACAGAAGTCAATTGAAAACAGTTGTAGATTTTTGAAAGCATTGTAGATACTTCAATTTCTGCATTTCAATTTTAATAACTTTGGCTATTTTTTTCCTTTTTCATTAGTTATCTTGAAACTGACTATTAAGAAAAAAAAAATCACAGCGGTCAAGACACTTATCTGTTCTTAAAACTGTACGTACTTCACTTACCTAGCATTGATGACCACTGTGCTGGGGGCCTATAAAGTGGATACTGCTTAGGGAAAGCAGTCTGACTCCATTTCCCTGTGAAGATTATGCTGTATTTAGCAAGTTCCTCTGCTGTGCAAATAGAATCATCACCCACAGGCAAGCTGCTGGCATAACCTAGTATTGTTACAAGTAATGTCCAGATAACTTTACAGGAGCGGTAGACAAGCATCAGGTTTTCCATTCCCCTCCACACAAAAAGAAAAAAATATGTTAGCCATATTAGTCACTCTAAACTCAAAATTGAATAACAGTTACCTAATAAAATGTAACGTACTGTAAGTTATAACCAAAAAGAAAGCATATATCTGAAACACTAAGAGTTGTTATGCTTCTAAAAACATTATTATAATGCTTTCAGATTTGATATTTCCGTGCTATATACTACCAATCTGTAACTCTACCTGGGACAAGTGTTTCTAATGAAAATAAAAATATCTTAACCTTGTCCATAGTACTACCTCTGAGAAAAATCTGTTTCTGATTTTCTTTTGAAATCTTATTAGAGTCACATCTTGAATTAATTAGAGTAGCAACTGTTTCTGTGGAAAACATTAGTGGCATATTTATTCTTCTAAAGATTAAATTGCAGGTTACTTTGCCAAAAGAAATGATTTATTTTAAATTTGTGTTCTACAAAGGCTGTTTTATGGCATAACATTTAAAGTCAAATACATTTCATATTTATATAAATTAGTTTGCTGTCATAACTTGTGCATTAAAAAATACATTGTAATTGCTTTAGATTGTTTAAGCTACACAGTTGTTAAAACTCAATATTTTTTAAAAGTTGCTGTCATAGGTTGTGCAAATTTTGTTTTTAAATTAATATGGTAATTGCATCAGACTGTTGAACTACAGCAATTGTTTAAAATAACAGCCTTAAAAACTTATTTTTAAATGCTTTTGTCCTTTGAGAAAACTATACAAATATAACTAAAACACTAATAATATATTAATTTGTAAAAAGAGCTGTGAATACTCACTAAATATTTCCTCTGGAGCACTGGTAAGGGGAGAGCACCTGCTTTTGCTGGCAGCTGAGTTGGTCTGCAAGAGAAGACAGTAGGAGTCTTGCTATTTATGCCTGAAGAGGGTCCCTTTGGTCCAACAATTATTGTAATCTTTAGACTTTCCAGGTTTGCAAAAGGCATGCCATCTTCTTGTTTGCAGTCTTTTTGAATGGACAATCAAAGGTTTCCTATCTGTCAACTGGTTCAGGTTTCTATCAAAAGACTGCGATGTGGAATAGATGAAATGCTTTAAAAAAATACCTTGGATTCTTAGTAACAGTTCGAGTTTTCTGGTGCCTTTACAGTTCTCTGCTCTTGTTAATGCCTCCAAGCTATACAAATGAACCGATTCCAACCCTGAAATAGTTGTAGTGAATACACTTTAAATGAGAAGCATGTTTTCTTCTAAGTTTTATTGTCTGACAGATGCTCCTTCCAAACATTTACAGAAAGCTTGCTCACTCTCACACACCATATGTATGTGTTCAAATAAAAGGGGTGAGGCAGCTAAAAAAGTCAAGAGGAAAAAAAAGTTACATTTCATAATTGCACATACTCGCACAGACTGTCTCCTGCAAATACGAATTAATTTAAAGTAGTACAGTGTATATTTTTGTGTTCTACAGTACCGTATGCTGGATGATGAAAGGGCTCTGTAACATTGTGGTTTCTTTGGAAAGAGTGGTTTTGGGAAGCTCTGAGACTTTTCTTAGCTGTCTTCAGAGTAAAAACCCCAAATAAAAATCTTATTATTACAGTTAAATCATACATCCTCTGTAGCACAGTACATATACTTACATCACTAAAATTATTAAAATTGTCTATGAAAAATTATGCATAATACAGTGACCCAATTAAGAAATCATGTTTAATATGTATTTTAAATTATTTTCTCCATCTTTCAAATAGGGGAAAACAAGGGCTTTGTGCCATGCCTATAAGGTTAACAAATGCTATTGTGGCTGATCAGCAAAGGAAGTTAAGTTCAAAAGTTTATAGTGAACCATGAAGAAAGTCTTTCATAGAGTCTTCTTTTGAAATTGTGAGGAATGTCACTTAAGTACTTCCACAGCTCTCTAATATGATGGTACAGCATATGAGAAAAAAAGACAACAAACCCAACAGTTATTTTTCAGATGAAACTCTCAGGCCATCGTAGGTATATAGCGTAAGTGACACACTATTGTCCACCAGGAGGGGGTTACCAAACAATCAGTGTGAGCTTTGTGGCACTTTAACTGGAAACTTATCCTTCCCTTCTGCCCCACACTCCATGGTAAATCAACAAGAAAAGCCAAGAGATGAATAAACCGGGATGTCTGAATGGAATTTCCATTGATGATTCTCCTGGCAAAATGGAATCTATGGCAAATTTCAGCATTTAGCACCCATAACCACAATTCTTGTGTATCTGGATAGATTATGGGAATTCTGTAGCAAGTTAAGCTATCTAGACATGGACATGCCGTTTATTTCCAAGGCCCCTTCCTCCATGCGGTGTTTTTTATAGTTCATTTCTGTTCCAGGAGCCAGACTCCACTAAGAAAAATAGCAAAGAGACTTCATGGATAGTTTTATACCAGTTCTTTGAGTGTTTGTTGAAGGATGATATTTGAATTACATCCAGCTCACTCCCTCCTATGCACAGAATTCCAGATCCATAGGTTCCTTAGAGAATTGAGTCTACTTACATCAGGTGTGGTTGATCTTTCCAGCCCATGCAGTCCTCTAGAAGAACTACACATAGGTGCCACAAGTTTTGATGCATATTGCTCAGAGCACTGTTAAAATTACTTAAGGCTTTCTTATTTATTACTAAGTAGCTTTAAACTTCAGTAGGTTTTGTTGTTTATCATCACAATTACCGAACCAGCTAACTTCATATATTGAAATATACTGTGACGCTTCCAGGACAACACTTAAAATGAGAACAAAGCAATTAGCTCTGGATCCAGCACAGAATTATTTAGTATATCAGACTAGCCTTTTCCTTTTGAAGAAAAATTACTGCCAAAAGGCACATCACCGGACTAGATCATTCTGGTTCCATGACTACATGTTATGGATATATCCAGGAAGAGGACAATACATGCAGACTGCATAATTTGACACAGATATTATAAGAAAAACTTACTAAATAATAAAATAAACTGAATTGTTGGAAGTCATTAACTTGGGATGTCATTTGAGGTTTCTAAGTACAGAGTGGACAAACAAATATCAGAAATCACAAAAGTTATAATTGATTCTCCCTTGGAATAAGAGTGCATGAAGCTTTGTACTGAGCACCCAAGAAGCTTTCCAGTTCTACAATTCCATGTGATCAGATTATCCTTCTTCTAGAGCTTCATTACTCCAGTTTCTTGAGGTTATCATACCCTTCAACATCAGATATGCAGTTAATGGAATACAACTGAGTCTAGATCTTTTTTTCTTACCTTACCAGTGTGGGAATGAGAGACTTTGAAGCATTTTCCTTTGAAAAAATGAAAAAGGAGTCTTTCTTCAAAGGCTGCAGATACTCACAGGGAAACTGGATTATAGTCCTTATTCTTATTCTCTGGTCCTGGTTTTCTTCCTTAGGATTCCTGCACTGGACCTTTCCCTGTTTTCAATGAAGGCTCTACTGTGACAGATTTCTCAGGAAGAATTAAAATCTTCAGGACCTAAAGCCTCATTCTTATCTTTGTTGGATTCATAATTAAATTGTTGGCAAAATACAGCAACTGTAAATTTTATTTAATTATCTTCTCTTCTCTCCCGGTCCCCCCCACCCTCATGGCTGAAGAAGGGGAAAACAGAGAAAAACATACCTATTAATGTTGTCAGAAAACACTAAATTGAGGACTCCCAGTCTTATTTCTTTAAATAGAAACTGTGCTAAGCATAATCAGTCTCTGACATTGTGAAGGACATCAAAACACCAAATTTAGTATCTCATAGTTGAGAAGAAAAAAAAAGAGAAAAAATCAGATTTCCACTCAATGGATTACTTTCATGGCTGTGAAGCCACTGATGCCAAATTTCTGTGGGCCAGCAGTTGGAGAAAAAAATTGCTGTGGGATCAGAACCTATGCTTGCATTCTTTCTTCAGTTTGTATGTCCTATTAGAAAGCAGCTGAAAACTCATGGAAAACTGGAAAAAAACTCTTCCATTTATAAACCATTTTACCTGTATATAAAATTGGACTTTTTTCTTTCTTTTTTACAGCAAGATAGCTTTTTTTTTGTGTCTCTTCAGGTACACCTATTTAGGAGTCAGCATGCAAAGTTTTTTTTACTTAAGCATCAGTGCCAAAGGGTGCCTTGTCTTTAATTTTACTTGCAGAAGTGTGCAACTTCTGCTGTTTTGTGTCAATAAGACAACAGTCTTACAGTTCCCGCAAGCTTTACCAACATTCACAGGATGAAAGCTGGAAAGTATAAAACAAAAATGGTGTCCACATATTTTTGGTTTTCAAATAACAGTCATAACTGTGTCCAAAATATTCTGTATTTTTGCTAACCAAAAATAATTACTAAAACAAGAAAACAAGGAAAAAACCCTACTTAAAAATATAGTACAGTCAATATCATGTGGATTCTTGAATCATTTACACCATACAAAAATGGTTATATGAACATGTTTAGGCTATCACACAGGAATGTAGCACATTAAAAGGGTGTAAATTCCATTTTGATTAGTCGGAGAATAATTTAGCCTTTTCTGTGGTAAACAAGATTGGCATTATTAGTTTTGACTTTTCTATTAAACTGTAAGATTAAGAGAAAGGAGATTTAACTAAAATGATTGATCTAAAGTTAGTTTGCCCACTTTTATTCAAAACAGAAGCTCCAGAAATTCTGTATCTATATTCCTGAACTATTACCACACATTAAAATTTTTCTAAAACAATTTCCATTTTGCTGGTAAGGAGCGTATATGCAGCTTTGATATTCACAGACTGTTTAATATGCTTATGACTGGCTAGCATCTCTTTGTCTACCAAGAAAAACATAACATTGTATTACTTAAGAAGGATTATGCACCCATACTTTCTCTCCTGTAGTTACCATGGATACGCATACGATTATGGACACTCAGCAATGCCAAAAGGTTTACATTCAGTCAAAACCCTCTGAGCTCTAAGTTGTAAAATCTCAGTACCAGAGTAGCAAGCAGCAGAATATTTTGTCATGGAGAAATTGTGGTGTTGGTTTGGAAACTTTTATGAAATAATGCATTTACATAGGAGAATAAAGCATTCCCAATATTGGATGGTACAACAGTAGTGAAGGCAGCTTTAACCTCTGTTTATCTTTTGGGATAAAAATTTAGTTTGCAGATTAAAGTACCTAGAATGAACTAGATTTGTAAACTGCCACTATATATAACGGTGGTCTAGGCATTATAGTCAATAGAATCTAGAGAGCTGTTCAGCTCACCCTTTAATCCATACCTATATTTGACCAAATGAATCACTGATGAGTACCTCTCTGGTCTCCACTAACTGTATTGATAAGCTCTCCATTGACCAGACACCTAGCTCTCATGTAAGCATCTACCCATAAGTAACTGATTCAGGCATCTCTATCTCTTGCAGAATCCGAAGCCAAGTGGACTTCATTAGATGTTCTCACTGATGACTATAATTAATATATATATTCCTGCTAGTAGGAAATTGCAAATTCACTCTGTATTTTGAGTTTAGAAATTCCCTTTGTAAGGGTGTTGGCTTTGGGGTTGGGGAGGGGGAATGATTTGTTGGTTTTTTTTTAATTCAGGGCTCACTGAGACTTCAAGCCAAGGTAAGGAAAGGAAAAGGATAAGGAAAAATCCCAGTTTTATGGACCACAATGACACTGATCAGCAATAGAAAGCTCTTCTGTCATCAGCATTTTTCTGTTATCTGTATTTAAGTCACTTCTAGTACTGAAAAACCTAATATGTAGGCCAGCACTGGATAACCAAATCAAGGTCCCCTATGACAGTGACCAGAGACTATGCTTCTCTTTGGGCTTCTTCCCCTGCCCACAGCTTAGGTTCACCCAAACTGCACAATAGTAACCATATCATCTCTTCTGTTTTCCAAAAGAATTTGCAAGAAGATCCTAGAATCCCACCCTTTTCTGCATCCCACCTTATTTTCATCTCCTTTAAACCAGTAAAACATAGGTACACAGTGAGACAAACTGAAGAACTGTCCCAGTTGATAGCAAATCTTTCTAAGTCAGCCTTCAGTCAAATTAGTTCCCTCATTTGACTCACTGTTTGACACAAGAAACACACCAGAACAAGCAGCTCCCAACAGAGAAGAGGGTGGGAGCACCCATGTCAGTGGCAATACAGGGTTCAATTTACATGAAAGTTGCAGTGTAACCATAGATTACACATAGGTTACTGAGACTAGGGATTGTATCTGTCAATGCATCCATTGTCTGGGAGTTCTTTGGCTATTCCAGTTTGCTGAGCTCTCTAGTACCCAAGGTGTTTGAGTTTTCTGGATAGCCACCTTCACGAGCACTTTTGGTTTCCTAATCCATCATTTATCATATTAACACAGAAGCTGTCTTCCACTGTATAAGTATCCTCCAGAAATCAACTACTGTTAGTAAGGTCAAAGCCATTTTCTCCTGTTTCACCACAGTCCTTCAGGCATAATATGCACAGCTGGTCATTCTTGGCTCTCACAAGTGCTCAGCAGTTTGAACGTCCTGATGACCTAACCATCAAGGTTATCTATCTAATTCATCTGTAGCAGAAACCATGAAATCTCGTAATCTCCTTTATGAGTAAAGAAGAGTTATCTTGGCAACAATGAACTCAACTGGAAACAAATAATTTAAATCCTCTCTGCCAGCTCAGCATCCAAATCACAAATCAGGGGCCTCCTTCCAATACTATGGCTAATGCTTATGATAGGTATGAAGCAGACTCACAAGGCCTACACACTCAGGCAGCTCCTCTATCCTGGACTTCATCATCGTTCAGACCACTGCATACCTGCAACAGCCTGCTGTTACTGCCACTGCCTTTTTTTGTTTCCAAAGGGTCTCGCAACAGGATGTTGGAGGAGAAATTCATGCTATCTTTCTATCTACCAAAACTCACAGATCTGAGGAAAAAATCTAGCTTCTTCGACCTGTTCATCGATCTGATATTCTGAGCTGTGGGATGAGGGTCAGCTGTCAGAGCACTGTGCTAGTCTGTGGAGTGTCTACACCAGCAGTATTAGCTCACTGGACTATATAGCACGCATGACTCAGCAGGACTCTGAAACAAGCTGAATATTTAGAAGACACTGAAGGCAAATCTTGCAGACCTGAGCTGGACACTTGTGGGAATCCTTGCTTTTAAATTTACTTCAGATATTTGCAGGAAAACCTCTAACTGAAACAAAAATTTCTCTGAAAAGAATCTAACATGTAGTGTCCTACAGCTTCATTACAGTACAAGACAGGATATTTTTGTGGTATTGTGCACACGCAGAATGTAAAAAAAGTGTTTTAATTACCATATTACTTCCTTCTATCATTCTTCAGTAAGATTGAGTATACAGCCTGTGTAGAAGTCCTTGTGGTCATTCCGATACGGTAGTTCTCAAGTTTACTGTACTTGTTTAACATAACAATTTTAGGGTTTTGTTCCACTGTTTCCAATGTGAAGAGGTTTGGGGTTTTTTTGTTGGACTTTATTCTTCTCATATTCTTCTGTTGCTAATGGAATTGTCTTTATTTCTAACCCTCACTTGTTAATAAATTCAATAGTTTTCTATTACAACATAGAGAATATTTAAGATAGCTGTCTATACAAAGGTTTAAGAAGAGAACTGAAAACTGGCTAATGAAAATGGGGGAAAAACTACAGCAGGATAATTAAAAGAATAAAAATTATTTCTCATTTTGTGGACAATATGGATTGCATCTTCCAACAAATCAAATCTTCCTGTTATATCTTTCATTTCATTTATAAAGTGGAATGAACCTGTACAATTAACATTTGTACTTTTTGTTTGCCATTGAATTTCTGCTGAAGAAACATTTAAACACTAAATAATTCTACTCATAGAATGTAGAAATGTCAGTCCTTTATCTCTCTGGCAACACTGTAGAAGACCACCAAACTACATTGCTAAAGTAGTCATTATCAAGGCCAATCTTTGCTTCTATTATTTCCTGCTTCACAGTCAGTTTTGTTGATTTCTCTTGTATTTTTTTCAAAGGTCTTAAATATATTAAATGATAACTGTGGAGTTACTAGAGTTACATCTTTAAATCATGTGAATAATGAGGTACTGTAAAAAATGAATTGATCTTTTCTGGGAATTCATCCATGTATCACAGTCTGCACATAGCTCTAATTCAGTAAAAGATCCATTATTTGCCACCATAGCACAGTATCTTCTTCCCACCCCAGTAAGGGTGAGGAGCCAATGCAGACTTAAGGGGAGCATTGGAATGAAGAGTTGTGGTCCACTGGCTGAGTGGGACCACATTTTGGGGACAAAGATAAAATTTTTGCCTTCCCCATGGAAATTATATGGGAAAACCAGTACAACCTTCCTGTTTATGTATATAATTCTGTCATCGTTCCTTAGCCTTGTTATAAATATGATCATCACACTAAGAAAAACTAGGAATTTCCAATTAAATGACAGCTGATTAAAAAAAAGGTTATGTCATTTGAGAGCGTAAGAAGATCTTAGAGTAAAGACCTCAGGCACTTGCAGCATTGCATTCAGCATTCGTTAGACCTCATTTAGAATGTTGTATTCAGTATTGTGCCCTTCCTTAACCTCCATACAAGAAAAACATTGATAAACTTGAGTCAGTTCAGCAGAGAGCCACAAAGTTTTGTTCAGCCTGAGGAAGGGAAGGCTTTCAAGGGAACCCAATAGCAGCCTTCCAGTGCTTATAAGGGGGTCATCAAGAATATGAAGCTAGACTCTTCACAGTGCTGAATATTGGGAGGACAAGTGACAATGGGTATAAATTGAAGCAAGAGAGGTTCAAACTGGATGTAAGGAAAAACATTTTCACCATCATAAGAGTCAAGTGGTGGAGCAGCTGGCCCAAAGATACAGTGCAGTCTCCTTCCTTGGAGGCTTTAAGACGAGACTGCATAAAGCCCTGAGCAACCTGATCTGATCTCAAAGCTGACCCTGCTTTGAGTAGGAGATTGGAGTAGAGACCTCCTGATGTCCCTTATAACCTGAACTATCCTATGATCTTATGATATTACGAAGAAAATTTGTTTCTGGTCTTATTCCAATGCTTCAGGTAACAGCAAAAAACTTTCACAAGTCTAATAATCTCATACTGTATCTCCACATCTGGGATTTCTCTTTCATAAGTAATACCAGGAATGTAATTGCAAAATTAAAGTTTGTAGGAGAGGGAGATGTTGGGCTGATTTCCATGGATGACATGAATACATGTCTATGCCACGCAAGGCAATTCAGTGCAGAACTCCTGAGTTAACACCAAACAATCTGTCTTCAAAACTAGAGATACTAAAGTTAAATGAACATGGCGAACATGGAGCTAATTAATTGACTGAGAGATGAGATCTATTAATTCAGAAACAGGGTCATGCAAAGACAGTTATGTTGCTTTTGTGTTCTGAGAAAGTCTCTATGCAGGTATGTCCGTACATTGATCAATGACAGCAGTTTCCACAGAGGTGTTTATGTGCTTGTGGAGGATCTCTGGATGAAACACAATAATACCGTAGAGAATTAAATACATGGTCACAGAGTTTATTATGGGAAACTTCAAGACTTTTGTGACTCTCCTCACAATAAGTAATATCACAAGGTGCTTTTTTACAGCATTTTATAAATGTGAAGTCAACCCCTATCAAATGGATATTCATAGTTCACAATACTCCTATCATTATGCTGAAGGAGTCAGTCAGCCATCCTCATTTAAGACACTTGAAATTGGGAGGTTATCACAGAGACATTGTGTTATGCATATAAATAATTGTTTTATAACTTGGCTATAAATATTACTCAATGCACAGAAAGAAACTTTTGTCAGAATTACCAACTCTGACAGCAGAAGAAGAAATAGCTTTCATGACATACATGCCCAAGAGCACAAAAAGTCTTAAAAGTAGTACAGAGCAGAAGAAACAAGATTATTATATATATGACATTATTGTTTCTGACCACAGGCTAGTATCTCTTGTCTACAACAAAAAACTTGCTCTTCTTCAGAAATAATGAATGAAATAAAGTGTTCTCTTCACCCTTTAGTTCTCAACAAAACTCAGAGGAATGCAAAATGAAAGAACAATTTTTTTCTAAACCAATCTTTTTGCCAGCATTACAGAAAATTAAATTATAAAAAAAAAAGTTTGGTATTTTGAAATTCTAAGAAAGCTCCTGTTTAGATAATAGGTTATTTAATTTTTTTAAATTATTACTGCTGTTTCAGATGCCTGCATTATTAATAATCATCAATTATTACAGTGAAAAAGTGAACTCAACAAAGAGATGACAAATTTAAGTTTTCTCCGTTATATTCTGCATTAATTAAAAATTAAGACTAAATTGATATAAATTTATATTTAGGAAGCTGTACTGTTCATTTACTTCTTTTAATTCTAAAACTAAATCAATGTCAAGTATCATGCTAGGAGGCACTGTATTGCTAGAAATGCTTGAATGGATTTTTAATTCTGAAACATGGGTATAAATACGAATTAGCATCAACAGAAACACTCTACGATTATGCCAACGTGAACATAATCAGAATCTGACCTATTCTTTTAAAAGATGTAAGGCTCATATTGTAATTTCTTTTGTCAATAGAAAAACCATTACCCAAACCATATTTTAGTTAACAACCCTGAATTCTGTTTGCAGATTCAATTAAGAAAAGGTACTGTTCTTCACTTTTTGTCCTAACCTGTTCTTCAAAGTTACAATACAGTTTACTGAATACGTTATTGGTTATGGGTTCTGAGAAACTGTTCTAGCAGTTGTTTGGACAACATTTTATAATTATGACTAAAATGCATTATTAGAAGAAAAAAAATTGCATTGAAGTATTACAGTTTCCCTTAAAACTAAAGGTAAATAAGCACAGAACTGGGGAAAGATTTCAGTGATCATTCACATTTTTCTCTTTCTCAGTCCTCACATTTATTTTGCTGTATGAACAGTAATAGCCCTATATAGTCGTTATGATATGACACACTCCTGACAGTGTCTAGAATCGCTGTAAGAGAAAAAGCCAGAATCAAAGCCAAAATCAGAAATCTGAAAGCATTGATTTACTCATCTAAATAATGAGCCCAATATTCTGTAATGAAATACTCAAAAAAAAGTAACAGAACTAAATACTAATCTTGGATGTATATAGAATGTAAAATCATGTTCTTCAGTGATAATTTTGACTCAGTAAATCTATGTGGTAAGCACAAACATTTATTCCTAAATGTTTTGTGAACAATATTTAATCAATTTATTTTACAGAATCATAGAAACCCCAGTTGGGAGGGACCTCTGGAGATCTCTTGTCCAACCACTTATTTAAAGCAGGGCTGTCACCTAGCTAGGTCAGGCCACTCTGCCTTTGTCTGGCTGAGTTATGAAAAGCACCAAGTGTGGAGATTGCCACCACCTCCATGGGTAACCAGTTCCAGTGCCGCACCACGCTCCTTGTGGAAAAGTTTTTCCTCCTCCAGTTGAACCTCCCAAGGTGCAATTTGTGGCTGTTGTCCCCTACTACAGCATCTGCATTACCAAGCAGGGTTTTGGCTTTGCTGCCTTTGACAGGAAGCATGCTTCAAGTGATTGCAAGCTGCTGTTAGATTGCCCTTGACCTCCTCTTCATTAGACTAAACAAGCTCAGATCACTCGGCCTCTCCTCATATGTCACATGTTTTAGTCTAGCTTGTCTTGATAGCACTCCACTGGACCCTCTCCAGTCTCTCAATATCCCTCTTGATTTGGGAATCTCAGAATTGAATACGGTATTCAGTGTGGCCTCACCAATGGTGAGTACAGGGCATAACAAGTTCCCTCAGTCTGCTGTCTTTGCAACCCCTGATGTAGCCCAGTATGCATTTTGCTTTATTCACAATGAGAGCACACTGCTTGCTCTCGTTCGGCTTGGCATCCACAGCAATCCCCAGGTCCTCTTCACTGTTGCTGCTATTCAGCCAGTCGGTTCCTATCCTGAGTTGACACATGGGGTTATTTAGCCCCAGGAACAGAACTATGGACTCCTTGTCGAAGTTTTTAATGGTGGCCGCCTCCTCAAGATTATGAAGGTCTGCCTGGAGAGCAGATTCATTTTTTGCCTTGTTGGCCACTCTGCTGATTTAGTATTGTCATCAAATTTGCCAAGGGTACCCTGTTTCATCAAGTGTTATATGTTTATAGCACACTGTAGTATGATATAAAGGATTTTACCTTTTGTCAAGTGTGGATCCTCTGCCTTTTCTGGAAGTCCTGAAGACTTTCTCTGTGGCTTCTCCTTTTAACAAGCCTTTGATAGTTACGAATACTCTGTTTACTTCTTTTCTGTTGCATCTCCTACTTTTCATGTTCACTGTCTTGAAAACTACATCAGCATTTGCTTTCCCTGCTGTTCTAATGCAGAAGCAGATGTCTTTATCTTAATAGTGATTTTGACACTTCTCTTGGCTAAGTAACTTTTGGCAAATTAAGTACTGTGATGCTGACAGTGAAAGAATTCTCAGAAGCATCAATCTGCCAAAGTTTGGATCATCCCCAGCAACAATATCAATATTTTTCCTTTAATAATTATCCCTGTGTTATAAAAACTAATATAAACACTGTCATATCTTTGCATTTGCAGGTGAGTAGATCTTTCCCAATTATTAGCATGAGAAGCTACCTTTAGAGATGCTTACAATGATGACAGTAGTGTTTGACCTGCCTTTTTCGCACAATAATAAAATAAAATATTTCTGAAGACAACAGTTTGTAAAATCTACTGTGAACTGCATAGTAATTTTTGAAGGTAAGTCTGGACACATTATATCACAAACCCCAAACTGTTATCACAGGAATCCCGTAATTTCACAGTATCAAATTATTTACACTTTTTATCAGACACCTCAACAAAGTCCTGTCAAATATGGCAAATCAGACAATCAGAATTATACTTATTACCAGCTATTACTCTCTTACACCAATTTGTTGACATCTCAGCTAGCTGGTGTAATACAACAGATACTAACAAAGCAAAGTGTCGTGCAGCTTTGCTCAATAGAGACCATGCAGGTAAGATGTAAGTTACAGTGCTTCTGCACAGCATGTGGAATCTGGATTGCAGTTCATGTTCACTAACAGTCAATTATCCCAAAACAGGAAGGGAAGGAGATTCAAAAATGCATAACACTTTATGCTCAGTTTACAGAGGGATCAATGTCTTTTGTTGATGGTTGGTCCTATAGCTTATGCATTTATTTTCCTGAATTGTATTAGGATTGCTTGAGGATATAGGACAGAGGGAACTTGGCTCACTGTATGGGGGCCCACTTGTCTATGAATTTGTAACGTTGAACCGCAGATTTTATACATAAATGATGTCTTCTTAAACAGAACAGAAAATATACTTTTTTTGCAGCATGTATTTTCTGATAGGCACTTTCTTGGAAAACTGATATGTTTGATTTTAGCATCTAGAGATAGAAGAGCAGGCAAAAACTGAGGGAAACAGAAAACAGTATTAGAGTATGCTCTTAATTCTCTTGTACTAACTAAAGACTAGTTGTCATCACTAATTAGATCAACTTCAGGAGTTTAAACAGCAAACTTATTTTTCCATGGTTTCTAGTCCATTATAGTAGCTATTTGTCTCCTTCTACCAGCAGAACTGGCCAAATAAATTATATCAAGGATAATTTACTAATATTTCTGTAGTCGTTTCCAAATAAGGAAAAGAGGCCCTCCATCCCAGAAAGCTTATATATAAACATTTGCCTTTATGAGGTTTTGATGTGACTCTGAGGAGTTCTGAGCCTTTAGGTAGTACTAACCACTCTTATCTGTAGAATAAGCATACCCCAAAACACTAAAGTAATTCTAACCTCTGTGTTTTCTTAGAGCAAAAGACAACCCCTTAAAACACAGCAAATGTAGATCTTCTGGATGATGCAGATAAATGTTTTGAAAACAAATCTTCCCCCTTTTTTCTATTTCCTTTCAGAATGAGCCTCTCCTTCCAGATGCTCTGGAGTCCAGCAATTTGCACTGCCTTCCTGGGTTGCAGCAACCTTCACACAGTCTCCCTCTGGGTCTCTAGGAATGTATCCTCTCCTTGACCTCTGAGACTTGGCTGTAGATCGGCTTCTTTGCAACAAGCAAGCCATGTGCTTTGTCAGGAGTCTTTCAGTTTGCATGCAGACATCGTAATCTCCTCCTTTCCCTCACCCCGTCCACCAAAAGCAGAGGCAGCCTTTCTCACTGCTGTTCTGTCACACCCATTTAAAATAAACGAGAAGGAAAAAGAAAATCCAAGATAAAATCCTAAATTAATAAAATACAAGATTAATTCCAGTCTGTACAGATGAAAAACAAAGCATAACATTAGAAAGTTTCTACTTTAGGAAAACCCAGTGAAAGAGGTGACTGTTACTGAATGTAGGTTTTTGTAGGAAGGTGATATTATTATGAGTTGAAATTCTCACCTGAAGCAGGGACAGTCTCTGGGATGTGCCACTGTTGGATGCTAGTAAAGAAAATAAACAAGAAATAGGAAATGAACCTCTTTGGTAATAAAGTTGGCTCTCCCATAACTATTCTTCACCTTTTTTGTAAACTCTTCTTTTCAGCAGCATTCATTGACGCTCTCAGATTTCAACAACTCTGACAGGTAGGATAATCTACGGAAAACTGAGGAATTCCAAACCCTTTTTTCTGCAGCTTAACAACTTCATTTTTGCTGAATCATGAAAGACGTTGCCACTGCTGGGGTTCACTGTGGCCTGTGTATATTTCAGTCCATACCCTACTGGTCACTGCTTCATCTTGCCATGTGTTACTTGTTGCCTATAAACTCAACAAGTATATTAGATTTATCATGTCTTCACAGCATTTTCACATAGAAAGGCTTTTTCCTTGCTGATGTTTCCTTCAGATACTTTGTAAATCCTTTCTGAAGCTCCCTTGAAAATCCATTCCATTCTACTATTTTTTATCCATGTTAGCAAATACCTTGGCAGACACCAAGCCATCCATGTTCATGCCCAAAATGTCAAAGATGACTGTATTTTTCTATAGAGACTTTCCAAATGCCATTGACAGTGATTTTCCGCTAAAACCCACTATCGTACTGCCGTTATGAAGCCATTGATAATATTTAGGGTATATGTCAGGTTGTATCAGCCTTTCATGAAAAAGACTTCCAGCTCCAAGTTTTGCATTATAACAGCTATTTGTAAGCTCCATACATTTCTGAAGAGATAAAGACTATTTATTAAAAAGCAAAAAAAGAAAAAAATCCCCATAAGTAGATGTTTGTAAGACCTTCATTTCACTTCCCAATCTTCCCATTTCTCAAGGGAAATCCAAGACAGAAGTTTCAGAGGTCAGAGTGGAGAACACAGAAAACGTCTCACCTTTTATACGCACCTGTTCAGTATTCAGAAAAGGGATACAGTGTTTCTCTAGAGAAACTAGAACAGAAGTCTGTGCTAGAAGAACACAAATATTATAAATGCTCTTTAAAATTTTAGATTTTTTAATTACATCCAAGATAACAGGTAGGTAAGTAAGCAGTCTAGGAAGCCTTGCTGTTGATAAGTAGCCTTCTATTTCCCAGGTGTTGAGAGACCCACCCTTCTGCATAGCAGAGGAGTCAATATGGCTAACAAATAGAAATACAGTGATTCAAAAAATAATAATAATAATCTTGCCCCCAAATCTGGAGACCTTCACAAGTTTAAAACTGGAGGAGAAGAGACACCATGAGAATAATTTCTAGGAAATGTAAAATTAACAAAAGTAAACAGTGAGTATTCTCACCAATTATAAAGGAAAAATGTATATATTTTAGCTAAAAATATTTTCTTACACAGGGTAATGTGGAGTATTAGGTTTGGACCTTGTAAATTACCTACCAAGCTATACTAATAAAGTAAATGGAAATATGTTATAAGCATGTTAGTAATTACACTAAAAGGACAGCTGAGGTTTTCTGCATATACAGTACTGAGAGAAGAAGAGAGCAGTATGCTTTTATAAGCCCACCTTCTTCAATTTATCTGTCAGACTAGCAGACTCTGAAGGGATGTATTAGGATATCACAAATCCTTTTAGCAGTAACATCTGGAAAATCTCTAGAAGTACCTTGAGTCTCTTGAGTCAGTCACAGTATTTGGTACAAGTCATCAAGGCTCTAATTTTTCAGTCAGAGACAAACATAAGGAAAGGATGTGGATTAAGATATCTTTTCACTCAGGAACATGGCAAGAAAATACTAGAAACTTACTACTATTACTTTACCGGTGTTCTTAAAAAAAAAACAACAAACCCAACAAAAACAAACAAAAAAACCCACAAGAAAACAAAAAAACCCCCCCGAAATTCCAGATACAAAGAAATAATTTTTTCATCCAAAATCCATATAGATTTTTCATGTTGCAGTACTAACCTCTGACCCTATTAAATTCATTTGGGTGTTTTCAATATCTGTTGTTTACATCCTGTATTTTTAATTCTGATGTAATATTTCAGGGCATGAAAAGGCTATTAGGGTAACAACAAACCTTTGTTTTCCAGCATTCTTTTGCTGACCTCTCTTGAGTAATGCTCATGTGTATTTGTTACTTAAGTATGTCAGCATTACCAAAGCACAAAAAAAAAAAGAGAAGAAATCTAGATAGCTTAGAAAATCTTGTACATCTGCAGTTGTCACATGAACTGGTTTGCTTTGGGATTTTTTTCATATGTACAGTGATGAAAGTCCATTTCGTATTTTGGAAAAATTAAAAAATCTAGGTTAGAACTATCAGTTCACAGAGCACCTCTTACCTGTCCATGATATTTTTCTGGAAAACATAAGAGTGACAAAATGAATTCATTCAAAAGAATGACACAGCAGTTAGTGGATTTAGTAGTTCTAGGAGATCTTTGAAATATTTACCCATCTGAAACCCTCAATGATATTTATTCTTTGAAATTTTAATCTCTCTTTCACCTTTTTGTATGGAAGTGTATTTATTTTCATAAATGTTTTCTATTTTACTCATACACTTAGTAACGTTGAAAGGAGACATTTCTTCCTTCATTCTCTCATCATATGGAAAATTCATGAAAATGTGAAAGCAATGCAGTGGATGGAAAAATATTGCTTTCTCTCATAAACTTGGCCCAGAGAGATTCGGAATATTTACTGAAATAATCCCAAAATACAGCAATATTTTCAAAGTTAGACAGGTGCTAAGTATTCTGTTTTGTTAAGTTGGCTAACCTTCCGTAAATCAAGCATATCCCTTCTCAAGGTAGTTTTAACTGTTTCTATCCAGCTTTTTCAGTGAGCTACTACAAAACTATCTTACCATAGTTTTCAGAAGACCAAATCTGTTTACTAATATTGACTTTTCAAGCAAGGACATAGATATTCTCCACCTCTGAAGAGGGGAATCCAATTACTTATACACTTATTGGTTCTAAGATTCACAGAGTAAGTCTATATCAAATTTTAGCTCAGGTGTGATCTTTTTAAGAAAATTTCCTGATCACTTCCATTTACCATGCTTTCATATGTATTATGGCCTGGTCTTGGAGCCCCACACAACCTGGATTTTTGAATGAAAGTGAGTAAGAGATGAGCTTTAACAAGCATTCAGTCCACAGCATATCTGGAACTAGCCCAGCATTAAAGCCCCCTGAAATATGCAATGCCAGATCCTTAGTACAGACTGTTTCATCTTATTAATCTGCTTATATTGGTCTGTGCTACTTGCTAATGTGGACAGAGTTTCTATTTGGACTTCACAGACACTCACTTCACAGACCCTCACGAGATGCCTGATGAAATTCTAAAATTATTTAGGCACTTAAAATGTCATTAAAATATATATAGGACTTAAGGATGTGATATTCTTTAGGACTTATGAAAATTTCATTAATTGGTTATCTGCATCTTTAAATGCCTAAATATCTTTGGAAATGAGAACCTTATATTTCTGTGCTGCAGTTCCACTTTCTTAAAATCAGGATAAATAATAGTACCCAGTTTGATAGAATCTGATGAGGATAAATACATTAAAAATTGTGAGCTGCTCAAATAATGGAATAAGAAGTCCGCTTTCATATCACAGATCAAGGTTAAACAAAGGCTAAAGCTCTGCATGCATGATTTGCAAATGCAGTTATGCTAATAGCATGATGATCTTAATTAGATGATCAGCTGCATATCTGACTTTTGATAATAAGTCCTAATGTGACTTGCTAATCAATGTCAGATATGGGAATAGAATGTAGAATTTCTGACTAGTGAATCCATGCACTAATTGCTAAACCAGGCTGCCTCCCTAATGTCATCCTTCGTTTCAAAATGTTCTATCTCCTGCTTGTACTCATATCATGTATTATTTGAACAGTTTTTTGTAGATCCACGGACTGCTAAGACCAGAAGAATCCACTATAATCTTATTATCCAACTTCTAAATAACATGCACCAAAGAATTTCTTGCTATTTCATATTGGGAAATTATTATTTTTTTTTCTTACTATAAATTAACATTATCAGTCTTAATTTTTGACTGGGCTACAGAACATTTTTTTCAAAGACATCTAATTTTGATTTCAAAGATATCTAATTTTGATTTCAAGATTCCAAATGATGATCAATTTGTCACTTTCCATGGGAAGGAATGTCAATTATTAATTGCCCTCATTGTAGTGAGATACTCAAAACTAAGGTCAGATTCATCCTGTTTTTAAAAGTTACATTTTATTGCCAATTTAAATGTTTCTGACTTCTGCTTTTAGCCATAGTTATATCTTGTTATGCTTTTAACTGCTAGATTAAAGATTCCTACATTTTAGATCATAGATTGCTGCATAAAGGAAACTATGAAAGAAAATTAATCACTTTAATCACATCGCTTAATTCACTGTGGGAAGTAACTCAGCTAAGAAAATAATAGAATTATTTTAGCTTCCACTGTTTGTTTGTGGGCATTTTTTCATTTAGCCATATTATAGACAAATCTTTAAAAGGAACTATTACAAAAATGGATTTTAAATTGAAATGAAAAGATTTGCCTGGATTCATTCTTCTTTCCAGTGGACAATCCCTGTATTCTATACCTGAAGAGCAGGGGGAAAAAAGGAAATAAGCCATTTTTTTCTTCCTGAATCCAAAGTGTGTAGTTGTCAGCTATTTCTTTGTGTTTTGTCCACACATCAGAAAATCATCTTAACAACTGGGATTCTCATTAATTAACTCACTGGAATAAATACAGCTGTCAAAGCAAAATAGGGTATTGTGGAATTTCCAAACACAATAAATCATTACCCGTTTAGCGGATGAATGTTAGAATTAATAAAACTGAAGAAGTACATGAAGCTGACATGACAGCACACTGAATCTAAGCTTTGTTTATATGAAAATATTACACGAAATAGTACCAAAATTTTATATCAGGATGATGCTTGTGTGTAAAATTGCTATCAATTGAAAATATTCATATAAAACTGAAGAATAAGAACTTAGAAAGGCACAAAAAGGTAATTTTCCTTCTAAATGCATAGTACTACATACAATGGTACATGTGCAATAATATCTGCAAAAAACAAAATCTGTGAAAAAATCTGTTATACCTGTGTTTAATTTTATCACTACAAAATTAAATGTTAATCGATTGTGGCCTACTTCTAACATGATGTGTTATTCTTCATTTTATGCAAAATTTTACTGTGGGGAAGGGGAAAACAGCAAGATGTTTCTCATTTTAAAAAGTGCATATTTGCTGCTGCAGCTGCGGCTTTGGCTTCATTTCATAGTTTGAGCTCTCAAAGGGCACAGACAGGAACAGTAATAGCCACTATGGCCCCAAACTTATCACCTCCTAAATACAAATGGAAACTTTAGACAGAAAGAAAATTATACTTTTTTTCTCTTCTAGTAAAAAACTTCCATAAAAGAAAAAATACATTTTAAGTTATATAGTTAAACCATTGCTAGTGAACCAAATTATAGAAAAGAAAATAGTAACTTTTCAGTAATTTTGAAAATTTCCAATTTCCTTTTTTCCCTTTGTAACGCGCTTTTCTGATCAGTCTCCTTTTCACCAGGAAAGCCTGTATGACAAAGAACTGTACAAGCAGAAGTTCAGCTCACACAGAGGAAAACATCCGCCATGTAATTATCGGAATATGTACACATGTATACCAAAAGATTCCATCTAGATAGCGGTAATATTCACAGTATAAATTATGGAATAATATAAGAACATTGATTTATCATGAACTTTCAACTTCTCACCTTTGCTCTGCTCATGAATCCATTCCTCCTGGGATGAGTGGAACAGTACCAGACAGTCAGAAATCCACCAAAAGTGGGAGTTCTATGACATGGAACAAAAAGTTGATTTGCAAAGTGAAAATAACTGGCAAAAAAAAATCTATAGGGAAGTTCTGAAAAGTAAGGGGAGGGAAGGTTTCTGCCTTTCTTTTCCCAAATGCAAGATTCATTTCTTAGCATTTTTTCCTAACTAAAACACATGAAATAAAATACATTTTAAATGCCTGGCAAAACAAAATACTACAAACACTGGGTGGAAAATGGAAAAGAATGAACAGCTTTAATCACAGCTCTTAAGTGTGTAGTGGAAAGTGCTCAGTGTTACAAGGTTACTTTATAAATTTGAATGGAATAGAATGGAATAGAATTTGAATGGAATAGAATAAAATCATATATTAAATAGTAAATGGGCAACTGGAAAAGAATAAATTCAGAAGACTGGGAAAAAAAATTCAATAATTTAAATAACAGAAGATCAATATGTTTTATTTAGATAGAGGAAAATCACTTTTTGTCCTGTATTTATATATCTTGTGTTTCCAGTCATTAATATTCTAGAGAAGGAGCATCTTTGTTAAAGTTTCATTATGCTACAGTGTGAAAACTAGCCAGATACACCCTCAGCCAAACCAGAGATCTGAATTATGTTCTTAATATTTACAAGATTAAAAATAAAACATACTTTAAATTTATATCTGCTTACACATGGAAAAAGACGGCCAATTTTAAAATGCTGCCTTCTAGAAAATCCCCCAAAGGCAGACACATTTCTGCAGGAATTAAAGAGAATTATTTTGTATATAATTAAAACTCTGAAACTATTGCTTACTTACCAAATTTGACCTTGGTGCTTAGTGACAACAAAAGATGTAATATCTCCTTTGTCCATCCATTATAAATACACATCAAATATTGCAGAGGGAGCATCTGGTTTTAAGAGGCACTTACTTTGGAATGACAGACTCAGACACGTAATATACTAAAGTGATACATTTTGATTTCTATTACTGGCCTTCACAATTATCATCAGTATCTCTATAGTGCGTTTTTCCTATTCTGCCAAACAAACCATATTTCTGTTAATTATATGACTAAATTAGTCATTCCAAACTTAATACCTCCTAAAGCCATCAGCAGATGTTCCCTTTATAATCATTGATGTCATTCTATAAATGATTGAAAAGGAGACGTTAAATGGAGTGCTGTGAGTAAATGCTAACTTTGGCGTTCTTCTTGTCTAACTTCAGATAAGCGCGTAGCATCTGGCCTGCCTCAAACGGGCTGTCTCCGTAGGCAGTGACACTTCCAAAAGGAAATTCATCCTGTTTAAAAACACAGAGAAGAAGCAACCCTGTCTCACTGTCTCTAGAGGCAGCCTTATTATTTAGCCCAGGCGAAATTGCTACCTTTTAAGCCACAAACTGGTGAGACTGATGCCATCTTTTAGGTGAATATGGTGACAAACTGCAAGTCAGATTCAGTTGTTAGTTCCAGCTGGTCTTGTTTTATGTTTCAGTAAGATCAGAAACCTGCCCAATCTTGCAGGAGAAGAGGTGTCTCTGCATGGTAAATAATGCTTCTATCAGCCACTTCCACAGGTGGCTTCCCAATCAAATGCAACAGTCATTGCAGCAGTCATTACAGCACGCAACACTCTCTGACACGAAGTCAGAGATGAATATTCTTAGACTGCTGATGCTTATTTTGAAGTCAAAATCAACAATAATGAAGTTATCCCACTTATGAAATCAATATAAGTATTTGATGCAATATTTTTAAAACACGGAAGACAGACAGAGCAGAGAGGCAATGGGAGGAAAAGAGATTTGCTTGGACTTTCAGTTGCATCCTTTAAGAACATCATGTCTTTTCTATTCTCTTCCTTGCTGCTATATCAATCTGTACCACAATTTACTACTGAATGAGTCTGCAGGAGAAAAAAAATTACTGTTTTCCCTCTAAATAGCTATCAGCATGTTCTTTCTCTATAAGTCCTAGTGAGATCCCTGGTGGTGGCTTAACTGTTAACAAATACAGAAAGTGATATGGAATAGCTCCATTTCCCCAGCATATTAAAACTACAGTTGTCAGCATTTAATGTCTCTGATATCCTTAACCCCCTACAAGTTGTAGAATTAGCTAAAGCTTTGCCTCCAGGTATCCCATCAGGATGCTCCGATACAGAGATTTACATTCAGTGTAACTCTCTAGGAACAAAATATCTTTTTTGACATACTTAATGCTTCATAATAACTGCGAATTTATTGTATCAAGCATTAACCACTTTCTCCTTCATACATGCCTGGAGCAAGGAAGAAACATCACTGTTACCATAAGTATGCTACATTGAATGAACAAATATGCAGAAGCCTTACTGCAGACTTCAATCATTTACATTATTTTTAAATGATATAATTTTAAAGTATGTTCTTTTTAGAGTCATAAATGAAAGTGGAACAGATGGTTAGAGCTTAATTTAGAGTAATTTGTCTATTAAAATACACGGCATTGCCAGTGAGTCTTCATTATAACACTAACTCATTACAAGGGAGTTGTGATTTATGGGGTAGACAGAAATGTATTGGACCTTTAGGAAAAGTTTACAGTCTTAGAGGATTCACTAAGAGAAGTGAACATGGATGAGAATTTCAATATAAGATTTTTGAGGAAAAAATGGGAAAAGCAAGAAAGACTAGAATTAAGATTTATGTTCCTTTCAGATTTCCCAATGTTCCTAGACAGAAAAGATATTCACATGCAGAAACAAAAAGGACCTTCTTTATATAATTTTATCCACGGATTTCTTAGTGTGCACTGACTTTTAACTGTTTATCAACGTAGAAGGTTACTGCTTCACATTAAAACAGTAAAGATGTTTTTGTAAGTAATGTCTTAGAAAGAGTTTGAATAAGCAAATGATGCATATTGGAATGCATTATTGCATTGTTCTCTGTGTTAAAATCTTATTTTAAAGTTTTTTCTTTTTAATGTAAAAGCCCAATAAGGCTGTTAATGTTTTCAGTCTGTATTACGGTTAATTTTATGTTAATTATCTATCTTTAGGGAAAAGGAACAAGAGACAGGGAGGTAAAAAGCACACATAGGATATAACAATTTGGGTTAATCAAAGCTAAAAGTAATGTGAAGGATTTTAAAGGGACATAGAATACAGAAAGCGTAAGTTTCTTTCAGAGAAAATTAACTGCTGATATAGTCAAACTGACATCAAGTGAAATAAATCTTTTGAGTTTTCATATATCTTTCCCCTGTCTAAACTATTTTTCATTCCAGCAAGATGATCTTTATGTTATTGTGATCAGAGTACCAACAATTTTTGTTTAATACTTAGCAGTTGTTAAAAAAATGTTGAGTAAAATCATAGTTACAAACACAATGATGTAGAAAATAAGGCAAAATCTATTATCACAATCATATTGCATAACTCTACACACATATACACATATTCATATAAATATATATGTGTAAGTATGTATATAACTTCTTATATGGAAATGTAGTGTTCATGTCTGGTTGTGGACTAGCAGCAGTAAGACAACACTGACTGCAGTATCATGTAAATCCTATAAATATTTAATTGCGATAAAATGTTACAATAATTGATTAGGGATGGTGCTGGGGCCACAAGTTCATATCTCCCTGCAAGCCTGAGGAAAAGCAAAACCATAACTCACACTGCCTAAATGAGAGCCATGATCACAAACTCCTGGCTAGTTTAGTATTCTCCATCTTTCTTGTTGAAAGATATTCAATCAAACAATGCAAGATTCACTGGGACTAAGACAAGTATGGTTCTCTATCTAGTGGTTAGAGAATTATTTTAATGTGTCATTTGAATTTAATGTATCACGCAAATTTGTTGTATCAAACATTAACCATTTTCCCTGTCATACATGCCTGGAGCAAGAAAGAAACAGAGTTTTAGGACAGAAGAGTGCCAAACTCTGGTCTGCTCCCAGCACCACTTAAGTATTTTTTCCACGACTGTATAATGCTACAGAAATATCCACATATCCAAAGGCAATTTCTGATTGAGATATTTTAGAACTAGGTTACTGATGAAGACCTGCTGTGCAATGTCTAATTTTCTAGTCTCACATAGATGTGTTTTATTTGATGTAAACAAGGTATTCTACTTTCCAAAATGACCGTATAAATTAAAGCTATGCTCAGTTTAGAAGCTCACACATAAATATTACTAGCATGAAATGGGAAAAAATTAAATAAAAAGCTACATGTTTGTTTTAAAACAAAACACTAACTACATTTCAAATAATGGTAGCTTCAATTGGTAAAAAGAGCCTTACCTCCTGGATTGTATAAAACCAGAAAAGGGAAGGAACAAGATAACATTGTATGATTTCTTCTTCTCAAATTACCCTGCAGCTTGCCAAATATGCATCTTCTCAAACCTACTCCAAAAACATGAATAAGTGTCTAATATTCTCCATAGCTTCTATCTAATTTATAAAATATATTTTATAAATATTAGTAGATATGTTTTATCTTTTTTTTCAAATATCAAGCCAATTACTGAAGTGTAAGATGTGGTTGATGACATTTGGTACTACAGTAAAAGAAACCATTTGCAAAATTCTATATGTAGTATGGACTTTTAATTTTTATATAGAAATGAGCAAATAAACACAAACAAACCCCAAACATCAGAACTTTATGAACTAAGAAAAAGGGCAGTTTAAGATTGTTATGAATAAAATTTCAAGTCAGTTCTTGGTATGCATAAACTATTTTAATAAGATGATAAGAACTAATTTTTAAAAGTGTATGAAAACAAGAAAGTCAGAAATCTAGTTATATATCCCGATGTAATTATTTTAGACTTAGCATCAGAACTCCCAGCTGGTCACCAAAAGCACCCCTTCCACCCTGATTTTTTAAAGAAGTAGAAGTTGTTTCATTTTATTCTAAGTTGGGCATATAAAAGCAATCTCTCTTACAGTCCCGTTCTGTTTCTACCTGTTGACTACAAAGGGAGCTTAAGGTAACTAGCTGAAACTTAAACATCTAACTGTTAGATTACAAAGTTCTGTGAAAGTAATTCCACCCTAATTATTTTTAAAATGTGATTGCATTATGCATCTTCATTGCAGTATATCTAAATAGTAGCTTTAAATGAGCCATTTTATTATAGCATGAAGTCCAATGCAAACTATTCTGCTCTACCAGGAAACTATCGCGCTCATCTAGTCCTCTCGCTTGCACACACAGGGCTCTGACACTCTGCATGGTGATGCCTATGTGTGTTCCACGCTTACCTGGAAAACCGTATCTTCCACCCTAAATTTGAACTTTACTGACCTTGGCTACCAGCTCTTGGATATCATTCTGTAGTCCTCCTTTCAGATGAAATATGTATGTACAAATACATACTCTGGTATCACATATGCTTCTGCAGGTACGTAAAGACTAAATTCAAGTAATGTTTTCAAGTAGTAATCATGGAATAACCTGAAGAGTTCAAGCTGCATGGCAGACAATAAGCTGTAGTTGTAGCTATTTTAATATTCACCAAGATTTTAACACCTATAAAAAGACTTTGCATGCTATCAATACCAAAATGAGACATAGTGTTCCTTTAACAGTCTCATCAAATATAATTTCTTTCTTCTTAAGAAAATACTTCTAGATCAAAGATCATGTTGGATGTTTGTCGGATATCACTTGCTCAGTTTCAATTGAGCAGATTCAATGATCTTTTTGGAACTTGTGCTCCAAACATTAGAGTTCATTTCCTTGAAGGTAGTTCTGTGTATAGGTACATGCTAAATGCCAGGATTCACACTCTCCAAGGATCCCCTCTGGACAGGGTGGACTTAGAATCAAAAAATATCTATGGGATGAACAATGAAAGGATTAGTACTAGTCCTTAATGCTAAAAATAGTGATGCTGTGAATGGACATAAAACCAAAGCTATTTGTTTACCTATTAATTATTCCTCCCCTAAAAACATAGCATCCTATGTATTCCTGCTTTCCGAAGGTATCTAGAAATAAATCCAAATACAGACAGGTTCTGAAGGATGGAAGTGGAAATTCCCTCCTCTTATGTTTGGCCTCCCAGGAGGATTCATTGTGCCAGGGCTATTAATTATGGAACACTCAGCACCCTTTCAATGGGTCTTGAAAAAGCAGGGCTTCATTTAGGTCCAGGCTTGCAAGCAACTGTAAATAAAATGCTCTGCTGTTTTCTCTAAAGAGTAAAAACACTCTAAGGAGTGTCAATAATACAGAAATGTACCAAAAATGGTTTCTGAAAGCAATAGGTTTTTACAAGTTTAATAGAAATTCACTTTGCTATATCTTACAGGTAAAAATGATGGTTCCAGATGATTCAATGAAACGTGTAAATATTCAGAAAGACTTTATAAACTGGAAACTTTTCACCTAACCAAGACAAAGGGGTTTTTTGTTTGAATAGCAAATACACAGTAAGATTTACTTTCAAAATGTCTTAGAAAATGGTCAGGCTAATGTCTCGTAGAAATCATTTGAATGTAAGACCAGTAAAGCACTATTTACTCAAGTATTACTTTCCAACTGCTAAGCAATTTCAAAGCTACATTTTTCTTATCAATCTACTCCATAGTTTATATCTTAAAACAGTCAGCTTACAAAAGCCTTCCTTTACAGAGACAGACATTAAGATTCACAGCAGCACATAACTGTGTAACAGATGGGTGAATATTTCTTTGGTCTACAGCTAAAATTAACATCTCTGCCTCAGATTTTAGTTATGAAATAATGCATGCCAGGGTGCAGGGGGGCCAGCAGATCCCTTGAGCTGAGCACTGAGACCAGGGCATGGTCCCCACAAGGGCCCGCAGGGCAGGGGTCATCCCACTGCCAGGGAGCAGGGCAGACTGAGGGGCAGCTGGGAGCATCCCCAAGGCCAGTGCATCGGGCATCTCCCTGGGTACAGGGACAGACTAAGGCCAGGCTGGGGCATCAGCCAACAAGTTCAGTCCAGTTCAGCAGGACCCAGGGTGGTGGGGGCAGGGCTTTGGCAGAGCTTGGAACCGGCATCCTACAGCATCACTTGGGCAAGGACTGATGGCCCTGGGTTGAGCTGAATTGAGGTCCTCGGCCCACAGATGGCGCATGGGTGGGGGTCCCAGATGAGGCTGCTTAGGGCCATTAAGACCTACTGGTGTCCTCAAGGTCCTGACAATTTAGATCAATTTTAAAAATTGAATAGTGCAATAGAAGAATGCAAAAAGCAAGATGCTGTCAGCAAGAGGAAGGCTTTAAATGCTGGAGTCACCCGAATAGAAACTTTTCTTTGCCCTTGAAAACACTTCCTATTTTTTTCCTAACCAGGGTTAAAAATTTAAGTTCTAAACAGAAGACTATGAGCCAAAACTTTGAGCTGAGCACCAAAAGTACCATTAGCTGCACAAATCTCTCCAAATAAAGCCTTCTATTATCTGTGGACTCAAAAATTGATATAGTCCATTAATGAACGTATTTACATTGAACAGATTAATAGCTGCTGCTCCAGGATTTCTAAGTAGTATCTTGGTCACTTGAAATGAGACTCAGTGCCATTGACTGCATCCAGTGACCTGGACATACATTTTCCTCACAGCTTTACCTTCAAGCATCAACCTACACAATTTTTATGATGATGTTTCTCTGTAATGTACATTCCTCTAAAACATTTTACAGTGCCTTGTATCAGCCCTGAAGAACAAAGATAATTGAGAAAGACAACATAAAAAGTACATACATTCTAAAAATACTTCACATCTGCAATGACTGCATCCAATACACAACCCAAACATATTACTGTGAGGGATAATATTAATGTTAAAGTTTTCTGTTACAAGCAACATCAAATACATCAGAAAACTTTGATTTATATACTCAATATTGGACATATAATTTTAAAAGATTAAGGTTTTTACTTATATTTGGAGGAAATTCATTTGAATGACAACATAATTTGAAAGTCTTAACTCATTCTCCAGGAGAAGAGCTTCAGTCACACATCACTCACCTCAATACAAAGTTTGTGCATACGTAATTAACTCTTAAATGCTTCTAGAGAAAAAAAGAAATGACAATGGATTTTTCTCTTCTGCATAGACTATACGAACATCACTTAGATCCTGGCAACACAACAGTATAAAAAATTGGGGTTTGTTCAAGTGTCAGAAAATTAATTGAAACACTTCTTAACAGCTTTTGTGCATGCAATTTAGTACTTTCATAACTGTGCTAGCTGGCCAAGTCATAACTGGAAGGAAGAACCTAGTAAAGAGAACCATTTAGGTTAGGAAACTTGCAAATCCCATCATTTTAAGATAGGTGGTCTGACTCATGTACCTTTTTCAAACTATAGCAGAATATACACAAGGTCAATGGGGGCACCTAGCAGCTCCTTTTTTTGTTTAAGTCTTTTTTTTTTTTTCCCGTAGGAGCAGTGACATTCCCTAGACATCTCTGATTTTTAACAGAATTCCAGCTCCCGGGCTTGTTCTGAAGTGCTCAAAATTTGAGAGAGCTGAGATGTCTCCGCACCTGCCTTATGTCTGCACTGTGGTGGGACTGATGACCTAAACATTTTCTGATTCATCTTGCCTGTCAGGCAGCCCTGACAACATGAAAAATGTAGACTAAAGATGGCAAGCCCCTGGAGAGTGGAGTATTTCTTTGAGGTGTACTTCATCCAGAATCAGATAGATCAGATAGAGTATCTACCTCCTTGCTACCGGTGCTCCCTAAGCCAAATGTATTTATTGGAGGAGAAATAACGCACCAACTTCTGAGTTACCAAATTATCATTTTAAAGACAGGTACTTTATCAGCCTCCAAGTCAGAAATGCTGCTGATTTGTTTCTTTGACCATAGTTTGCTGTGTGTACAGTATATTGTACACAGTATTAAAGACGATGTGGCTGAGCAGGAAGGGAGACCACCTGTTTGTCTTATCCCGCCTATACACAGTGGATCAGAAAGAGCTCCCAGGAAGGAGAAGCAGATTTCTGCTCCACTGAAGACACATGACCACAATGAGCCTGGGGAATATTTTAGAATGAAGGTAGGGAGAGATTCAGGAAACTCGGAGATTGTAGCCTTGAAGACTAAGGGGAAAAGGAGAATCTTCCTGCAACTGCCAGCAGATCCAAATTTATCAGAGGTAACGGAACAAAGATTTTCCTGGAAACACGAAACTGTCTGGAGTATATGGTATTTAACCCAAAATATTCTAACTTCTGGACACCATGTAATCTCCCAAAACAGATACTTATAAATTCCCCCAAAAAGGGTGACCAGGATAAGTAGTGCCCACTACCAGAAACCTCATGAATCATCTGGTCCATAACCAAATGCATCCTTAGCATAGCAAAAAGAGTGGAAGCATTCCAGGTCTCATTCTGCTTCAGATTCCTTTTCAGAGACATTAACACAGAAAAGAAGAAAATTGTACAGCCTGCTTAAATTCATATCAAAAGAAAAAGGATCCAAAACCTCTGAATATCTTGAGCTGCAAGGTACATTATTCTGCACATTACCATGTAAGAGTGACTGAGCACCCAGCACTGCTCAAGATACTGTTTTTCAGATGGGGAAAATATCATCTTAATATATAGACAGAGTTGGAAGAGAGAAACTTCAGCACTGGGAACAGAAGAAACCTCTGCTTGCAAAAAGTAATAAGGGTATGAGCAAAGTATTCCATTTAGCAAAAAGAAAAAAAGTCATCTGTGGAAATGTAAGAGGGAGAAGAACTGGTTAGGTAGCAGCTCTTCAGAAATAAAGCTTAGGAGTTATTGCAGACTACAAATCATACTGGAGTCAATAATATACAGTTGTAAAATAATAGTAAACATCATGTTAGAACACATAGAGAGACATAAAATATTACTTAATCTATGCCTCACCACTCTCTGAAAAGACCTCAGTCGGTGTACTACGTCCCATTTTAGACATATTTGTTCAAGCAAGCTATAGATTGGCAAGACTGTATGGTTAGGTGCATCCTGATGCTACACTACTTCTAATTCCTGATATAGCTGTTTGGCCCTGGTTTGACTGAACACAGAGGTACACTGATATGCTTCTACGGACTCAGTGTCCAAAACCAAAGAAAGCATAGCTAATATATTACATGTGTCAATTGTCTTCTGACCACAGTTATCTATAATGGACTACATGGAACATAAATTCAACATAATGTTTTCCTTAATAGCCTTCTGCAGTTCTTGACTTGCAAGATACTGACTGTGCAGCTCATCAAAATATTTGTCCTGCAGATAAGAACCTACTCTGGACAGTACATTGTCATTTGCTCTTCTCACAGAATCGGTGATTTTTCCTCTGTACCTTGCAATACTAACAGTTCGTGAATAACATCCAGATTTACAGTAACCTCGCCAAAAAATTATTCATGAAAATATCATAACAACAGATCCAATTCAAGTATTTCTAAACCTCTTTGCTTTGCTAGGGCTCAAGGTCAAGAAACAAACATTCAAGTGCACTAAAAGTCTAGGCAGAAGAGCACTGAGGGACTGAAGGTCAGCAAGTGCTTATCTCCTGTAAGACATAATCCGAAGAGCCACAAGTCTCTCTATTCAGATTCAATTCCATCTTTCTTGAATTCTTATAATCAAGCTCAAGCCTATCTTTTTTACATCCCTAGATACAGTATTCTTGCCCATTGGCAAATTTCAGACATTATCTCAGCTTTTCAGATGACATTTCCACAGATTATTATGCTGCAAAGCCTTCAACTTCTAGTGTTCATGGTCTCTTATGTGAATATTGTCCAACAGTTAATCCCTTCTTACAACCTCTGAGGAATTGGAAATATCAATAGAATAGCCTGGAGCAGGTTCTGGAAAATTTCTCAAGTGTCTGAAAATATGGCTCACAAAAAACAAACAAACAAAAAAACCCAAAACAAACAAACCTCGCTGCCCCCATCAGCTGTTCATCTTGTTGGAATAATGATAGATATTTATTTCTACAAAGGGAAATGAAAAAAAAAAGTCCAACCTCATTTACGGACTACAGGCTGATGAATATCACATAAACACTAATGACTGAAAACCTAAATAAATGCTTTAATTACAACAGGGTTACAACTTTAGCTATTGATCTAGTCACATAAAGATTGACTTTCAGCTGCCTTCTGCAGACTAAGACTTCTTGATGTATATCCAGGCTCCTTACAGTTTCTTTTATTGCCTTTTAAATACATTTTTTTCTGTGTCTTTTTTCAACTGTTTGGTAAGTTATTGCGACTACAGGTTACTGGAATGTAGATGATGTGAACCATATTGACACTGCATGTACTTAACCATCACAATCCTCCCAACGTGCGAGTTTTCAAAGGGTTTCATCTCTGTGCTGTTATTAGTGCGAGTCACACAGTTATTTATGTCTTCAAAGTGGTGGTATCCCAGTAGTTCCTAATAGACATTACCTTTTATATTTCTCCTGCACAAAGCCAAGTGATATCCAAGATTCTTCCTGGTCCTTTTGTGAAGCCCTCTGGCTGACTGCCACTATTCTGCTGCGGTTTTCAGTCTTGCAGAGACATTATAGAGTATTGATAACGTTATCTCACATTCCATTGTACTCTTCCGTGTCCTGGCAAGTTTGGCCTACACTGCATTTCCACCACAAGTGGCTTTTTTGAGCAACTTTTCTTCTAACCTTACAGCACAGAAGTTTTAAAAGCATGTATTTTAACCATTCAGGTACACTTGGTAGTGCTTTTTTATAGTCGTTTTCTAATGACTCAGAGATAAGACTCTAACTCAAATTATACAGTTATTCCAGATGCATTTTCTGAGCATACTAGCTGTCTACTATTAACAGCTTTGGCCCACTAGTTTTAGATGAGTAATTTTCCCAATTTGTTGTTGAAAATTACACTTCCACTCTAATCACACTGCAGGATAGTAGCATTTTAGGGTTGTAGTAATGATAATGGTTTCTTTTTTCTTTAAAATATCTGGGGTTTGAGTGTTTGACAATTTACTTGAAGGATTTCTCACCAGTTCTAGACAGCTGTGCTGAAAATGTCAAGGGTTGAAATGATGCCTTTTTTGTAGGCAGCTACATCCATCTTTATTAGCTACAACATTAAAGACATTCTGTGTTCTTGTAGTTTTACAGACCATGTGAGGAACTATTTCTAGCTTCATCTTGCCTCTATGTGTACCATTTCCTTGGTTTCCCTGTCTGTTGGTTCATGGGCTTGTTACCAAGAGTCTGTATTTGTCCACTGGCTCCTGAATGAGTTTATTGTAGACGAACAACACTTGGCCTCACTTCTCCAGTCTAATGTTGCTGTTTACTGGTGTTCTTGGCATTAAATTGCACTTGGCTCCATAAACCAGTGGCAATTGAATTTAGTTATTGGTCTAACAACATAGTTGCAAACATAGAAATGGAATCATTGGCATTCTTCTGGAAAACTTCATCCTCAGCATCTCTTAGTCTTCTAAAGTTACACTGAAGTTATCCTTCCCTTTGCTAGAAATCTTTACAGCCTTGGTGATTGTTACTCATTTTTTCCATCTTGAGATAGCGTGACTTAGAGGATAAAGTGATTCTCTTTCCCACATGTTGTGCTTTATTGCCTAAAGATCGGGCATTTTTCTTTCTGCCTTTCTGCACGTTGTTTTCCACATAATGTGCACCATGACAAATATGCCTGTATTTCATATCACTTGTTTCCCTTCTCGATGCTCATGGTTTGAACCCTTGTATTTTGAATTTATTATCCATGTAAATATGTTGGTATTAATATTTATTTTGTGTGAATTTGTTGTCTTGACCCTTTTACTGTGACTTACATTTAATGTCATGTAGTCTGGAATGGCATCTCTTGTGTGCAATCCTACCCCTAGTTAAGTATTTTTAGTATATTCAAAGCTACATGTGGATATTGGATTTTTCGGTGATGAGAAATCCTTTTTGAGCTTCGTTGCCAGTGTGAAGCCAGCGTTCCTCTATACTCTTATTAGGTGCATGTTGTTAAAATGGTATGATCTTAAATCCACTTCCAATAAAGGCAAGGGACCTTACTGCCACTTTGGAGCATTCCTTGCAGAGATACTAAATACCTGATACCATACCAACAGGGTATTAGATGACTGGGCCTGCAGGCTCTCCTCTGCAGAATCCACACTGGGAGTCACATTTGAAAATTCACTGATTTGGACATGGAGCCTAGACTTGAGAGCAGCTTTGGAGAATCCCTTTAACTGCAGTAAAGATGTATATAGATATAGATGTATCTACAGGTATAGAGGTATCTATAGATATAGATATATGTATAGGTATAGATGTATCTATAGATATAGATGCCCGAACTTAAAGTCCTACTTAAATATCTTTCACAGCATTTTAGGTATTTTTCCAGATAATGACATGTTGCTGACTTGCCATTTTCATGTTTTCCTTCATTTTCCTGCCTTAATCCCTCTCTGTCTTTGTACAGACACCAGTCCTTCTTCCCCATTGCTTTCATGCTTGTAGAAGTAGGATTTTATCTAGAACTTCATCATTCCCTGTGATCTGAGACTTTCTATGATACCTCTTAGCTTTGTTTCCAGTGCTGATTTGTTTCCTTTTTGCTGATGCTTTTGCTAGATTGAGCACTGTTAGAGCACTTCGTTTGCTAGCTAATGACATGAACATATTTAAATCCTCGTAAAACTAAAAATAAGCCTGACATAAGTAGGTAGCTGAAGATAAGTGAGATTAATTGCATCTAACCTATCAATTCAACTGTAATCTACAACAAATGCTATCTGGACCACTTTTGCACAGGCTCTTGAATATTTTTATGTTTCTTATAATATATTGGTCCCAGGGTTTTGGGGGTTTTGTCCTATTGTAAATGTAAGCACCGAAGTCTTATAAAATCCCTGTTTACCATAACCTTCTACATCAAAGCTTCTCATAGCCTGGGCTGCATAAAATGAAGCACGGCGAGCAGGTCACAGGAGGGAGGTGATTCTCCCTTTCTACTCTGCTCTAGTGAGACCCCAGCTGGAGTACTGTCTCCAGTTCTGGGGTCCCCAGTACAAGAAAGACATGGATCCGTTAGAATGGGTCCAGAGGAGGGCCATGAAAATAGTCAGAGGGCTGGAACACCTCTCCTGTGAAGGAAGGCTGAGAGACCTGGGGTTGTTTAGTCTGAAGAAGAGTCCAGGGAGACCTTATTCCAGCCTTTCTATATATAAAGGGGCTTATAAGAAAGAAGGAGAAAAACTTCTTACCAGGGCTTGTAGTGACAGGAAAAGTGGCAATGGTTTTAAATTGAAAGAGAGTAGATTTAACATTGGATACAAGGAAGAATTTTTTTACAATGAGGGTGGTGGGACACTGGAACAGGTGAATGTTGTGGATGCTCTGTCACTGGAAATGTTCAAAGTCAGATTGGGTGGGGCTTTGAGCAGCCTGATCTAGTGAAATATGTCCTTGCCCAAGGTAGAGGGGGTGGACTAGATTATCTTTAAAGGTCCTTTCCATCCCAAACCATTCTATGATTCTATGATTCTCTGTCACTGTTTGAAGAGGTTAACCATTTGTCTGGTCTTCTGAGTGCTTATATGCCCTTTTACATCTCCATTCAGTCTAAACAGTTTGTCAGGAACACTTTTGTCATTGTTTTTTGTTTCTTTACTATGAAGTGTAGATTTGTTGAAAACAAAACTTTGTTGGTAATGTATAAGTTTAATTAAATAACTCTTTATTAGAAGCCATTTCGGGGATCCAGAATTAAATTCGTAATAGACAGGAGAGTTGCTGTCAAATGACTCATTTCACCTGTGGTACATCCAATCAAAGCTTACCTGATTTCAGTTAGGGACTTGAATCATAGAATCATAGAATTGTTTAGGTTGGAAAAGACCTTTAAGATCATCCAGTCCAACCATTGACCCTAATCTACCAGGTCCGCCACTAAACCATGTCTCTAAGCACCACATCTACATGACTTTTAAACACCCCTAGGGATGGTGACTCAACCACCTCCCTGGGCAGCCTGTTCCAATGCTTGATAACTCTTTCAGTGAAAAATTTTTTCCTAATGTCTAGCCTAAACCTCCCCTGACGCAACTTGAACCCGTTTCCTCTTGTTCTACCGCTAGTTACTTGGGAGAAGAGATCAGCTCCCATCTCACTACAACCTCCTTTCAGGTAGTTGTAGAGAGCAATAAGGTCTCCTCTCAAGCTTCTTTTC
>VYXH01002369.1:756580-834264 GCA_013397275.1 Burhinus bistriatus | reverse complement strand
TGGCAAGCTCCTCTGCCAGCTCCCTCAGCACTCTCGGGTGGATCCCATCTGGGCCCATAGACTTGTGGCTGTCCAGTTGGTGTAGCAGGTCACTAACTGCTTCCTCTTGGATTATGGGGGGTTTATTCTGCTCTTCATCCCTGTCTTCCAGCTCAGGGGACTGAATACCCTGAGGATGACTGGTCTTACTATTAAAGACTAAGGCAAAGGAGGCATTAAGTACCTCAGCCTTCTCCTCATCCTTGTTGACAATCTTCCCCTCCGCATCCAATAAGGAGTGGAGATTCTCCCTGGCTCTCGTTTTGTTGTTAATGTATTTGTAAAAACCTTTTTTGTTATCTCTTATGACAGTGGCCTGTGAATAACATTAGTCACAGGCTCCTTAGCAGGCAGTAACATACGAGACCTTATAACAATCTAGCATTTATATGTTGCCCGAATAAAAGACACATTTGTATGGAAAAGGAGGAAAAGTTATTATAACATAGTTCTTTCATTTCCCCTACAGGGAAAATCTTTACTGAGGTCTGAGGTTTTTTTCTTTGATTTTGTCTATTTCATCCCTTCCTCCACTCAAAAATTATTTGAACAAGATCATTACGTTTAAGGATATCTTTTCAACATTACTAACTGGATAATAATGGAAAAGGTTTCAGGCTGTGCTATGAATAGAATAAATCACAGCATCCTAGTATTTCAAGATGGAAAAAACTTCTTAATTTGTGTGCTCCATCCTTTTGATCAAGAGACGACTCTGTAAAGCAAGGTCAGATTCTTGGATATTATATTGAACTATTTAAACTGTAGTACCTTCAAAAATTTCTCTCATTACTCAAATTAAAGTACCAAAGATTATTTTTTTAACATTATCTCCTAAAGGCTTTATTTAGTCAAAAGTAAATGGGAGTCTTACTATCAAAGATGACATTTATGCTATGTCAATAAATAAGAAACCGAAAACTTATGCTCCTAAGAGAAACGAGACATTTGTTTATCTGCACACTCATTTCACTATACAATGCAAAACAATGTGAAAAGTTTATGAGTAAAACATTAAAACAAAGCACATCTTTCTTTTTAATTTTGTTTGGTAGAACAGAAGGGAAAGGTCTCAAACCCTTGAGCTTTCAGTTCTGTTAAGCAGATGTGTTCACTCATGATCTCCCACTTCAAAGATTTTTCCTACAATATTTATTTATATAAATTGCTGAAAGTTTTCTAACTGTCTTGTACTTAGAGCTACTGCAAAATAAATTTTTAAACATCATAGGAAAGATGAGATGAATCATTTTCATTTTTGCTAGTTCCAAAAGATGTCATAATGACTTTAACAGTGCAAGAATCTCTGGATTACCTCTGGCAAGGGAGGGGGATGGAGGAGGGAAGATGCTGAGGTTTTTTTCTCTGTATTAACAGTGGAATCATCTGGAGTTCATCAAGTATAGGTCTGTTTCTAGTATCAGTATTTTGAAACATGCTTTATATGCGGTATGAGGCTACTCAATTGGAGGAGCATTATTTTTCTCAGCTCAACCTCGTTAACTGAATAAAATAGACTGCTAAGACCTTCACAATTTTTTCCCTATAGCTGCCATGTTCACACGACTTTTCCATCCACAGCTTCTTTCTTATGGCATCTGTCAGTATCAGTAGGCAACAGCATTTCAGATTTCATGAGATACTACTTGGCAAAGGAATGGGGCAATATTGTCCATTGTTCAAAACTGACAAAATATGTTTGCCTCATAAAGCCATTCTGTTGTTCATATACATCAACTCATCCAAGAGAAATGCTGGTATAAAATATTTTCAGCCAAACTGTAGCCCATTGTGTACAAAATATAAATAAACTTGTGGTGGAACACAACAAAGCTAGTACCATAGTACTGGGAATCAGGATTATTAAATATTCCTCTAATCAGTTTATCCTGTTAAAATGGTTGTGTTGGAAAAATACTGCAACTAAATGGAGGATTTTCAAGGCTTTCTTGAAATCCTGCAGATTTCACAGTACTGGAAGAAAGCAGATACTTTACAGTGGTAGCCAAGGCCTCTCCACACTACTGACACAGTAACATGGATCATTCTGAAGCTATGCTGCTGTCCATATTGCACACATCTGGCCTGAATTCTGATTTAGAGAAAACATTAAAAACAAAGCAGAATCCTTACTCTCCACCACTCCATGAGGCTCAGAAGCCTTTTTTCCCTCTGTTTCCCATCTGTCAATATCCAAGTTTCCCGTCAGTTTCTTTCAACACAATGGCCAGGTGATGTATTGAGGAAGTGTTTTGTCACCTTCTCCAATTAAAAACATGAAGAATCTGCCCTAGAAAACTCTTCCTTATACATGTAGGTCCTGAAGAATTTCCATTAGCTGACTATAAACTATGCTAAATTTTCCTGCCTTGAACACTAAGAAAGGAACAAATCTTTGGCTGCCATCATCAATGTCATTTTCAAGGGCTGGGTCTCATAGAATAGCTGAGGTGGGAAAGCACCTTTGGCGATCATCTAGTCCAACCTCCCTGCTCAGAGCAGGATCAGCTAAAGCATATTGTTTGGGGCCATGTCCGGTTTGGTCATGAATTTCTGCAAGATGGGGACTCCACAACCTCTATGGGCAACCTTTTCCACTGTTCAACTGCTCTCACAATTTAAAAAAAAAAAAAAAAGTCTTACATTTAAACAGAATTTCCTGTGTTTCCATTTGTGCCCATTGCCTCTTTTCCTTTCACTGTGCAGCACTGAAAAGAGTCTGACTTGACCTCCTTTACGTCATCCAATCAGGTTATTTAGACACATGGATAAGATCCCCCAATAAGCCTTCTCCAGGATGAACAAAACCAGCTCAGTCAACCTCTCCTCGAGTGTCCAGTGCCCCAGTCCCTAATAATTTTTGTTCATCTTCGCTGGACTTGCTCCAGTATGTCCATGTCTCTCTTTACTGGGGAGCACAATACTGGAATTTGGAGTCCAGATGTCTCTCACCAATGCTGAGCAGAGAGGAAGGATCACCTTTCTCAACCTGCTGGCAACAGTCTTCCTAACACAGCTCTTACCAAGGTTCCTTTCTGCAAATCTGCTTTCCAGATGGTTAGTCATGCAGTCACATTTGAAACAGCCAGGATCTCCCCTGGCAGTATCATTGATGCCCATGTGGAAGAGCAGCAGGAGATAATAATCCAAGGGCCATTCAAGCCGAGGCAGCTTCTCTACAATATCCCAGACCTGAACTCCCAGCAACCAGCAAACCTTCCTAGACATCAGGTCTGGTCATCAGATGGGCCCTCCATCCCCTAAAGTGGGGAGCTGCCTACTGCTATCACTTGCTGCTTCCTCCTGGTGCTCCTGCATGACCCAGGCTCATCAGACTTGGTTGCTTTGTTGGAGTGAGCTCCTAGTCCCTCACCTGAAGCCAGGGCACTGAACATATTCTGTAGTTGCAGATCTACAAGTGGAGCGGAAACTATCTTCCTGATGCCAGAAGCCATCAGCTTCTAGCCTTTGCCATCATGGGTTTCGCCATTTCCCAAACTGATGAAGACAGATTCTGTCTGTCCCTCCTTTGGTGTACCCGGGGTTTCAGGCTATTGTCTCTGCAGGATCTCTGGGAAGATCTGATCAATCCCTTTCTCATCCTCTCTGATGCTGTGCAGTCTGCTGACCTCCTGCCATGGTTCTTTTACCTAGGGACACAGCTCCTCCACCAGTGCACAACCCCTGCGAGGAACAAGACCATCTTCCCCTGCCTCAGGAATACTGGAGTTTGTGATTTCTGCCTCTTATATTTCACTTGAGATAAAGAGGGTGTATAGCGTGTCGACTTCAAGACAGATATATCCTGCAGAATACAAATCTGCTGATGGTGCTGCATATCAGTTAATGGTAACAGGATCTCCATGGCGTAGCAATTCCAATTCATGTGTTCACTCACAAGAGCAAAATGGTTATTAAACTCAGCTTACCTAACAAGCAACACTGTCTGAACACATTGCCCCCAGTCACAAGCAGGCATCCCATGATCTAGTAAAAACTGCCAATCGCATTTTTGACTTTTCCATTTTTTTAAACCAGCTGCCTTGATTGCCTGCAGCCTTCCTCACAGATGTAGCTGTCACCTTCTCTGACCTCTGCTCTGTGGTCTTTCTCCGTTTATAGAGTCTAAGCACTATGAATATGAGCATCTTCTTAGATATTGTTTCATATAATTTTATTGCATCTATATTCTCTTTATGTCTCGTTGATGCCTGATCACATTTCTAACCTTAGATGAAATCACGTCTTGTGTTCTTAATTTCTGTTTCCCCAGACTAACAGTTAAATAGGGTTGGGGTGAGACTTTTTTCTGTGTTTTTAATTCTGTGAAGTATTTAAGATATGGTTTGTGAGAAGGAAAAAACAGTATGTTAAATACGTCTGTTCTCTATCCTTTGCACTCAGGCTTGTAGTTTGAATGTAATCTTATATTTTGCTGATTATAAAAACCCATGATTTTATTAGTCATTGTGGTGCTGCTAACCTCAAGCACTCAAACACTGTGAGTAAAACCCCTAAAGTCCTACGGTGAAGCTTAAAAGCATGAAATCTAAAAATATATACATGAGGACATTCCATTTCCTGGGCTAAAGCTTTTAGGGCATATTGAGGTCAAATTTTCAAACTTTTTGTGCAAACAGGAAGACTATAAATAAATCTCTTTTAACAAAATTTTATCTATCTCCTTCCTTTCAGGAGCATGGACAATGAGAATCATACTAGTCACGGTATCATAATAAAAGCTGGCAATACTGCCATTTTCTTGCTAGTCGGGTGAACAGTTTGCTGGTTTTGCTGCTTGCTGATTTTTTTTTGCCAAGCCGGGATTTGCAGATAATGTTGAATCAGGCTTTATTTATTTCAAGTGTGATGACAACTAGGTCATGTTCTAAAGGTGGAAAATAAACCTACAGACAAAAATTGCTTCAGATAGAGGAGAAAGGAAAAGAAATACCCTCTGTGGTGGTAGGGATATTTATCTACAGAGATGATGCTCAGCAGTACAGCTGTTCAATGGCTCAAAAGCTGAGACTGATAAGGCTTCTGGACAAGTAAGAGGGAGGGAAAAAGGACAGGGAAGGGAAAAGTTAACGTGAAGTAGTGGAGTGTCATTTTAGAAGGTATTACTAGTAGAAAATTGGGTCCACGCTTCATTTTCCACCATCTCAAGTTCTAGCCATCATCATTTGTTAATATAATTGGATAGTTAAGTTACGTACTTGGATGTTTTTGGCAGTTTTGCTGTCTCAAATACAGCTTTCACAAGCTACATGGCCTCTCTGCACTTGAATGACGACTAACCAAATGGCTGTCATCCAATCAAGGAATGGAAATTATTATGAATTGTTTTGGGATGTAGACACACACATAATGATAGCTATGTTGCTTCTGTAAGGCCAGACTCTCTTGAGTTACAGCAAGATCCTCCCTTTTATAAGCAGGAATAGAGTTATAGGTATACTTCAGCTATTTTCATTCTGAACATGCAGTGATTCTTATACTTTATCCATACCTAGAGTAGAGAAAGTGGGTAACAAAAAATGTAGGGTCTTCAGCACAAGGGCTCACACATTTGATGAAGATTCAGATCTGCAGAAAGCAGCCAGAAGATATGCCATCCTTCTGGATACCTTGGGTCTAATCTGAGCAAACACATATATCTTAATTACAAGATACAAAATACTCTTGGTGTCTTCATTCCTCTCAAATGCTATTATTTCTTCGGGGGTAACCTGCCATGCTGCTTCTCTTAAATAGTATCCAACTCAGAGAATCACCAGGTATGAAGGAAAAAAGTAGCCTATTTGAGCTAAAGCCACAAAATAATTTACGAGCTGCCATAATGAAGCATCATAAATCTAATTTTTTTGGCCAAGCCACATTCACAACCCTGTATTAGGTGACCAGACTCTCAAAGTGGTGCCAGGGAAGTATTAGACATCTCAAAATGAGATTCAAAGCAGTGAAATCTCTTGAGAGGGAACTATCTAGAACTGAGCAAAAAGGAATAGCTAAGAACACACCCTAAATCTTGACTTTTTTTTTTAAATCTGCAGAAAAGTACCCCTTGAGTTAGAGATCATTTCCTGAATATAGGTATCCACCACCTCTCTTTCAAAAAGATGAGCAGAATTATTCATTTCTTTTTACATCCAATGGGAGCAAATTACCCCACCACTACTTCTCCCTCCACCTCACACTATAAGCCCCAGTACAAATCTAATTAGTCTCCTCAATTAGGATATGGCAGAGACAGGCTCAGATTCTCTTCTCTGTCTGAGGACATTTCAAACCACATCCTCCAGCTTCTCTGGAGGGCATCTTCAGCACAAGGTAGTTATGAACCAGTCACATTCTCCATTCCTCTGGTTGAAAATGCTCTAGTGCACAAGAATAAACAAACAAATCAAGATGCATTAGAACAGTAAAAGCAAAAAGTAAGAGTGATTCTTCATCCTGGTGTTCAGGACCATCACAGGAAGGAACATTGTCAGGTTCTTATTTCAGTCCCCGTGTCAAAGTCTGCTTCTGCATTTTACCCTGTGCCTGCTTCAGGTAAAATGTATTTACTATTATGAATTCACATTACATTTGCCATATAAACAAAGAATCCTTTCAGTTTTCATTCTTTACTCAATTTCTCTATAAGGAAACAGGCACAAATATAGCAACAAGTCACTTCCTTGCAGAAACAGCATGGAAAAAACATAGAATTCGTCTACATCTAACTCATTCTTGCTATCAGTGAGCCAATATTTGAAAATAGGCAATAAAAATATTCATTAACAACTGACAGAATACAGCTCAGTTCCTACAATGAAGAACCCACACATGGTTTTAAGAGATTGCTCCCTTTTTTTTTAACTATCTCGTTGTAATACAAACCAAGCTACCATACAACATAAAATTAGGCTTAAAGACAATGGTTAAGAATACAGAATTTGCAAAACACTGAAATAGAGGCACACATTTTAACAAAGTAAGTAGTTTTATCTTTTTTCTCTTAATATAACCAAGGATATTGTCATAAATGTAACCTAGCATCTTAAACATCTAGGGATATATTGTGTTTTATTTCTAATTTGTATTTGGAATATAAAAAAATAAATCTAAGAACAAAAAACTTATTAGATTTTTTGAGACTAAATATAAACTTGAATTAGCTGATTAAAGCTAGAAACAGACATTCTGACCTCAGCATAATTAAAATACCCTGCAAGTTACATAGTGAAAGACTGCTGGCTCTAGGTAGTGCTTGTTAAACGTGTTCTGTTCTTTCCATAAAAACATAACTTGATTTTCTGTATATGGTTTCAATTTGTTCAACTGTCTGTATAAATTACCAGTATTACATTTCGTTTTTCCTGGGGAAAATATAGTTGAATTTCACGTCAAGAAAAGTTGATTTTTTGTATTCTTTTCAATTTGTGACCCCACCCTGCTCAGCGGAGCTGCAGTTTTTCCTTTTGTATTTCCAAGTCGATGCCATCCAAATACAGGCTTCTCTTTGTTGCCATTTTTATGTGTAGCAGTGTCTCCTAGGAGCAGTAATAATCCTCGTTAGCCCTTGTACAACCCCTAATCAAAAAGAGCAAATTATTTAGGCTTACACTTCTTGGCTCTCACTCTCTTCCTCATAAAATTTCAAAGTATCTCAAAGATCAGGAGATGAGCAAGTCTTTGCTCATTAGTCTGCCCTTAGTTCCTCACATCCTAGTCTCTTCCATCAGTAGGATGCTGAGAATTCTGGCCCTAAACACCCAAAATTCTGGAGTAAACCCATTTATGTGAATGAGATTCCTGACATGCTGAAAGTGCTTTGCTGGATAATGGCTGGAACATTCGGCACTATGTGGGACTAAGATCTGGGTAATTTCCTGTACTTTTTATATCTAGAGAAAATGGCCTAATTACTTCAGGTAACAACACAAGGATCAGCAGAAGGGTTTTCTGTCTGAACCAGGAATTTTAGGAGGAAATGCATGAAGAAGGAAATATGATCATCATTTTTCAGAGGTTAATAACTTCAAATTAAAAAAAAAAAAGCATATTGCTATATTATGTCTAGTTAGTAATAGGACCAAATCAGAAACTTCTCATAATTTTAGATCATGTTGGTTTAAACTGTATAAGGAAATTAATTCTAACTCCAAAAGTTTGTATAGAAATGGCCATGAAGTGAGAGGTTTAGTTTGGAAATATTCCTATATTACACTCTTTCATTAAATAAATAAACACCTTTGTTTTAAAAAATTTGCCTTAGTCAGTGCTCCTGACTTATTTGCTTTAGTGAGTTCATTTTCACAGAACTGGATGTGATGTGTCAGCCTGTGGTCACAGGCTACATTAAAGAAAAGGTGCTGAAGATACAAATGCAAAGCCCTTAGACCACTAACCACCGGTTAGAAAGTGTTAAAGGATTGTCACGAGCATGAAACCAGAAACTCTTAATTCAATTCACACCGATATCAACTATCTCTATCTTTGACTCAGTTCACCGCTTTGTAAGAGAGGTAGAGCAGTCCTGATACCTATCTCTATTCAGCATGGGATTTCAGGGCAAAAATGCAATAAAAAGGGGACAGGCGGGAAAAGGAACAAACCTTCCCATAAACAAACTTAATTACCTGAGAAATATGGCAAGAAAAACTTGGCACATGAGGGAACAGCATCTAGAGGCCTGATCCTGCCAACACAGAAGACTTGCTTTTCCACTTCCTTATGCTTTATAATGTCATGCTTATGTGAAGAAATTAGAAATTGCTTTACTCATGCTGGTAGCATTTTGCACTCACTTTTCTCAGACATAAATGATGGCTCATGCTTGAATGGAGAATGAGGTGTGCATCATTGGGCTTGTGCTTCTGCTTTGAAAAATAGAAAGCGTTTGAAAATTTCCCAGTCTCACCAAGAGGCCAGGGCAATGACTACATATCTGTGTTCTCAGTCCCTTTCACGTAGGTACGTAGATACGTGTATGAACATGTGTGTATGTATATTTATGGAGAGAGAGAGAAAAGATGGATTATTTCTGACCAAGGAGTTCATCATTTGTCAAGTGAAAAAATACTCATTGACCTCAGCAGTGAAGTATCAGGATCAAACTGTCTTACAATCGCATTTAGAATATATGTTTTTTAATAAATGAAAATTAATTTTATGCATACATATCTGCTTTTGTAATACTGTAGTTCTTGCTGGTTTTTTTGTTTGACTATGATGCCCACCAACTTCTTTTGATGTTGTAGGTATTTAGAAAGAATGCAAAGCTCAGTGACTTTTTCCTATTCCTAAAAAAATATTAACACATCAGGAGAAGATAAGAAAGCTTTTTCTGCGACTGACTTTCCCTTTAATAAACATGTAACACCCATGACAGGCAGAAGAATGGTCTTTTCTAGTTGATTTAAAGAAGGTAAGTCCATGTCTACAGCAATACATTCATAGTACATTTTGCTAGGAAGGTACAGAAATTTCTGCAGAAATTTTCTGAAATGACTGAGAAATTCCAGGCTGTTTTCTGCCTTGCACTTTGTGTAGTCACTGAACTGAGTAGGCTGAAATGCTGCTTCTTTTATTTGGTAGTGATTCAAAGCCAGGTTACACGGTGTGTGACCTCTTAAGTTTTGAAATGCCCCTTCATAAGGTCTCTACAACTTGAGTCTCCAAACTGTACCTCTCTCAGCTAACCATTCTGCTAGGTATTTTGCAAATAATTACCTGACCTACAGATCCTTGCAGAGGAAAGGACTGAGACAGCCATGTTTGTGGCTATTACAAAGTGAATTATAGACAGAAGAAAGAGATGTTTGAGTCACTTTGAAAATTATTGTTAGCTGGCCTATTTAAATCTTTGAAAATTCTTCCCTGTCATGGACTTTTTATTCAATACAAAAGTAATTCAATATATATTTGCAATTGTATGATTACAAAAAGTAAATAAATAACTAATCTCTAATGGCCACTGAGGAAGTAATTCTTACCTGAATGAATTTACTTCTTCCAAGTCAGCCCCCCAGGTGCCTTGACAAAATATTGGTTCTGCACTAACCAGCTTCTACCTCTGGACAGTAGTTCAGAAAGTAGAGTGCATTATTACAGCACAGGGAAACATTACAAACTAATGGAGATTCTTTACCCATAAATTAAATATAATGAGCCAATTCCATCCCTAATATAAACCCCTGAACACTAGGATTAATTTGATCATGTGTTTATTTGTTGAGGAAACTAGGCAATAAGAAAAAAAGAGGGTAATGCCAAACTTGGTGTCAATAATATATCAGCTGTGCAGAATACTTTCTAGAGCTTGTCCACAACAGTTTACTTTTGAGAAATTATTACCCTAACCACTCTGCCGAGACTGAGCAGAGCACAGATTATGTGCTATAGATGCATAAATTAGACTAAAGACTAGTAAGATTTATGTCCCTGGGGTGTTATTCTTACATCTAAGATTATTGACTTCGGTGACAGGAATGTACTTTGTGTCCTAGTCACAAACTGGCCTTGTGCTGTTGTTGCAGATGGCTCCTGTTCTCTCACCGTGTAACTGTCCTGCTTTCAGCTAGCTGCTGCTGCCCTCGGCCCTGCGCTGGACAAGAGACCTGCAGTCCACCAAATTAACCCTGTGCTGATTACTGTGATGTTTTACATAAGTTGCATTGAGAAGCCATCAGACATTTCCCATTCAGTTTATAACTTGTCAACATACAGATCGTTTACAGGACTTCGTAAACACAGAAAGCAACTGTTGTTCAAATCTGATGGCTAATGACTTTCCCATCTGTTGGCTGGAAGTCAAGCGTAGTTTGAACAGCACTTAGCACAACGTGCAGAGAACACAAACACCACCCAGAAACTGTCCCTGGTAACTTATCAAACAGTTTATCCAGATATACAGCTGTTTCAGAAACCCGCATTCGCAGAACGCTTGATTATATCACTTGTAGCTTTCTCTGTATACAGAACTCGACCAGCCTAAGTCTTAAAGAAATTTAAAGGAATGAGCACTCGGCGACTGTACATAGTTTTCACATCTCCCAGTTACCACTGAACTGCAGTTTATTTGTGAAACTCCCACAGCAAGTTCGTGTAACTGACAGCTGATAAAAATGTGGATTATCAAATATTGAGCAAAAGATTGCACAAGTCAAGGAAAATGTCGCAGAGTTCAAGCCTGCAAGACACGCCCCACTTTTGCATCCATCTAGAAAAGAAGTACTTAATGATAAGAAGCCTGAGAAGTACCACTGATGACTTCCTGAGCTCATAAAATTTATTGCAAGATGAAGTGAACTGACAGAGTTCAGTGTCATCGCAGGAAGCCAGAATCATTCACTGTCTTGGAGGTTACTGTAAATCCATAATCAAAATCCAGATGACCTGTTGGTGAAGTTTTGTTTGCTTCTTTGTCTATAAATACAACATTTTGTGAACTGTCTGCTATGCAAAGCAGATACTCATTTTCTCCTCAACTCTTTCTTCCCAAAGCGTCAGACATCCTACAAGACATTTCAATTCTGTAACTCTGTGTGAAACCCCCATCTCCCAAAAAAACAAACAACAGGCCCGGAAACATTCGGTTTATTTTTAAAAGATATTGTGCTATTTTTTCTAATGAGATTAGCTTTTGCAATAAAGGGAACAGGAAGCGGGTGAGCAAAGGGGTCAGAAAGGTAAAAGTTGTGCATGTTTGTTTCTAGTCAATGTTGTGAAACCGTTCCCCATCCCCTCCCAACTACCACAAATCAACTCTCAACAAATTGCACAACAGTGTTTGTTTTGAACTGGAGAGATCTCTTTCAGATGAGCAGAGAAGGATGTCAGAAGATGTAAAACTAACCAAGACAAACAGAAACGGAGTGATATACGTCTAAACAACCACAACCAAAGCTCTCACCCAATGTGCATGGAGCTGGTGCTTAAGTGACAGAAGCAAAGGAATGCAAAGACAGCTTCCATTTCATGCAACGACTTTCAGTATACACTAGAAAAACTAGGGAATGTGCTAATAAAAGGTGTCTTTTAAATCAATCTTATAAAAGACATGATATTCGGAAAGTAGATATGCAAATCTTAAGTCCAGAACAAGGAGTCGTGAGTGAAAAGCAGAAAAAAACAAACAAAAAAAGCAAAAAAAAAAAAAAAAAAAAATCCCAAGGAATCAGTTTACAAGAAAAAACAGAAGCAAAATAAAAATAGTCCAATGTGCAAAAGACGAGTGAGTTCAGGATAAAACTCAAGTTGTTTGCATATTTTATTCCAATGGTTCTAGCTATCTCCACCCATGTACTAATGTGCTTTCCAGGTAAAATATATCTGCACAACAATACCTCTAATAGACTCCATGGAGCCAGCTGAACTGCCTTCCCTGTCATAGGCACCACTAAAGTTAGAAATCTAGATGTGTAACATATGGCCAGAAACTGGATTTTTCTGCTTCTTGGTGCCCGGGCAGATTAAGAGAAATAAAACAGGATATTAGATATTCTGACTTTCCATTTAAGCTAAATTATATTTATTTTTAAGTAAGTTCTTTGGATTCTTTCACGGACTACTGGCATCAAATAGGGTAAAACAATGTTAGAAGAGCGTTAACCACGACACGCCCCCCCCAGAAAGGCACAACAGAAATGACTGTTTCCTAGTCCAGCTGCCTTGACTAGACTCATTACCAGAACAAGCCTGACAACACAAGGATTCTCCCTCACAGTAAAACTTTTACTCAAAGTGAACTATTTTTCACCGTCAGTTATAAAAGACAAAGTACTTCTTTGTCCTTCCAATCTTCCAAACATGGGTTGATTATCATAGTATCTCAAAAGAAAATGATCAAAATCAGAGAAGGCAAATAAACTTACTGGGTTGTTTCCTTCCCAATTTATTTTGAAGCAGATAAAGGTATTTTGTTACACCTGTCCTTTTAGCGGTAAGGCAGTAGGTGTAACGGCAGCCTCCAAGTGAGGATCTAGGCCAACTTCCTCCAACATCCTTATTATTTATGTATTTACATGTACATTCATACATTTTTATGCATGTTTATATATTGCTAAAGTGTCCTCAGAGCCTACTGTGAAAAAGCCCATCTAGTGCACCCAGGAAATTCAGGCATCTGGTATTTTAAGATGCTCTCACTCTTACCTGCTCTGTCCTTGCTGGGTTTACATCCATACCTCCTGCTTCCCTTCGCAGGAATGGCACTGGGAAGATCAGGGAGCCCAGCTTTAATCCAGGCTGCCTACGAGGACAACAGGTACGTCTGCACCAGCATCCTACGGTGCCCCGTGTGAGCACAATTAAACCAGGTGTCACCCCCTCCACCCAACCCAGCAGTATCCAGTCCACCTGCACACTCCTCCAACCACCCTCTGCACCCCTCTGAACCTCAGCTGTGGTGTCCAAACACAGCTTTAAGCTCATAGATTTTCAATTATTGCCAGGACAAATAAACTAAGATACAGCGTAGAAGTTCTTGCTATATTTACTGCCACTTTGGAAATTTCCAGCTGAATAAAATTTTCAGCAAAGAAAACTTCAATAAGCTTGATAAATTCTACTGATAAAATCTGGTATGTTAAAGCATCTTTTTATGCCAAACTTTGTTAGGTTATACTTTGTTCCTTCTCCTTTTCTGGTATCCTGTAAGAAAGCATCCAAGTCCTTTTGTAACTCTTTCCTTGTTCCAAAAACTGTGACTAAAAATGAGGAAAAATTGACAACTTTTCTTACTTGAAGTAAGTGTGACAATGGCAATAGATGGATCAGATAGATACAAATCTAATTTCTGCAGAGCACAGCTGGAAGAGTAGGGATCTAAAACCACAGGATCAGTGCAACAACAGCAGTAGGCTTTTTAAATCTCAGACATGTAATACAAGTTCATGGCAAGCAGCTAAGGTTCATATGACCCATTAGTCTTTGAATGATTTTCTTTTTCTAGGCTTTTGAAGAGCTTCAAATCATAGCTGCCTCCACAGCCAGTTTTTGTTGTTGTTGCTGGGTGGTTTTTCAGTAAGAGCATCCCATCATGAGCTCTTTGCTCATTTTATTGAAGGGTTTTTTTGTAGATCATCTCATGGAAAAACTCCATTTAATATTTTTAAATCATCCTTGGGAAGAATCTCTTTTGCCCTGAGGACACATCACTAGAGTAAGGAAAAAGAGCTCCAGAGTTATAGCTACATCCAGAGTCCCACACACTGCATTCTCCTATGGGGTCCACATTACAGAAACCACAGAACAGCCATTCACTGATATGTTTTTAATTATGTATATTTTTTACTTTATTTTGTGGTTTTCTTGTAGCTTTTACTTCTGTGACATCACTTTTTCTTTTTTACATTAAAAGCCAGGGACAGAAGGGGGAGCAGACCCAATCTGCCAGAAACGTCGGGAAGGATTTTTCAGATTAAGACAAAGGTTTGCAACTTTTTTTTCTATACGGTTCCTAATGATAAAATGTATTACTCCACCTCCTTCCCAGACTTTTGTGTTATGTCTCTTTGGACTGTGCCTCTATACATCTCCCAGCACAGCCAGTTCTAACGGCATTAGACACATTATCAAACAGATTAAATGATGTGTTGTCTTTAGGAGCTAATTACTTGATGCCCGAAAAAAAGAGCTTTTAGGATGTTATGTTAAATTTTACTTACAGAGTAACCCAAAACAAAAATCTTACTTGTGAACTTTCTATTACTATATTTTTGCTGTGCAAAGGGAAGAAAACTCAGGATAGGTGGCATAGGAAGTGCTTCGCACTGTCTTTACCCGGAGAGCTGCTACTGCACTTACTCCTGTTTTTACCTGCCTTCTTGCTGACAAAGGAGTTTGTCAGACACGTTTGATTCACATGTAATAACAGCCTGAATAGTTGTGGTTGCAAGGAAATGTTAAAAGTCTGTAAATACCAAGTGTGGTTCCCATCACACATAAAAGAAAACAAACTGAACTCTATCTGGAAAATATCTTTCTCACTGTGCTTGAAAAAGGAACACCATGTCACAATGATTCACTGTTACACGCCGTTTTTGAGTGAATACATGAAGAGTGCACAAGCAAAACCCTATTATCTACGTACCATCGCATTGAAAAGGCGAGGGACAGGCTATGCTATTAAGACCTGCGTACGGTGCCCCAGGACCTACAAAGGGCGTTTCGGTCCACGCGCTGACTGCATGCCTTCCATTACACTTAGTGTGGGGCCCAGCATGTCCCCCAGCTATTTCATCATATCTGCCATTGCTAAGTTCTCCGAGCCAACAAACTCGGGTTTTTTTCCTACTCTTTGTGATACAACATGAACTTTCCTTGTTTGGTTTATGTTCCAAGAGACAAATAATGGGGAAAACATTTCTGAAGCTCTTTCATTTGTCAATGACAAATGCAGAGATTTATATGAAAGACCAGAAAAATGGAAATATTGACTCTAGTCCTTCAGTTCAGATGAAAAGTGCTACCTAGGTGAAAAGTGTCATTATTGTTATGAATCAACTGCACACACGTCACAGATGTAACAAAGTAATGTTTATTGCCGGTAACCTTTGTAATAATCATAGTTTCCAATGAGGACTCTTTAGTTAACGATCAAACACTACGGGTGAGATTTCAAGAACTGTCTAAGTAAATTTGGTGCCAACTCAGATGGAAAATTGCTGAGAAATGGGTGCCTAACTCCCACAGGGCCTTTGAAAAAAGGCTCATCTTGCATTAATTGGAAGTGTGGAGGAAACAGAAATTCAATATAGTATCACAACAAGAACATAAGAAAGAAAATGGCATATTGAGCAACTTTAAAGTAAAAGTTCTGTGTCACTGAAGGACAAATTATTGCAGAATCTTGTTATTTACTGGCATTGTACTTTACTTCACCACCAGGAGACAGCAGAAATTAAAAAAGATGTCTTGCAATGTCTCGGATCCTTCCTTTCAGTTCTCCAGAGCCCTTAGTGGCAAACTCCATTCAACCACAATCCCATCTCTAGCATTATACAACGTCTGTAGAGAGTAAAGAGAAGAGACAGACAGATACCACGAGCATGGGACCAGAAGGACAGCGGTACACACTGCTGCTTGAGTTTCTCTCTGCCTCACATCACAATATTATTGTCTATATTTTTCAGTGTATACCTGGAGGGAAAGCAGCTAAAACTCTTGACTGTAGAGGAGCCCATTTCATCAGATGCTAATGAGATACATTTCAGGCAAAACAAATACTTTCCACAGCATTATCTAATATTTAGGCGTCCATCCTCAGGTTGTTAAGCATCTCTTCAGACCTTCTGTGCTCCTCGTACTTCTGGAAGTTCATTTAATGACGGCATAAAAACCTGTGATTTGTATCTGGAATGCATGAGACCAGATACTGACCCACGCTTATTGAGGAAAGGTTTTTTACTCTCCCATAAGTTTCCCTATCATAGCTCTATCCCTGAAACCTGTTTGTTGGTTTTTTTAAACAATTGAGACAGCAGCAGAAGTCACCACAGGAGCCGCATGAGGCTTCCATCCTCTGCACTTTCTCCCTGCACTGAATAGACAGAATATTATCTTGACGCTCGAAGTCCTCCCTGGGTTTCACTCTAATTAGCAGTTCCTTCCCTCCTTATTAGCGGTTGTCCAAGGACATCCACTTTTCTGTGGAAACACCAGTGAATGGGGGAACCACTTCCTAGGGAGGACTGGAAACTGTTCAGGGACTGTGCACAGCTGGGAACTTACCCCAACAAGAACTTAAGCAGCAACACGCTTGTTAAAGCAACCACGTTTCCTTGAGTAGATGAAGAGTTAAGTGAGAATATTACGGCTCTTTCTAGTTTTGAATACTTAGTGGGTCAGATGCCACAATGAAAAAGGATGCCCAAATAAGCAGACCCTGGGACAGAGTCTTTCATGTGATGCACTTATACTTACTTAATAAATGGGAATAAACAATGGTAGCCATAAGCCCATGGATAAGGGTCTGCATTTAGACTGTGCTTACTTCTTAGTCAAAAATTCAGCTATGACAATGAGATACAGGCTCCTTATTCAACTGCAAAGACTATTTGCACTTCTGAGAAGCATAAAGGCCCTAATATATAGTGAAAGTAAGCCCTGTAGTAGCAATTCAGAGACCACTGTAACATTAATCGCTTTTACTAATTTTCACAAAATCCATAATAATATGCATCCTGAGTTCTTGTTCTGCACCCATATGTTACAAAAATATAAATTTATCATAAAAAATATTCTTTTAACAATTTACCTTTCTCCTCTTGCTGAGGTATTTGATGAGTCTCCAAATTAAATTTGTGGTAAAGCAGTGGGCTAATGAGGATTGTGCCCAGTTTATGTCAGGAAACAGCTGTCTGCAAGACAAAATATTTCATAGGAACCTTTGTAACTGTGTGGATGTCAACCCTCACAACTATTCCTAACCTTTCCCCTGCACACAGCTCCTCAGCACACTTGAGCAAATGCTGCAGCTTTGCACAAGAAGAGCTGAAAAATCTAATAATGACCAACAGGCTTTTCTGAGTGTGTTTTTTTCAGTACTTCTTTCATTTCACGATCATTTGTTTCATCCTATTTTGTTTTTCTTGTTGAACTTCCAGTTTTCCCCCTTAGGAGGAGCCTGCAGTGGAAGTGGTCTGGTGCCAGAGAGTGGAGAGAGACGATGATGTGCAGCACTTTCTTGAGACTGAGAGATTGAAATTAAAACAGAAAATCATTAGTTACTACAGAGTCCTAATCCTAGCATTTTAATTAGGGTAGAAAGATTCTTCCATTGCTGAAATTCAAAGAACAGGTAAATGTCAATTGTTTTGCAACAGGGCTCCATTTTGTCTTAAGAAAAAGTACTCGGTTAAGTTGAAGGCAGGTGCTAGTCAAAGAAAATTATCCTCCCTTCCAAGTTCAGTATTAGGTTTTGACCTAGGTTTTGACTTACAGGTTACAAGAAGGTGACAGAGATGCAATGTGATGAAGGGGTGGCAGCACTGCAAAACCAGAAAGCAGCTGTGACAACTACATGATTTCCACTTTTTTACCCCTGCTGCAGTGATGTAACAACACCAAGGTGGAAAATGCTAAGCTTGACCTTGCTCCAAGCATATGAAATCCCAATGCTAATGGACCACTGGAACCTATGAAAAGGGGAATGTTACAGGCTTACAAGGAGACTATAACCATATTGGAAACCCCAGATGGCCTTAGTTAGATAAGGGCAAGCTTTCAGCTGGAAAAGAAACACTGTGAGTATGGACCTGGAGCATTTGTGAATTACCCCACACATAGTGAATCTGGGACCCTAAAGGGACACACACACCCCACCACCACCACCCACCACCCCCTCAATATTTCCAGTTTGAAAGTGGTCTCTGGAAAGATCTCTGATGTAAGAAGAAAAAATTGGTCTGTGAGAAAGAAGTGGAAAAAACAAAGCTGACTAAGATTTTTTTCAGTAGGAATATCAGGATTGTCAAGAAACCTCAAACCACTGTCTGTGTTTTATTTTAGCTGCATCCACTGATACATATTGACTGCAGGGAACAATTTCTAAGCACTTTGCGCTGTATACATTTATACAGAATATACCAACATTCTGTAGTGAGGAAAGATTGGCAGCTAAGTTTGAAAGACTAGATCAAGTATTTGAGATCCAACATTTGCAACAATCTGACTGGGGCATTTGAAAAAAAAAAGCAACACTGTTTAGTTTGCAAATCGTTTTTATTTCTAGAGCCAAAAATGATTGTAAAAGAATTAGATTAGTAACCAGGAGTCCAAACAAGCTTATTCAGCTTATTTTACTGCTTGTGTTGATGACACTGTCTTTTGTCTTCATCCAGTAGTGGGAAGCGCTTTATCATCTTCTGGTTTGGAAAAAGACCCAAGCAGCTAATGTAAAAAAAATATATTCTCCGGTAGCTGCAGCATGATTAATTTTCCACCCCACAAGATCGCTGTGAGTTTGAAAGCACCCTAGAGCTTTATTTGCTACATTATAGTCATCAAGGATCATAAAGCATCTTCTTCCTTCCGCACTGCTAGCACTTCAGAGCGCCAGTACGGTTGAGTGGAATGAGCAAAGGGTTGAAAACCAGGGAATTTTTATTATAAACTTAAAACAGCTTGTGACTTGTCTTTGGCCTTGGTTAAATAATACTGGACTCAGTTCTCTGAAGCAACACAGTCCTCTACTCCAGCTGAAGAAATTATAGACTCTAGCACATATGACACCCAGACATTGATATCTGCATTATAAAATGGGAATTATAATACTGCTTTTTTTCATCAGGTACTTTGGGGTTTATCGGTGAAGAGCAGAAGGTAACAGCAAAAGATTTCAATTAAGTTCTCTAAATTATTTTCAAAAGAAAAATTACTCATTATATTTATTCCACATCATTCCCCATAGATAAGCACATGGAGGAAATCCTGCACATATTTCCCTGTTCCTATACAGAAAGTTGACCTGGGGACTTCTCCCTTTTCCACTTCATTAGGACAGTCCAATCCCAGCAGCAGTGAATGAAAAACCTGGGTTTTAGGCTGCCCTCCCAACCCCCTGCAGCAGTAACCCTCCATACCTTAGAGGTATGGTGGTGCCTTAGAAGTTGTTGGCACTTAGAGGTACCTGAGCCCTCAAAACAATAGCAGACCTGATCACTGTAAAAGTTTATAAGCTTACCCAAAAGAAGTTCAGTTCTTCCATCAATCTGCAGTTCTTCATCTCCTATGGCATAAAGGCAGCTAGTCAAATGGAAACAGACCTTGGGCCAGACTGTCCCCTGGGACACAGAGGGAAAGACTGAGGGAGGGTAGGTAGGACTATGCACATTACCTTTACTACTGCCACCACAGAAATAAGCCAGAGAAAAAAGTATGTGTCCAGATTACATCACCATGGTGGTACCACTTCTAAGTGGCCTCCAAGGATGATCCTTAGAGAAACAGTTCCTACTGGGGAATGTATAGGAGGGGAACATCAGGGAGAACAATGTACAGGGTCTATACAGAGAGCTACTGTTCGGTGGATCCTTGCAACTTTCATATGTATTTAGAGAGATGCACAGTTTGGAGCAAGACAACAGATTTACTGCCCTCCACAACTGTGGACACAGCTACACAGAAGCCATCAGAAGTACTCACAAAAGCAAAAATAAGACAAAACTTTTCAATATCAACATCCCAGTATTGACCTGGGTCAGTTCTGCCCACATTTGTGCAAGAAAGAAACAGACATGCGAAGATATTCAGGACATGACCTTCAGTATTACTTTTAAGAAAATTTGTTTCTCTTTGGCATCTTCTGGTTCTGCATCCATGAATTAATTATATTTTAGACATTCTGTCAGGTGACACCTAAAAAGAAATTGTACAAATAATTATCTTCATGTTTTTCAGGGTGGTTTTGTTTAAATAAATAAAAAAAAAAAGTATGTCATCTGAAGTTAAGGTTCATCTGCATCTTTTTAAAATGCCATTATACTGAATTTTTCCCCATTTATTTTTACTCACATAATTTTTCCCATGCTATCCTTCCAGCTCCTTGCTTCTCCACACGAATCTTCTGGATGCCAGCAGAGAGCTGTTTGGATCCGTGACTTTCAGTGAGAATGCAAAATAAAAACCAGCAGTGTATGGAATATAAAACACAATTTTAGCAGTGAGAATTTCTGAGGTGTATTTCTCCCAGTGTACTTTCATATGAAAAATATTTACTTCAGTTAAATGTAGCATTAATCTTCATTTCACATATTGGATGCATCTTGCTGATGGCCTATAGTTGCATAGCTCCCTGCTATACAAAGTCATCCCTTCAATTTACTTTTTGTTCACTTTGTTCAGTTTCTGAGGTGATGAATTTAACACCTCGTACCATTTTCCTCATGCCTTTTTTTGTTGTCTTCAGGATATCAATGCAGGCCACAACCCTTGAGTGTTTATGTTCACTGTCACCCCGGCACTGCCAGCTGAAGACAGCATTGCACCATTTAAATAGATGAATTTTCTTGAGATGGACCTTGCTACTAGTCTCTTTTCCAGCTGGACAGAATAACCAGGTTGTCTCGCCCCAGCCAACAGAGAGTTTAATCCTCAAGCCTTCAATCTTCCATAAATCTGTCTGCAGAGAGCCACTGCTAGAAATTCTTTGTCGTTTATGTCATATCTTGTAAAATCCGTTGAGCCTACTTCGAGCATGTGTCTGTTTTGACTTTTCCTGAAGAACAGTCTCTCTCTAGAGGGAAAGTCTGAAGCGTAGTATTTATCTTTCCATGCATTCAGATAGGCAGTTGTGAAAGTCTCTTTCTCATGGGGATATTTTCCACTGAGTCAGACTTGCTTTCTCTGGATTGACAAGTTCTGACAGCAAAGTATTAATACTATCTTGCAATATTAGTCAACTGGACTCCAACCGAGAGCTGAATAAAAAGACAGACCTGCATCCTGAAGCCAATTCCCAGGCAAGGCTCCCATTAAAGAAAAACAGGACCTTTTCCTGAGTAATCAAGAGGGACTAAGAAGAGTAAGCAGGATTTCGGATGTCTTTGAGTGCATAGGAACTGGCAGTTGGGCCCAAAAATTTTCTCCATAAAATACCACTAAAACTTATTTGTGTTTAAAAAATATGACAAGAAACAGCACAAATGCACTCTTTTTGATAATCCTGAGCAGTCAAAAATCAATAATTTATTCCACTTCATAATCAAAGGCAGTTCACAACAAAAAGAGTTGGCAAAAAAAAAGTCTGAAACGTCCTTTCCCTTATTTTTATCATTGCAGCACAACACAGATAAATGAAACAGCTGAGCTAAAAGCTATAAAAGCAGCATTTCCTTCAGAGCAAAAATTGAAGAGGAAAACACAAGAAATTATCTTAATTGCTAATCCCCATTCATGCTGGATCTTTACAAGGTTCATACTAATGTCTTCTTGTTCTAAATAATTTCTGTCTTTCCTATCAACATTCTTCCTTTCTGAGAACTTTCAGCATCTAGTTGTCATATGCACTTCTGTATTTCAGATTCAGTTCTGGTAATTAAACAGGAAAATACAGTATCAGATTATTCAAAAAACCCAATTCTTAGAATCACAAAATCTCAATTAAATATTACAGTCCTTTTTTCTCACCAGAAGAACTGGAGCTTCGTTAAAGAGAATCAACAAATTAATTCTTCAAATCCAAGAGCAAGGTTATGCTTCCCAAAAGAATGATAGAGAGGGAAAAAAGAGAAAAAAAAAAAGAGAAAAAAAGAGAAAGAGAGAAAAAGAGGACAATAGAAAGAGAGAGAAAATCAGCAAACCTGACTGGAACAATCTGGTCACACCTGAGCTCATTTCATTGAGTCCAGCTGAAAAATAGTCACATTAGTTATGCTGTCTTTAGACTTGGCAGTGCTATCGTAAGAAAATTACAGTTGTGGGTCCCAAGAATGAGAACTGGAGTTCAAATACTCACCAGCCAGCCAAGAAATGTAGACTGCCCCAATGATTAGCTGCAAGAAGCATACCTCAGTGGGAGGACGTTGGGGAATATGACAGGGGAAAGGGCCACCCAGGGCCTATTGCCATCCAGAAGTGCCTTTCTGCCAACTTCAGAGGGGCATGGAGCAGATACCAAATCCATGGTATGGATCAGCAGGCTGTGATTATATTCTTTCCTTGGGATATTCAGAAAAGAAATGGATGGTTGAGCAGAAGGTTACAACAGCTCAGAAAAAGCTATGGATTTCAGAGATTCCCAGCCAGAAGTATGATATGGAAGTGATCCTTCCTATGCACAGTTACCAATCAACATTCACATCTATCTTACGTACTCATGTGGTCCCCTTTCCTCCTGCACATGGATACCTCCCAGTCTTGTAATGTTTAACCTTACAACGTTCTTCTCCATTTCTACATAGATTTTCCTTGGGCAACTAAGGCAAAGATATTAAAGGTTGCAGGGGGAAAAGGGGAGGGAGAACTTTTCACTACCAAAGCATTGTTATTGAGTCTTCAGAAGTGCCTAGATCCATGAGAAACACAAGGAGCTGGGTGCAGAGGTGCTTTTAAATGCTCCCTGCATGCCTACTGCATCATGAAGTGCTTAACACCTTTCCCAAACATGGCTCTGAAATATTTCTGTCAGCTTGGTGAAGTGGAGAGTGTCAGAGCAAGAAATTCCAAGTCTCATACTGGCACTGACCATTGGTTTCTTTCTTTCTTTCTTTCCTTCCTTTTTTCTCTCTCTTGTTTTCTCTCTCTCAATGACCTTAAAATAATGTAGAACCAAGTAAAACAGAACCATATCTTTTGCCGGAAGAGGAACAAAAGAATGGAAATTGACTCAATATGTTCTGTAACAACTCACAGTTGAGATTCATGGAAGTTGAAATCAGACAAATTCAGACCAAAAATAATTCTATGCCTTTTTTTTTTTTTTTTTTTTTCCAACAGTGAAGATGATTAATCACTGGCACAGCTTAAAGATGTCTGCAAGATTTTCCATCACTAGCAACTTATAAATCAACATTGGATGGCTTTTAAAAAAAATGGTCAAGTTCAAGTAAAAATTAATTCAGGGAAGACCTATGACCTCTGCTACATGGAATCAGATGGTCACAGTAGTATGTTTTAGCTTTACAATCTATTAATTAGATCTTTCTACTCCCTTCTCTGGGATCACCCTTTCAATTCCACTCCTTCTCAGCATCAGAGGTAATTAATTCTTGAGTTCCTGTAGATTTTTCTTCTCAGGCACCCAGACAGGAGGCAGGTCTATTAAAAATACCATTAACCCCTGCAAAGCTCATTTAGCTGCTGCCATTTCTCATGTGCAGAACACCTGCTCATCAGATGGCAGCGCAACGTCTAGAGGGAAAGCCCAAATCCTAGAGCAGCAAGGCAAGTCCTGGAAAATCCTTGTGGGTATTGGGGCATCACCCACATTATGGAGCACATTCACAGTGACAATGACAGCCAAATGTGGCTGTAGCCCATTCTCAAGCTCAAATTCATCTTCTACCTATACATGTGAGAACTATGTATGGTTTTAACTTCAAAGTGCTCTTGAAGAAGCCAGCCTGAGCGTGAATCATAATTTATTCATAGAGCCTAGACAAGTTAGGCACAGGCCAATCTACCAGTAGGTATAGGAAGTTTGACTCTTCATAAGCACAGTATGGTTATTTTCAAGACATCCTATAAGCAGCCTGACACTAACATCAATAAGAAACACTTCAGCCCAGTAGGCTTGAATCTGTTCTTCACTTAAAGACAGGACTTTTGCGTAATTCTCACTGGCTGTGCCCAGTAATCACAAATCCATTCACTCTGGAGTTTTGCAAAAGATCCGATTGTCCTTAGCAAAAAGGTTTTTCTTCCAATGAAGTTTTAAATGGTTCAAGAATATTTCCCTTGTGGTTTTTTTCTCAAGATGCAATATTTTAGTTTGCAATTACCATCACTCAACATTCCTTGCCATTCCATGAAAAGTATAAATTTGACCACCTTTTCAATTTGGCTACATCCAGGTACCCTATTCTCCCTAAAGTGCCTCTACATTTCGTTACAGAAGTAGCTAAAGGACAGTACCAAAACACCCAGCTCTAAACTAACTTCTTCAGATTCTGTTGGTATCCAAAGGCAGCAGCATGGACTTCAGCAAGCACAAATTTTTTCTGCACCATGACTATAGAGTAAGAACATATTAGTCATCATTCAACACATGTAAAGGTAAGACTAAACTGATAATTCTACATGTACTACGCAGTCCCTGCGACAGGCGAATGGTTTAAATGATTTGGAGTTTTGGTAAATAAGTTATTTAAAGAGACAGCAGCAATTGTTAGTGTTATCCTTATTTACAGGGATATTTTTTACAAATGATGAATTAATAATACAATTTTTCTTATGACCTCAAAAATGCACCTGTTTGCAGTAAGGGAGATTTTATTGGTGACTCAAACATACACCAGGTCATGAGGCCAGAAGATAAATTAAATGATTCTCCCTGTATGGCAAATATTAGACACAATATTTTATATAATATTATTGCACTACAGTTGGCTGCTTGGCATCAGAGGGAGATACTAAGCGCTGCCAGGTCAAAATCCTTCCAGCAGGGCAAGATTCATCTCACTTAACTGTACATATCTACAGTGTGAAGGCCCATGTCAGAGCTAGTCACCTTCAGTTTCTTTTATGTCACTAGACAATTTTAAGTCTGAGTTCACCTTCCTTATTTTAGATGTCTAATGTAGAGTGAGATGAATCACAACCTAAAAGTGTCCATTTCTCCCCACTGGCTATAAAAAAGCCATTACATCTGGCTCAGCTGTAGACATCTGCACTGCAAACCTTTCCTGTTGGTCAGCCTGTGTGGCCGCTGCCTCCAGCAATAGCCATTTTAATAGCTTGACAGGACATGTGCCAAAATATCATTATTGAATAGCATTAATAAAATTAGGTAGGCAGCTAGTGTCAGTCACAGAGCAGATGTGCTGCAAAAATGCCTTGACTTTCTGAAGGATGTAGTTGTAGGTGGCCTAGAAAAAAGGGAAGCCATTTTTTATGCAGATACCTATTTCCATGCATCGCAGTATGACACACACTGACTTAAAGGCTGAGCTTGGAAGAATGGCCAATCCTACAGAAGAACTGCAAAGAATTCCCAAATACAATTATTATATTCACAGAGATGTGGATTTCACACTGGGTACATTTATTGAAAATAAGTCCACTTTTAAACTTGGACCAAACTAAGATTATAAAAAAGATCTCTCCCTTCCCACTGGTTCAAGTGATTTATCTATTGATTACTAAGCTATTGATTACTGTGAGAATGAGGAATATAAAAAACTTCAAAGCCTTTGAATTTTTATGCCATATGAATAGCTTTGAATAGTTTTCTCGGAGTATCTATTCAGTCATTGAAACTGCTGCTTTTTTGCACAGGTAGGAAACCAAAGAACTTCAGTGCTGTTTTTACTAAGCAATTATCTTTTTGCCATGCTTTCTGAATTTGTATCTACTTTAATATAACAATCTACCATGACAAACTGTTTTCCCAGCTTATAAAACAGCTGTTTTCTAGCTGTCATACCACATAATATGGGTAAGGTCCCTCCCTGTAGCAAATTTGCAAGCTAAATTACAGAATTCAGTCTGGTGCCAACTTCTAAAAGCAGAGATAGATACTACATTATTGTGAACTGTGGTGTCTGGAGTTTAAGGTATGTCTTATTAAAGTCAATGGAAAATTTATTTCAATTAGGGTTGGATCAAATCCTAATTATGTATCGACAAATGCTTCCCATATGCCAATTCTGGTGTTAGAACTGCTGTTGATTAGATGTCCTTATGATGTAGTCTTCAGTCCCGTGGCCAGTGAAACAATCAATTTCTATTGTCAAAATTAAATTTAATTAAAACTAATTTTACTATTGACCACCAGATAATTTACCCTGATACTTAACTAGATAGAATTCTCACTTCCAGTTCTACCAGCACAATTTTCCACATGTTTTAAGAGTGTAAAATTACTGGTACAATTTTTACACTAGCTGCACAGTGACCCGTGTCTATCAAATTGCTTTCCAGATACAGCAAGACTATAGCAATCTTGATTACAGTTCTCTTGATTCAAGAGTAAGATACATGGCCTTTTTCTGTATCATATTTGTTCTTTTGTTAATAATAGTGAAGGTTCTTAAAAGTCTTAGACTTGACTACAGGTACATGGTTATGTTTCATGACCACTTGAAAACATGAATCTGGATTCATCTCTTTCCAAAAGAAACATGAGTCTTCCTTCTGATTTTAATGTAATGGAGGTGAAGACATCAAGGAGATAAACGCAAGATATAATAAGGAAAATGAGGGGTTTTAGATCAGAAAGAATCTCTTTTTGATATTACTGTGGAAAATGGCCACTTGATAACTAGACTTTATATTGGGCCGAAACTTTCTAAGAAATTCTTTTTTTATATATATTTCGCATTTTACTATGAAACTGGTCCCATATATCAATGTGTGTGTGCATGCATGCATGTGTATATGTTTCCAAGTCATTTTTCTTACAGCTGTTTTTTGATGGTCGATCTTTTTTTTTCCCCAGTGAAACATTGTTCTCTCTTTTTCATTTTTGTCTCTCTGCATTTAATTTGTCTTCTGGGTTGGGGGCCACTGCTGGCTGCGAATCTATCCTTCTTGTAACTGAGACACAGCTATTTCTGTTCCTTAGCCCCTGCTGTGCCAGAGGATTTATTTGTGTGTGGCTATTTGTTTCTGGGCATTGGATTAGACTCCTAAAGGCGCGGTTTGGGAGGTAAGGAATGCTGGGAATGGCTTTGTGTCAGCTCTGCTGAGCTCCAGAGACTGGTTTCCAAAGTCTTCCTTTTACCTAGTTCTCAGATTTTCCAAAGCTAACTGTTGATGACATGGGACACCACTATTTTAGGAGATGTCCTTGCTCTGCCCAGTTCGTAGTAATCTTTCAGGCACTTCCTCTCATGTGCCTGCCTCGACTCTACACTCAGCAAAGGGTGAAGGTGTCCTCTGCAAAATTTCACTCAAATCCCAAATGGCACTACACAATCAATGGAATTATGAGTATTTACACCAGGTGAGGGTCTGAGCCATGTTGCTTCTAAGTATATGACAAAGAATTACGTTTGTTGACAGTACAATATGTTCATATGGAAATGGATAGGCTTTCATGAAAAAGCATAAGAAGTAAGGCTACAATTTAAGACTTTTTGATTCAAAAAGCAGTTGGAATAACTTCAAAACTAGCTGCTTAGGACTTTAATATTATTTCACCATTCCTACTGTCTGGAGGAAATAAGGTGTGAATTCAACTACCATAAGGGACCACAAGGTGGGCCCAGCAAGAATAGAGCTTGTGAGGACTGTAATGAAGAATAATATATACAAATTAATCAGCAATTGTCACTCTGGCACAATAGTCAAGCATCAGATACCCACAGCACCTGGGGGGCAGTCCCACTAAAAAAAAAAAATATAGACGAATAAGACCTTAATGAAATAAACACCATGATGTAGACTATATTCAGTAGAGAATTTCAGTTCTCTGGCATTCTTGGTAAAGGAAACTAGAGTGTTGCTCCAAGTGTTTCATAATGCCAGCTAGTATGATCGAGTGTAAAATCCAATACCTCCTCTCTACAGTTTTAAATCTTCTCTAGTTGGAAAATGAACAGTGTGATCTAGCAAACTTTTTCCTTCCTAGGGACAATGATCCCATGTCACTAATGTTATATCAATGCACTTCACAGTATATATGTTTTGTTTTGCAAAGAAAGCTATTTTTCTGACAGTACTATCAACTGCATTGCAAGTATATCAAGTCAGCTGGAGTGAAGAATGACTGTAAGATAAGGCATGCATAGCGTGGAAACTAAATTAAACAAAGCAGAAAAGATTACATATGATTCGAAGTAATGTTATTCTTCTTAATCCTCAAATAGAGTCACTAAATTACACTTCCAGATTTAGTTATGATATTTACAAATGACTTAACTGTACATTTAAAGAGGGGAAACTGGCTGCAAATGGGGGCAAGCTCATAATTTAAGGTCATAGTGGTGCCAGCACAGAGCAAATGCTTATTACTGGAGTATTTTTGGTCATGGGGAATTCTCTTTCCCTAAGAACAAATCCCAGAAAAGCATATTTTTATTACATCTTCCAAATCTGGCATTCAGGCTTTATGTAAATATACAAGACAGAGGATCTTTCTTTTTAAAATGTTAGGAACTAGAGGCACAGCTGAGATTTGTTGGAGAATATTTCCTTTCAGATCATTTGTATGAGCAACCTAAAAACTAAAATATAAAAAAAAAATATGTAAAGAAGAATAAACAGGAAAGTATTGTATGAAATACATGGCATCTTGCTGGAGATAAAATCGCTTTTCTCTTCCTCCCCTAAACATACCACCTCTAAGTATAAAAACAAAAAAAGTTCAAAATAAGGTTACCAGTTTTGTTTCTTTATAACTGAAAACAGAAGGTGCATTTTTTTAAGATTGTATCATTCTTGAGTTCAGTTGCCCAATTGCTCTCAGAAATGCTCTCTCATCTTTTGATATCCATCATCCTTTAATTTTTTTTCTCTAGAGTACCTTTCATCTAACATCTGTCTCCTTTTTCTTGGTAGAGAACCACAGTGCAGACCCAGACTTTGGAAGAAGTGTAAAAAACAGAGTCCTAAAAAACTCAGACGTAGTACTGTGATTTGCAGAAAATTAAACAGAGTTAATTTTGGCAGGAGGTAAATAAAGGCTGTGTCATAGAGTGAACTGAGCTGGGCAACACTCATAACGACTTTGGAGAGCACCTCAAGTCCAAAGAGCTCAGGTTAGTTTAATACAAGTTTTGTTTTAGCAAGAATTTGGTGGGTAAAGAAAGAAAAACAGCAGCAGCAGCTGTTGCCAATAGTATTAGACTCTGCGGGTACTAACTACAATGATTTGAAGTTACGCAGGTTTTGGGGATCTCTCTCCACCACATAAACTTTGCCAAAGAGGTACTGGCTACCACCCACTGCAGGAAATCGTGTTCTTATATTTATGTACTTAGAAAGATATACCATCACATTGTGGTACCTGAAATCATCCCCAAACAGATCCTTGCAGTTCAGTGGGAGATTGCCTAGATGTCAGCAACAGCAGAAGCTCCTGAAGGCTTTATTCTTATATATCTTGCATTCATTACCTCCATAGGAAAAAAAAACGTGCCTTGTGCTTCTGAGATCCATTTCTAACTATTCTTATCATCAGACAGCTTAAAGATGAAAAAGTTTCATCCCAGTGAATCAACAGTGAAATACATGACGATAAAGTTGGAAACAAGTCCCATAAAGAACACAGAAACCAGTCTCCTCCCCTAAATGTCATTTAGGATTTCCCCCGGCACCCAGCTGTGCAAGCTGAGAGCAAAATTCAGCAACAGTTCACTTCCTGAGTGTTACTTTTCAAGACCATCCTCCAAAACTAACTTGGTAAGCTGAGCCTGCCTTGCCCGTCTCAGAAACTCCACTCTGAGTGATCTCCCTCCTCCTTTTCCAAGACAAAAAAAGTCGCTTCTCACTCTTTTTTATATTTTAATTCAGAATTCCCCCCGCCCCCCTTTTTTTTAATCTGTTAATATTTCTATCAAGTAGGCTTCTGGCAATGCCCCGGTCTCCACTCCTGCATTCAATGGGATGAAGTCCATACACAAAACCCAACTACGTCAAGCACAGCCCTCCCCTAGGCATAGCTTCTGGAGGTCACAATCTTAGTTATGTTCCTAAACTTAATCCTCCTAGAATGCATAAAAACTTCTGATAATTACAACACTTTTTAAAGTGCCATAAAAAATCACATATTGTGAGTATTCATTACTGTCTTTCACTTGTTTCTGGGTCTCTAGTAGAGACAACACATGATAAATTAATCCCAGAGATCTGGAATTTGGGGAGCTTTGTCTAAAAGCTTTTCACACCTCTCCCTCCAGGATGGGTTAGCATTGGCTGCTCACACCTTGCCCAGATCTAAATGTTGGCATTTCTTGCCACCCACCGCTATTTTTGCTGCCAAAGCAAGGTGTGTGGTGTCCCAACTGCCACGCCACAGAGTTTGTGGGTCTCTGAGAGCAACAGATCTTTCTTTCCAGGCCAACAGATAAAGTTTTGTAGCTGGCATGCAAGCACTTTGTTTTAGTGCCCCAAATCTAATAACCAGAAACTTTTTTCTCTCTGTGCCATGAAAGATGTTGTCCTTGTTGAGCTAATTACAACCTAACAAAATCATAAACACAGGGAGGATAAGCTTCCCCTGGTGTTTAGGATGGACCTTAAGATCACCTTCAAGTCCAGATCTGCTGACTAGTTATTAAACAACCCCACAGCATGCCACCCTGATGCCCTCTTCAGCCACAATAACAGCTCAGCTGAACTTCTGACATGCAGAGGAGCCATCTCCACCCTCTTCCAGCCACCCCTTTTTGCACTGCATCTGGGTCTTCCAGATGTGGGGCATCACCTGCCCCACAGTGATCACAAAATCCCCTGTTCTTTGCTTTGAAGTCTTCTTTTGCCTTCTCTACAACCATAAAAAGAGGAGAGACCCTGTGTATGTAGCGATCACTGGAAGAGGTCTAGAAAGGACATGTTTTACAGCTATATTCAAGAAACAAGAAGGCTATTCCATAGGTTAAACAATACAGTAGAGAGAGAGAAGGATATCTGGGGTTTCAGACTGGTCTAAGATACAGAACTAGTACTTAAATCTCAAATTCTTCTTTCTGAAAAATGACCAAGATTAAAAGTTATAATAGAAAGTTTCCCCAAACTACTATTTTAAAAAGAAGATTAAAAGTTCCGGGCTTCTCCTTAGCTAACAGCATTTTCATATGTATTGAAAAAGTGAGTCACTAAACATACTGTGCCAACCAAGTGCGGAGGTGTTTTTGGAATTGCATCATTTCTATGAAGAAGCTTGCAGCCTCAAAGCCGGCCAGTGAAAACCAAAAAGGCCAGTCTCCAGGTCTGTGTGCACACTTCATTTTTTGGTGGCTTTACTCAGGAGGAAATTTCTCTATGCATGACCTTCTGGCTCCCAAACAGAAGCAATTCACTTAGCTCATAGCATTACAGAGTGAAGTGAGTGAAAATGCTTGAGGTCTTTCCCAAAGGCATTGCATGACCTTGGGCAATTCCCTTCAAGACTATTTGAAGATCTGATATTAAACAGCAACATCCACATTTAGTAAAATAAATAAGATGCATTTATGCTAGCAGCTGGCGGGCATCCTCACCTTCCAATGAAAATGTGAAGACCTTCTTAATGAAGTGTGCTGGAGCCACAAGCCCCATTCTGCTTCCAAAAAAAAAAAAAAAAGCACACCTCGTCAGATGCCAGCATAACCTTTCAAATGCTTAAATTCAGAATCATGACGTTTCTTTTCTTGGTACTTCTATTTTAAGCTGTAAAATGGTGAGATTACATTTACCTATCAGATACAACATTTTGAGGTTAACTTGACTGTTTGGAAACTTCTAAAACTTTCAGCTGAAGAGCCCCACCAGAGGTCACAGCTCTGTAATAATTACAGCTATTAAAACACGTATTTTGCTTATGAATTTCAGTGTACAGTGCTTCTACAAACAAGATTCGCAAGCAGTCACAGTCAGTCAGCCAGGCAGGAAGGAGAAATGGACATTGTGGAAACAGGCTTTTAGGGTGGGGGAAAGTTCAAGAAGGAGAATTCATATCAGTGAAAAACAGACACTGTGCAGGACCTATGCATGGAAAATTACCCCACAGAGACCTTAGTAATTTCAATTCAGTGATATAAACTTCAGCTCAGCTATCACATAGGGAGAAATGGCTGACCATACGTCCTATGGTCCTCATACCATTTTCAGGTCTGTATTTTCTATTGATTACTCTAATTAAGAAGCCCACCTATGCATAGGCAATGGTTCAGCTGCATAGTTCCTTAACTATTAGCTCCTGAACTGCTTAGTTTCTTAAGCAGAGAAGTTACAATGTTGTAAAGATTATGAGTCACCTTTCTATGCCCACATTCCTGAAGCTATCATTTTTTAAGGATGCTCATTGCTAACCCAATACAAACTGAATGAAATTGCAGACTGACAGAAGAAAAATAAGAAATGCAAATGTGACAGTCCTGAGGAAACACAAGCAGTCAAGACCACGTCACGGATAGTTGCAATGCAGAGACAGTTTTGCTCAAAATCATATACTTAATTGCTGTTAATTCACACTGGAAAAATTTCCTCTCCTTACATTTTGTTATGTGTCTTATTACATTTGGGAGGTTATTTGTCTCAATTTATTAGTAATACCAGAAATTTGTGTTAGTAGTTTACTGTGGTGTTTCTGCCCGCGAAGAGGTCAGGTCTCCATCTTTTAATAGCTCCATGTTTTTATTTTTTTGTCTCAACAAACCACCTGCAAACTCCAACTGCATGTGGTTACAAAGGAACTTGAAATCCAGTGGGAAGAGGTCGATTTGTTCAGACTTCTTGCAGTCTCACAGTCATCTGCTTCAGTATGAAGCTGTAGATATGTTTGTATTATCTCTAGCAGTTGTAGGACACTCACGCTAACCAACTTTCCTTAGTTTCCTTTTTTCCTCTGTGTTTAATTCTAGTACTGACTTTCACTGTCAACAAAACAGTTCCTTTCCAATGAGAAAATTATTACATTTCATGTGTCCAAAACTAATGAATATTTCCACATACAATTTTCAGATCTTGGTTCCTTCTCCTTGATGTAACCTTGAGTCTGGATTTCTCTGGTTTATATTATTCAGTTTGGATATAAAACCCCTATAATTTCTTTCCTGTTTAGTACTTAATATATGTTGTCAAAATTAATCCCATCTTAGAAAAGCTTTTTGTCTTAGAATGTGTACAAATAAATCACTGTATTCTTAGATAATGAAAATTGTCGGTGATTAAATTCAATTTGATAGGGTATGAGTGAAATTTCTCTGACTAGTTATCAACAGTATCTTGATTTTAGGTTTGGCTTTATCATTATATATTCTACATTTACAGCTGCCTGTACTTTCCTTTAGCAGTTCTCCATATTTCATTTTGTAGATTGTTTTCTGCAGGCTTATGAATATATGGGTATTTGACACCAATTTTATAACCTGTAATCAGAACTGAAAATTATAGTGATCCCATTTGTGTTATTTTATCTTAAGAATGTGTCAGATTTTCCGCTTAAAACTTTTTACTGTAAAGGATCTAAAACTGGTCTTGCTTTACTGCCAAATATTTCTGCAAAATTTTCAGTAAGAATAAATGTTATTTATTAATTTGAAATTTTTCTCAGGACTTCTGGCAGTGAGTGTGAAGAGATAGCGTCTCCTGGAATTCAAAGAAAAAAAAAATCTCTAATTTCCTGCCTCTTTATTCAGTGACCACATTTTAGCCAAAAAAAAGTTAGATGGGTCTCTTCTTAAGGAGCTGTAGTATTAATGCAGTAGTGGATAGAGGCATTACTTGAGAATGACTGGAATTATTTCCTTCCATTGGAAACAGAATATGTTCCTTCAAGATAGTGCCAAGATTCTTCTGCCAGAGGAACAAGAGAATGGATAAGAGAATCAGCTCTCTATTCTGATTGCACAGCCTTATTTATTTTTAAACTTATTATCATCCAAAACAGATCTTCTCACACCTCACATCCTCTAGACGAGGGATGTAGATGCGAAACTCAGATAGTGCTGGGGTTGGGGAGGCGACAGAAGGAGAATCCTGAAGAGAAACCGAGGTGAGACTGGCCAGGAGACACACTCACACCAGCTGCTTCCTTGATATTTCTCACTAACCTGACTAAAAGCTAGGATCCTCACTTTGTGGCCCATTACAACATCTCCAAATGTTGCGTGGAACTTCTCTTTCGGCCTTCAGCAGGAGGAAAAAACTGAACAAATACAGTAAAATTTAGCCCTCCAGCTTCTTAAACCTATTGGTGAAATGACAGACAGTGCACACAAATCCATCCTGGAAAACAGTAGACTGGGTAACTCTTAGCATTTCTCACCTCTTCATTCGAATTTTAGCTACTGTCAACTTCCAGACCTTTGTTCTGCCCAAGGTAGCATAATCTTAATTTCCTTTAAATTTCAGCTGCCTATTGTACCACCATCTCCTGTGGGACCTTGGGCAAACAGTATACCCCAGATTTCCAGGGAAGCTGGTAAATTACAGCACGCTCAGAGAGCTGTGAGACAGGCCAACTTGCTCTGGTTTGATGAGCTCCTCCCTGAACTCTTTGGCTCTGACTAAATCTAGGCTTTGAGGATCTCAAACACAGAGTGGCAACCACCTGCCAAAAAGCTTTGCCGTGTCTTCACTATCTCCATACAGTGCGAGATTGCGACAGTTTGATTGCAAGACCACAATGCTATGGAAATTGGTTGTACTGTAGGAAGAAAGAGTACTGTAGAAAAAGTACTGTAGAAAGAAAGACTTCCAGTTCCATTCTGGTGACACAGACCTCTTGGGTCTGTAAATAAATCAGAAATCTTGTGAGAATAGTCCTGGTTCTGAGGCTTTCTGTGCTTTCATTTCCACTAATGTATGGAAGTTGTACAAAATGGGATTTCTGTCTCCTGATATTTGGACATGTCCAGTTCTGGTCCTGTTTAGTGAGAAAGATTTCCTGCTCAGCTGGGCTTTTTGCCAGTTAGCTTGCATAAAATGCTGAGGAATAGAAGAACTTATCTTTTGACGTACTTAGCTCATATATTTTACATAAATTTTAAAAAGGAGATAAAAATTATGAGGATTATGAGATATTCCATGCTAGTTTTTCCACTGCAAACTACATCCTGGTGTCAGTATTTCCATTCACTCTCATTGACTATAACCAAAGGCAAGGAGCGTAAACACTGGAAGCACAGTCTCGCCTTCAGTGGCTTTTCTCCAAACCTCAATATGGCATGTCTGACGTGAACGCATATGGAACAGCTATTGCCTTTGAACTAAAACCTACGGTGAGAGGTTCTTTAGAAATGCAGACGGTGAAGCTGCCAGCAATATGAATGAGAGTTGGAAGTAAAGAATGAGAAAACTTTATAACTTCTCTCCTCTACGTTCCCAGGTGATTCCCTGGCTGTCATGTAAGATCCTCAGCATCAAAGGTGGGTGGCAGAGATGAGAAGCAAACCGGACAAGGCAAAAATCCCTGTCCTAAAGGACACTGCCCTGCAAATCTTATTTCACATCTGCAGCCCTTCTGATGTTTTTGGGTGAGCTCACATTGCCTAAAACTCATCCATACAGCCAAGGGCCAACTCTGGATCTTTTCCAGCATGTAAGCCATGCTTTAGATAGGGAAGAGGACTCAGTGGTGGGTTGACACCACAACACACTTTGTGAAAAGCTAGCTGGTCAAGAAAGCCATGGAGGACCTTGCCTGGGGTGAGTAAAGTGCTGCTTTTAAGAAGTTGTCTCTACCCTACGAAGTCAGCACTGACTGACTGGTTTCGCAGTGTATTGCATTCATTGAGCAAACTAAAAGCCCTGAACCCAGTGCACAGTCCCACAGACGACATTGCTTTCCCTCCCTGGGCAAAGAGCTCGCTCCTGAATAAAGCATTGTAGTCACAGGAGTCATTTTTTACCTGCAAACTTTACATTGGAAATGCTTGTGAATGTGACCCAAGCTAAACAGAGAGAGTTCATAAGCTTTTGGGGTAGCATATTCCATATTTTCCCTGCAGTTTATTGGCAAATTAATTCTAATGCATTCAGATTACATCATGAAGGGTAATGTAGAAATATTTCATGAAGGTTACCTTAATAGAGTGTGAAAACCTGATGAACAGTAATTCAGAGGGAACTGCTTGGCCCATCTCCTATTTACTTGGAAACGTTACTGCCTTAAAAAGCCCTTAAATGTATTACTTGTTTTTATGGCTCAAAACCCTTTAATTTGAAGATTTTTATGGCTCCCTTACAATACACATCGATTTAAAAAATGTTTTAAACTAAAACGGATCATTTACTGCCAACTGTGCTTCGGGCGTATCATTGATTAGTCGAAGTGTGATAAAACAACCTTGTTTTTATTCATACTTTAAGAGAATAATAAAACCTGCATACTTGGAAATAGTGAAGCAATATCTTGGCCCAGAGCTATTTAAGTATGAATTATTCACATCTAGTTTATTTTTTTTCTTTTAAATTCATGAATGCCCAGAATGGCTTTGTAAAGTGTATCAGTGAAATGATGTTTCTAATTATTAAAGGCAGGGTGGGTCAGAATGCATCGCGTATGTAAAGGGGTCATTTTTATTTGACGTCTTTTGCAAGCCATTGTGAATCTCCTTGGAAATTAGTTATTCAATATTCACACTATATTTTAACTTGTGGCCCATTGAGAGAGAATACAGATAGTTACTTTGTTCAAATAACTTTTGCAAACAAACTTATTCTCACATCCTGTAACACTGGAACTGCCTAAATATACCCATTTAGGGATTTCACAGGCAACTGATTGGAAGCCCTTGGCCCGGAACTGCTCTGGAGTAATCAGAGGAAATTACAGAAGCAGAAAGAATGTTTTTGTGTCTTCAGCAGAAAAAGGTCATGTAACAGTGATAGGGTGTCTATCTGGATATTACAGTCCTGCGAGCGGGACTTTTTCCTTAACTGCTGCAAAATGTCATAGACAGAAATATCTTTTGTAAGTGAAAAAACCAAAACACTAATCCTACTTTTGCAATCCTTCCATCCTGTGTAACCTAACAATGCTTTCTGCGTACACAACAGTCTGAACCAAGACAGCAGAACGAATGAGACTGAGATAATTCTTTTTCTTGTTCCATCACTGAGTTTCAGTAGGACCTCAGCAAATCACTTGACCTCAGTGCACCTCCAGTCCCTACACACACACACAAGGCTTTGTTTTATTTGGAACATAAACTCTTCAGTCTAGAAAACACTTTTCTATGTATTTGTATAGTTCAGTGTAACCTTGTACTTGGTAAATATTGAATTAATAAAGATTTTTTTTCTTATACAATCACAGAAAACTGTATGGGTCAGAAGGTGCCATGGAAAACTTCTAGCCCAAAAAACAGTTCAAAGCTGGATCAGCCTACACAGGGACTTGTTGAGTTTTGCGTATCTCCAAAGGTGGAGTTTCCAAAACCTCTCTGGGTCCATGCTCCTGAATGATTAACCTCATGGTGAAAACATTTCTCCTTTTATCTAACCGGAATTTCTTCTGTTTCAACTTGTGTCTATTGCCACAGGAGTCCAAGAAGTCTTGGTTTGTCCTCTCTATACTCTCGATTAGGTTGCTGGACACAGCAGAAAGCTCTCCATTTCTCTTCTCTGTTTCTGTTCATACTTCATGTTCTCCAGCCCCTTGACCATCCTGGAGACTCACCGCTCACTCTGGTATGTCCATGCCTTTCTCATACTGGGGCTCTCAAAACTACACAGAACTCTAGATCCTGCTTTGCATATAAGATGATGTTCTCAAAATCTTCTGATATTTTACCTGTAGGTTTTCTTCTCTTTTAAAGATACCTGTAAACAGTAGCTCAGAACTGAGTACAACTACTGTAGTTGTACACCAAGAACGATGCTGTGTATATGTGGTTACCATACCCATGGATAAAATCCTAAGGCTACACCAAGTCCTCAACAGTAAGACAGAGGAAACAAAATGATTAAGAGTTACCGGAAGAAGGTAAAAGCAGCAGGTAGCAAGCAATGGCTTTAGATGCTGATTGTCTCTGCCAACTTCAAAGGAACATCTCCAGACAGCCATAGCAGATAAAATGGTCCTGTAGGATGGAAACCCAAAATTAAGGAGAGTTGCCAGATACTCAAATAATGAACATTTTCTATGCCACTAACCACAAAGTGCCACCATATACCATCCGGTCTTACAAATAATAACATTTCAGACAAAAATATATCATGGAATGGCATTAGCAGACTGTGTGGATCCTCAAATGGATCTATGGTGAGACTTACAAATTTATCTAAATGTATGTTACTGAACACACCTAGATTTTTTTTGAGTCTGGAAAATGCCAAGCAACTCAGCACAGAGCTTGCAACTGTAAGATCTGCAAAGAAGTCAATCCCTTAACTTGGCTTCAGGGCCACATGTGATTGTACTCTCCAGATGTATCTGCCATGCTGGACTTAGCACAAAATTAGCCTGGAGGAACTGTGTCGTTTCTCAGTTTTACTCCATAGCTAGGTGGGTTAGAGGATTTCTCTGAGATGGAGGAAACCCACGTTTAAGTAAGTTAAGGTCTTTTCACTGCATGGCTCTCTTTCCAGACTAAGGCAATTCTTCTGTATTTGTCTACAAGCAAATGTCTGGAAGTCTCTGAAATTTTCTGTATGAAAGATAGGTGTTACAGAAGTATCAGTCAACAACAAAATGGGTCTTCAAGGTGCTGAGAGTAAAAGTTTTAATGTGGTTTACGTTCTCTTGTGAATCTAGTGCCAGATGTTAATCTTTAAACAGGCGTTACCATCCTCAATACAGAACTCCATGTTTTGAAAAATTCCCAGCGCCTGGTTCAATTCATCGAAATCTATTCACCTCAAATTTTACATAGGTATAGTCCCATCACCGCTATGGAACTTCTCTGCACAGTTTGAGGTAAACCAAGCCATATGTTTGAATATTTGCACCAAGGGAGTCAAACAACAGCGGTATTCTCACCTCATTGACATTTTCCTAGTTTTATTTGGCTCATGAAACATTAAAATGCTGGAATTGGAAAGTTAAAAGTATTTTAAGCTGTTGGACATGATGAAAAGCAATGCCTTTGAGTAACAGTCTGACGAACCTGTTGGGGAGTGATTAGGCATTAATAGCAGCTTCATATACTTAATAAAGTTTGCATAGCCAATTTGAACTTTATAAAGTGTGGCATTGTTCTGGAGTGTGGCCCTGACGTGGACTTTATGAAGCATGCAGGAGGCAATACAGACTTTATGAAGTCCACACTGAGGATAAGTATCAAATTAAGTAGGAAAAGCACACCAAGCTATGATATGTGACTTGGAAACTCATGCCCATCTGCTCCCTGAAAGCTCCTGTTTCATTGATGCCATAGGATTGCACTCAAAACACAAGTCTTGAGCATATTTTACTAGTTTGTGAAATTATTTTAATATTCAAGTGTTCAAAATCTGAAGTAAATTCTGGTTGTATTAGGAAAAAATCAAAGAACCTAGAAAACACATATGAAATACACTAGTAGAAAAATCCATCATCATAGTCATATGTGGTCACTCACATGGGTAAGCTGTAGGGATAATAAGTTGTACATTATGGGGAAAAAAGCATGACTGGCAAAACTGTTATTGTGTGGGTTTCTCCTGCAGCCTTCCTTCTTCTAACAAAAATTATAAATTGAAAACCAAACACTCATTTTGGGACAACTGATAATTTGCAGAAGGAAGGTTTGTAGAGCACAGCAGAGGAAACTTCTGTCAGGTGTAAGCCCTGATCAGTGCACTAAAAAGCCATGGATCTTCTAGGTCTTCCTCTAATTGCTAATTTTTTTTCTTCATAACGGCACAACTTCAGCAGGACAGGGAAAGAGGAAAAGTAAAAGGAGGAGACTCGTGGCACAGGGTCTAGTTGGAGGCCTGTAACAAGTGGTGCTCCCCAGGGGTCAGTACTGGGTCCAGTCCTGTTCAATATATTCATCAGTGACCTGGATGAAGGGACAGAGTGTACCATCAGCAAGTTTGCTGGTGACACAAAACTGGGAGGGGTGGCTGGCACGCCAGAAGGCTGTGCTGCGATTCAGCGTGAGCTGGACAGGCTGGAGAGTTGGGCAGAGAGAAACCTAATGAAGTTCAGCAAAGGCAAGTGTAGGGTACTGCACCTGGGGAGGAAGAACCCCATGCACCAGTACAGGTTAGGGGCTGGGACCTGCTGGAAAACAGCTCTGTGCAAAGGGACCTGGGAGTCCCGGTGAACAACAGGCTGACCATGAGCCAGCAATGAGCCCTTGTGGCCAAGAAGGCCAATGGCATACTGGGGTGCATCAAGAAGAGCACGGCAAGCAGGTCAAGGGAGGTTATCCTCCCCCTTTACTCTGCCCTGGTGAGGCCACATCTGGAGTACCGCATCCAGTTCTGGGCTCCCCAGTTCAAGAAGGACAGGGAACTGCTAGGGAGGCTACAGCAAAGGGCTATGAAGATGATTAGGGGGCTGGAACGTCTTTCTTATGAGGAAAGGCTGAGGGACTTGGGTCTTTTTAGTCTGGAGAAGGAAGACGGAGGGGGAATCTTATCAATGCTTATAGATACTTAAAGGGAGGGTGCCAGCAGGATGGGACCAGTCTTCTTCCAGTGGTGCCCAGTGATAGGACAAGAGGTAACGGGCACAAACTTGAACACAGGAAGTTCCATCTAAACATGAGGAGGAACTTCTTTAGTTTGAGGGTGGCAGAGCCCTGAAACAGGCTGCCTAGAGAGGTGGTGGAGTCTCCAATTCTGCAGACATTCAAAACCCGCCTGGACACCATCCTGTGCAACCTGCTCTAGGTAAACCTGCTCTGGCAGGGGGGTTGGACTAGGTGATCTCCAGAGGTCCCTTCCAACCCCTGTGATTCTGTGATTCTCTGAGGTGTGAAGTTCCCACCTCTCAGATCAGTCAAGAGCTCTCAGTTGCTCTCAGAAGAGGTAAGAGGTAACCCCAGAGGACAGAGAAGGAATTGAACTTGGGTGTCTCACTTCCCAGGCAAGTGTCTTCTGACCTCAAACTATTTCATAGTGTTAGAAAAAGTAAATTTCAGCTTCTGAATAAGGACATTTTAAGGCTAAGTTTTCTACTCTGATCATTGGATGCAAATTTACCTTCAGAAGTACTGAGGCTGTTCTTGAGACAGGTTTCTTGTAAAAAGCATACACACAGGGCAGATATCAACAATGAAAGAAATGAAATATCCAAAACTCTTGGGCAGCATGCCTGTCTTCAGGTACTGGAGAATGGATGAAGGCACTTCACTGCAGCCTGAAGCAAGGCACATAGGGAAGTGGGATTCAAGGTGCAACCTCTCAGTTTGTTCTCGGCTCTTGGTCTACATTGTTGGTTGTTGCTGAGGTCACCCGAGGACATCCAAATCCCCATGAATTCCCACTGTAAAGAGAACTGAAGCATCTAAACATGACTTCTGCCGGCCATGTGCAAGGGAGCCAGGTACATAAGAATGTACTTTTGTGCTTAAATATTAGACAAGTACACCCTTTCCTGATGTCTTAACACCTTTCGGTCAGCAAGGCCTGACCATCATGTCTTTACCTTCAGTGAGGGCACACACTGGTTCTGAATGACTGTGCTCTAAGTTTCAAATAGGCCAAAATTCCCTTTATTCAAATGGAAACCCTGCTTAAAGAAGGGCTACGGAGGCTGTCTCTTATAAAAGTCACATTAACAAGACTAGTTATTCGCTCTTCCTCCTCACACCCTTATGATCCACTGTGCAAATCAAAGTTTAAGTTTGCGACTTTCCTTCAAAATATTACAAATGCTTCTATATCTCATTGTAAATATAATCTATATTGAGATTGGCTTACATTGTAGGGGGACAATCATAGAATCATAGAATCATCTAGGTTGGAAGGGACCTTTAAGATCATTGAGTTCAACCATCAACCTAACACTGCCAAAACCACCACTAAACCATTACACCACATCTATCCATCTTTTAAATACCTCCAGGGATGGCGATTCCACCACTTCCCTGGGCAGCCTGTTCCAATGCTTGACAACCCTTTCAGTGAAGAATTTTTTCTTAATAGCCAATCTAAACCTTCCTTGGCATAGCCTGAGGCCATTTCTTGTTGTCCTATCCCTTGTTACTTGGAAGAAGAGATCAACCCCCACCTCGCTACAACCTCCTCTCAGGTAGTTGTAGAGAGGGGTAAGGTCTCCCCTCAGCCTCCTCTTCTCCAGGCTAAACAATCCCAGTTCCCTCAGCTGCTCCTCATAAGACTTGTTCTCTAGACCCTCACCAGCTTCGTTGCCCTTCTCTGGACTTGCTTTAGAATCTCAATGTCTTTCTTCTAGTGAGGGGCCCAAAATTGAACACAATCTTTGAGGTGGGACCTCACCAGTGTGAGTACCGAGGGACGATCGCTTCCCTAGTCCTGCTGGCCACACGATTCCTGATACAAGCCAGGATGCTGTTGGCCTTCTTGGCCACCTGGGCACACTGCTGGCTCATATTCAGTCATCTGTTCACCAACACTCCCAGCTCCTTTTCTACTGGGCAGCTTTCCAGCCACTCTTCCCCAAGGCTATATTGTTGCATGGGGTTGCTGTGACCCAAGTGCAGGACCCAGCACTTGGCCTTGTTGAACCTCTTACCATTGGCCTCAGCCCATTGATCCAGCCTGTCCAGATCCCTCTGTAGGGCCATCCTACCCTCAAGCAGTTCGACACTCCCGCCCAACTTGGTGTCATCTGCAAACTTACTGAGGGTGCACTTGATGCTCTCATTCAGGGCATTGATAAAGAACCAGCCCCAATACCAAGCCCTGGGGAACACCACTTGTGACAGGCTGCAAACTGGATTTAACTCCATTCACCACCACTCTTTAGGCCTGGCTTTCTAGCCAGTTTTTTACTCAGCGGAGAGTACACCCATCCAAGCCAGTTTCTCCAGGAGAATGCTGTGGGAAACAGTGTCAAGGCTTTACTAAAGTCCAGATAAACAACATCCACAGCCTTTCCCTTATCCGCTAAGCAGGTCATCTTGTCATAGAAGACCAGGTTTGTCAAGCAGGATGTGCTTTTCATGAACCCATGCTGACTGGGCCTTATCACCTTGTTGTCTTGCATGTGCTGAGTAATGCCACTCAGGATTATTTGCTCCATAATCTTCCCCAACACCAAGGTCAGACTGACAGGCCTGTAGTTCCCCAGATCCTCTTTCCGGCCTTTCTTGTGGATGGGTGTCACATTTGCTAACCTCCAGTCAACTGGGACCTCCCCAGTTAGCCAGGACTGCTGATAAATGATGGAAAGTGGCTTGGTGAGCACTTCTGCCAGCTCCCTCAGTACCCTTGGGTGGATCCCATCTGGCCCAGTAGACTTCTGTATGTCTAAGTGCTGTAGCAGGTCCCTCACCATTTTCCCTTGGATTATGGGGGCTTCATTCTGCTCCCTGCCCCTGTCTACCAGCTCAGGGGGCTGGGTACTCAGGGAACGACTGGTCTTACTGTTAAAGACAGGCAAAGAAAGCGTTAAGTACCTCAGCCTTTTCCTCATCCTTTGTTTCTATGTTTCCGCCCTCCGTCTACTAAAGGATGGAGGTTATCCTTAGTCCTCCTTTTATTGCTAATGTATTTATAGAAACTTTTTTTATTGTCCTTAACATCAGAAGCCAGGTTAAGTTCTAGCTGGGCTTTGGCCCTTCTAATTTTCTCCCTACAAAACCTCACAACATCTTTGTAGTCCTCATGAGTGGCCTGCCCCTTCTTCCAAAGGCCATAAATTCTCCTTTCTTCCCTGAGTTGCAACCATAGCTCTCTGTTCACTCAGGCCTGTCTTTTTCCCTGACAGCCCATTTTTTGGCACATGGGGATGGCCTGCTTCTGCACCTGTAAGACTTCCTTCTTGAAAAACATCCAGCCTTCCTGGACTCCTTTGCCCTTCAGGACTGCCTCCCAAGGTACTCTGTCAACCAGGCTCCTGAAAAGACCAAAGTCTGCCCTCTGGAAGTCCAAGGTGGCAGTTCTGCTGACCCCCTCCTTGCTTCTCCAAGAATCAAAAACTATAATTTCATGATCCCTGTGCCAAAGATGGCCTCCAACAGTCACATCCCCCACAAGTCCTTTGTTTACAAATAACTGGTTGAGCAGGGCACCTTCCCTAGTCGAGCTCCCTCACCAGCTGTGTCAGGAAGTTATTCTCAACACACTCCAGGAACCTCCTGGACTGTTCCGTTTCAGCTATATTGTATTCCCAGCAGACATCTGGAAAGTTAAAGTCCCTCACAAGGACAAGGGCTAGTGATCTTGAGACTTCTCCCAGCTGTTTATTGAATAATTTGTCTGCCACTTCATCCTGGTTGAGCGGTCCGTAACAGACTCCTCCTGTGATGTCTGTCTTCTTGGCCTTCCCCCTGATTCTTACCCATAAACACTCAACCATATTGTCACCATCATGAGAATAAAACTTCCTTTTTTTTTTTTAATTTCTCAATGCATGAGTTGCCTGTGGAATATAGAAAGCAGATGGCTTATTAAAAAACAGACACAAAAAATTAACAGCTCTAAACATTGTATGGATTTTTTTGCCTACTCAGCAAGCTATTAATTCGATTATCTTAACTCATTTTTGAAGACAACTGACCATTCAGATCCATATTTTGATTAATTAGTCCACAAAACCTCTCAGTTTACAAAGCGGTCATTTCAGAATTACAGTTTTAGTTGTCTCACATGCAACAGTTAAGCAGGTTTTGGGTTACTACATTGTGGACACTGGAAAGGATCTTTTCCTTTTTAATTCAAAAATTATTAAAGTATGGCATTACAATGTAGATGACACAATCTTTCCAGCTACCAAATCTATGAGCTAAGATGATTGATTTTATCTAGTTTAAATCAGTATAAAATTGATTAAATGACCTGGCAAATTCTGTCATTCGGCTTGACAGAGGAAAATCCAGTGCACTGTTTACAGCTGCTTCATTGCTTGTCCATTACTTAACAACTAAAATACAGCAGTTTGTGTACGACTAGGCAATGTGCAGATATTGTTTTAGAGCATCATTATGAGTCTAGTAAATAGGTTTAGACTAAGGATATGAAAACAAAGTCTCTGTAATTTTCTGTAGCTGTGTTTAAAAGGCTTATGACTGGCAGCATAACTGATCGTATTGACCAAAAGAGCTGTGGACATCTGGCTTTCTAACCCTACAGATGAAAGACCATATGTTATAAAAAAATACAGTGTCAGAGGGGAAAAAATAGTTGTAGGCTGAATACATGAGCAGGGGTCAAAGCTAACAGAAATCCAATCCTGTCACCAATGTTGCTCCAACAAGAGCTGAATGATGTAGGGCTGTTGGGCAATGCAGAAATGTTACTGATTTGTTGACCAACACACAGTTGAGCTCATGGCGGAATATCTCGGAAAACCTCAGGGATCTCTCTGCTTCACCTTCCCTGATGCTGAGAAGGAGAATAGTTCACATTACAAATGCTTATGGCTTACCAAGACTGCCTTACGTCCATACCTTCATCTGTTTCAAGTTTCAACTGCGTACAGTGTAACTGTTTAAGATCAAATTAGGTTATATTACAATTTTCAACATCAATCCCAGTTTTTCCATGTTTACAGTTCTGGAAAATATGCATCCATTCAAATTTATTGCAAGTGAATTATGAAGGGACTGAAGCCGTAATTTACTGTTTGATGCCCTTTTCTCAAATGTTAATGTCAAAATTGTGGTCATAAGCTTAAAATCATTTGCCTGTGCTGTTCCCTATTTGAGCTCACAAAAAGACATATGAATTTTATAGGCCCAGTTCACAGGGTGGGTTGTTAAAACAGCAATACCTCTACTGGTTTATGAAAAAAAAAAAAGTTATTTCTAAATGTAAAATAGGAAATAAAGATGTTACTTTACATAACATGAAGTGCTACACAGTGGCATACATTTCATTTTTGTCAGTGATCGATGAAAAAGAATATATACTGAAAATCGTACATGAAAATTGTGCTCAAGAAGTGAGGGGTAGAGATTAGAGATCTTTACTCTTGAAATCCATATAGTACATTTCAGAGACTAAATAAACAAAATTCACACCAAGTTAGTTGGCATTTTCCAAGGTGCTAACTCAGCATACTGCTGCAAGTTTCTGCTGAATTGAGCACTTTTTATTCTTTGAAACAAACATCTGTGATTCAGTGTGATAGATTTTAATACAGTTAGACAGTACAACAAGATGTGTTTTAGAGAAAAACATCAGTATGAATGCATGGCTCTTGCTAGCTCCACAATACCTACTTTTAAATTGTATTGAATAATAGATTTCTCTACAGATTACTCCTGTCAACTAAGAATAATCTTTTGTATTATTAAGTGAAGTCAACAGAGCAGATAAAAGGGTATTTTTCCCCAAAACATGGCATCAACCATTTTAAATTGAAATTTTTACATAGTATGTTAAACTACAGCATTTGTGCACGTCAGTGGTTTAAGGTGACTTAATGCACTGAATTAAAAGGTGCCAAGGCACAATATGTAATACAGCCAAGCACACTACAAATCGCAGAAACATTCACTTCTATTGTTTGTTTTCACAGGCTCACTAGGTAAAATTACTCAAAGTAGTTCTTAACAAGAGCAAGGGGCGAGAGCGGGAGTAAATTCATTCCAGGACTAGGAAAAGGATGTTATTACCCACCTCCCAAGGCAATTAGCAAATATGACCCCCAAGCCTGAACCAGCTTCAATCTGTCTTGGGCTTTTAAGATTTTCCTAATCAATTTAATCCCAATCACCAGCTAAGTGTGGTCTTTTACAACTCTTCCCCCAGGTTTCATAAAGAATTTTATGCAATACAGGCCCCAAATCAAACAACTGCTTTGATTTCAAGGAGCACAGGCTGTAAGCAGAGCATACAGTGATTGCTCCGTGCAGTCCCAGACCTAGCATCCTCAAGGAAGTGTGAAAGTTCTCTAGATACTTGCAAAAGACCATTGCATAACATTTAATTTCACATTCAGTAATCATTTCATCACTGGGTTCAGATGATAAAGTGGATCCAGATGTTCATTAGCAACAAAAACTTATGCAAACAAGGAAGCAATCCAAGAAGCTGCTAGCAACTGAAAAACCCAAGGCTGACCATCACATGTTGCAGAGTCACAAACATCTATCTTTAGACCAAAAAAGAAGTCTGACCCCTCCACCATCTATAGGGGTCCAAATTAGATTTTTCTCATTCTACCCATACTTCAAGGATAAGGCCATTTTATATGGGGTACATCTAAGCCTCAATGGCCTAAGCATGCAGAAGTGTTTACAGCTTTCCAGCCAACCAGGATTTGCTCCTACAAATCTTTCCATACAAACAGTCTTCCCTACCACACCTTTTTCCAAAAATCTCCACTGGCTGAGAAGCAGAGCTCACAGCCTGGTTTTATTGATCTTATTTCTGGTGACAACAATAGGTAATAAGAAAGATTCCTCCTGGGGCCTTTTCCAGAGGTATTTTCTCTCCCAGCTTCCCAATGGAGGAGGAAAACACAAAGAAGATCATCCGCAGGAAGCAACAGCTTTTATTTGTCACGTCAACCATCCCAGTCTCTATCCTTGTCCTCTGGAAGGAATCATTCACAGGAAGAAAATTAGCCAAAAGGATTAGCATGCAACCAGATTATAGACACACAGCTCAGTCAACTAATAAACCAGCACCTTTATGTATTATCTGCTTTTTAACCTCTTGTTTTCCAGACTTCTAGTACTCATTCCTTTAAGCACCACCATATTTTAGGACATGCTGAATACACAATTGATGAAGATAACGTTTGTGGCTAATCTGGCATATCTGAGTCATTTCTCATCAGCCACAAGATGTCAGTGTTGCTGAATGTTATTATTCTTACCTGCAAAGGAGCATCTATAGATGTTGATGAGGGTGGCCGTCAATACTGGGCTTTATTCAGTAAGGCTAACAAAAAAACCCCAAGAAATAACACACAACCAAGGCCAATAAAAATCTGCATGGCAAAGTGCAACTTGGTATTAACCATACTAAGTAAAACTTGAACTACATGGTTATTGCTGCCACCTTTTCCTAACATGCAAATCCTTGTATCTTCTCACAAGTCCCAACTCATACAACACTTGAGCTCGTAGATGGTTCTTGCACAGCGACATCACTCGTAAAGAAGTAACCAGTGATGACACCAGAGCTGTTTCATCATGAAGAAATTAGTCCATCCCACCAGAAATGGTGAGCTGTCCAGGAACTCTGACTCTACCAGCTCTCACTAAATGTTATCTCTGAAATGAAAGAACATGCTAATAACTATCTCCCCGTTTTACTCTTGGTAGGTACTTCCACACCCCTCTGGCTCTGGCAGCAAACTCTGCTCACATGGCTGCATCATGGAGATCTTTCTGTGACCACACTTGGTTCCTATCTGTACCACTTCCCCCATTGTATGAGCACACGTTTTTGTAAGACCAAACTACAAAACAGTTTACTGGACTATCTGGTTTTAAAACACCCTTTCCTCCTCCCAGCCCTTCCCAAAAGGCCAAGGTCAGGCAGAAGGGGAACTTTTGAACCAATATTGTTGTGCACTCAGTGTATTGTGAAACTGCACCTCGGATTTCCTTTGCAGACTCACTGTCCCTTATGTCGATTATTTTTCTGCTTCCTTCTTGGTTGCAGGAGATTTGTTTCACCAAACACTGACTTGACTTCCACTTCTAAGTATAGCAGAGCACTGGTACAATTAGCATGAGAATTCCTGTTTACATTATTTGCTGCCATTCATGTCCTCTGAACTTGTTTACTTTTGAAATCACAGGAAGCATGATTTTGGTCGGAGTGGAGACAGGACTGTTCACCGTGAAAAAATTAGATGAATAGAGATAGATGAATTTATACACACTTGTAGTTATAAAAATACACGATGGAAACATGATTATTTGAGTTGGGAAGTTAAGTAGACAGTTTAATACATTTGATCCATCTATACTTTCTTTTCAAAAATATGAATATATGTCCCGATAGCCAATCCAAATATTTCAATTATGGGGCACATATTTAGGGGAAAAGAAAATTTTACCTAATTCTTACAACCTTTTCCCAGCTGCCTTCTCTGTCCCTCTTTTTCTCCCCAAAACACAACCCAGTTTTGAAAAATACTGCCATAGGCAAAGCAATAAAAATAAACTTCAGGGAAAGTCTTTCCTGTTTCCAAATCTTCCCTCCACTTGTGCTGAACACCTCAACCAGGAAAATCCATTCCTAGTTATAATAAAAATCGTTCTTCATAAGGACATCTCCTGACAGCTCCTCCCTGTTCCATTAAACAGTCTGGTTGTAGTGACCATAAATCCCTCCATTTATCTCTGTCCCATCTTTGCATTTTGTCGAAGGCACTGTCTTCTCTGCCGAAGTCAGAGATGATTCTGTTTGCTTGACACGTTCCTGCCCCCCTGTTAGTGACAACAGGCACAAATGTGCCAATATTCACAGGTCTCAAGTCGCTGGCGTGCCCGGCTGCTGTGCAGAGGCGCGGGCTGACTCCTTGCTGCGTGCACAGTGACCATTTGTCTGCACTTTCCGGCTGCCTGGAAATCTGGTAGATTAATGCCCAAAGTGGTAGAGTTGGCAGGAACGCAGTGGAGAGATTCTCAGAAAAGCCTGACAGTTTCTGTTGAACTAGCTAGCCTCATTAAAAAGTTGCGTTTGCTGAGGTCATCTCAGGATGAGGGTGACTGGGATTTATTTTTTCTTTCCTGGGGTCTCACTCAGTTAAAGATGTTTTCATGCAAATTCTAAAATTTCCAAGCTATTTACCAAAACTACGTAGACTTGCTGAGACTCTGAGCTACAAACCTTCGGGGAGATGGATGTTAGTTTTTAATATAATTCCTGGAAAAGTTAAAGAGGTGACTGAAGCAGGGTTATTTGATCCAGCTCATACGTACGTAGTGGGGTAGCTTAGCTAATCAAGGTATTGTGCTTCAAATAACTACAGCAGTCTAAGAGATAAAGGTTGAGATGGCATGGGAAAGGATTTCATCAGCCCAAAATTAATAAAGACAAGGATGGAAATACAAGCCTTAGAAACTAGAGAGTGGAGGAGTATCTAATTTCAGGCACTCTAGTATAAAGGTGAAACTGCCTCATTTATGTGCACTCTGGCATAAGCCAGTTCTGGCATCAGAGCCCTGCCCTAAGGGTATGCCTTTTTCACCTGTTTTTGTTTTATCTCCCCTCTAAAAAAATAGGGATTTTGCTGGTGGGAGGTAAGGCAAGGCACATTTTTTTCTTTGTCATTTTTGAATGGGGACTTAAGGAAAGAAAAATACAATTCTTATTTTAAATTATAAAAGAGTGAACTTCAGCTGTATTACTTAATTCAGTTTCACATGCAATAACCTTTCAAATGGTGCTTGAAAGTCAAGTCAAATTTCAATATAAATGATATTGCTAGGTTAACATTAACATACGAGACACTGCCCTTTATGTTTCACTATCATCCCTTCGAATGTGTTGAACAGTAATTTTAATAGAATCATAAAAATCTTCAATTTCCTCTGTAGATTTAACCAATGCCAAGAGCAGTAAAAGAGTTATGCTTTTGTCTCCTCTGTAAGGTTTGTGATTATTTTAACATCTTAGTTTTTGCAGGTCCTGTGGACTTAGACCCTAAGCCTGTTACCTCTTTGCTTAGAAATACCTTCCCAGTAAGAATTGCTCAGAGTCTTTTGTCCTCACTTGCTTCTTCTACCGAGGATGTTAGAATTGGAAGCTACAAGTGAAAAAAAAATGGGAGGGATGGAAATATCCTGATGCCAATGTGCTTCATAATTTGACTTCAGTGAATATTCAGTGCTGTGATTTAAACAAGGGCACTGGAAAGTTATTTAAATATGTATCAGATGCTGATAAATCATCGAGTTTTAACGTGAGAAATTTAAGCCCACAAAGTAATTTCTCGAGAAACATTCAAATGACAGAAAACAGTGGGGAAAGCAAAGATGCAATCTCAGCTTAAAATACAGCCTTTCAACACACAGCTCGGTTACTGCAAGAGGGAAAACGTGTCACCACAAGAACCATGGGGGCAAAGAGGGTGCAGGAAGGCTGCAGGAGAAGTGTTACCCCACATCCACAGAGACCAGCTTTGGTGGCCCCAGCACCCTGTCGCCAATGCAGCCACCTCGCTCTGGTACAAATGACTATGCAAAGGGATGGAAAATCAGTCCGTGCCAGCTGGGAGCTAGGGATGCAGCCGTTTCTGTACTGGATGATCTAGCAATAGTGGATCAGGTGTGAAGAGCCTGACTCATCCTTTCCCGCAATGCGGCAAACTTGGCCATGAGCAACTGCTTTGTCTCCCCAGCCAAATGCAACCCTCACTCAGCACGAACCGGCATCCAGGATCTGTCCTACCACCCTGCCTTCCCGTGCTCGGTGCTTCCCAGCCTTCCTGCCCCACAAATCATCCATTCTGGAGGTAGTTATAGGTTTTGAGCAGCCACCTCATTGATGCTTTCCTTGCCCAATTTGAAAGAGGAATCACTCGTACCGGGTGAGTGCCTTTGGAAACAACAAATACTGCACAAAGGAATATAGATTTCCATTTTTTAATCATTCTGCATTCAGGCTGTGAGCAAAACATGACTGCTCGGACAGAGGCAGCTTGATTAGCACTTCATAATGCACAAATATGTGGATTCACTTTTAAAAAAATTTGGTTGAGTTTTCTTTTTTGCCTTGACATGTCTGGGGAAAAGCTTTCATCAAAAGCTGCTGTGCTATTTCTTAAGGAAAAATATTGTTTTGGCTATGTGAAAAGGCAAAATGAAATATTTCAGCTCATCCCAATGCTTCTGGTGGCTTGAAACATGACAGGAGCATCATTTCAGGGATATAGGAGAGGCATTTTGCTGCCGTTATGAATATTTGCCCAAACTTGGCCAAAAGAGACACTTCATCTTACTCAGTTTCAGTCAAATCATTAAGGTTTAAAAGGGCAACTTCCAAAACACTGTGGAAGAGTAAACCCAGTCCCAGTATGTAGGAGCAGAACTAGAGTCCCTGAGGCTTCTTCTGCCAGATATTGTGATCTGCCCTCAAAAAATGGATTTATTAGGCATTAAGCCATAGGTTTCACATGTGTTATGGGGCAAGTCTTTCATGGATGACCATTGGCACGTCATCTTATTCTTTCACATGCCTTACTACAGACACCAGCTGTATGATTTCCATGGATCTTTGCTTTGAACACATAAAGCATCATAAAATAATATGGAGTCTGAAATAGAGGATCATAATCATCTTATCTTGGTGCCTTTTTGACACAAAAGTGTCTGGCTCCATTCAGTATCTGTACGATAGATCTAATAATGCCTCTTTACAAAGCCATTGTGAAGAGAAATGTAATAGTTTGAGGGAATTGTTAAGATACTGTAACAATGAAAAGGACAGAAGGAAGCCTAGGATGAAATTAATAATCCCATATTAGTTACTAAACAAAGCCAGCGGCCATACTTAATAACAGGACTAAAATACTTGTGACCCCATCATCAGCATGATGCAAAAGAATCCGTGTCAAATTGGGATTTCAAGAAAAATCTTTAATTATGGTATTTCTTAATTTTAAACACTTGATTTACCCTTAACATTCACAGAGTGTAGGATTTTTTCTTGTACTCATACATTAGCTATGCAATGCATCCTCTCCAAATTCACAGCATTTTGATCTAAAACAGCCTGAATGATTGATTTATTGTGTGCCTAATGATTGACTTCTTTTCTAATTATGAACTAATATTTTAATTTCTTTAGAATTTCCTTTAATGTTTTGCAAGGTAAGCAGTGATTTTGTATGATTGCATATGCTTACATTAGCATTAGCTACATCTATGCTTACCTTGGGTTTATTTTTAGTGGAAAACGTCCTGAAACTTTACCATTTAAGCATCAGTCATGCCATGAGACTAACCTACAAGAAGAATCTGGATCATCCTTTTTTCAGAAGGCCACATGCATAATGTCAGTAAGACATAATGCTTTGAGTCCAGAGAATGCTAAATTTGTGTCTCTGAATTGGGGTCTGGATAACACATCAGTTATGGTTATTTGCAAGTCACATTTCAATATCCAGCTTTTCAGGCTGTGTGTTTTTGTAGTTGCAACTTTTCACCTCCCCCGCACTGATTTAAGTGATGTTATTCTTGGCTAATAGTAATTGTGGGAACATTGAATTCCATCTGTTTCCACCAAAAGCAGAAAATAGAATGTGAGAATCAATAGAAGACTGCACTTGTTATACACATTTGTCACAATCAGTGACTTTGCTAACGAAACATGTCCGCAGGTATGATTTGCAAAATAAATAGCAAGTCATAGCAACTGATCACCAGCTGGCTTATTTAAAAGTCAGAGCCTCTTCTGACAGCTACAGACCATGAACTTTCAGACGTTGCGCAGCCCCTCCAGACTCATTCAAGGGGAAAGACGTCTTTCACCATACAAATGGACAGATGAGAATTTTAGTACAGGTATAGATCTGGCTGTACATTCATCATCGAAGTTTTGGTTTTACATCTGAAGGTTTCTCCATCTTAGACACTCACTTTCTCATATTCGTGCTGATTACTCCGTATCCCTTGTAACTTCATACACAGTTACTGTGCGTCACCAGAGATTTCTATATGACTAATATCAGCATCATTTCAGGTTTTCTCCCCAGTTAATGTTGTCAGAATTGAAATCTCTGTGACTCCCCTCAGCTAAGCTGTCTCATTCATAGTCATGACCAAACCACAAAGAGGCAAACACACAGCACTTCAGTAAGTCCTAGCAAGCCTGTGCTTCATGTACAGGCACAACACCACTCTTTCTTCAAATCCATCTTCTATCCACCTGGTAGGACGTACCAGTGTCTTACCTGTCATAACCATAAGCTGGGTGGATCACTTTAGGAGTCCCTCAGCAAGAACTGCTAGATTCCTTCCCAGAGTATTGTGTGTACAATACATACTTTATCCCGGTTTGCAACACCTTTGCCTAATTCTGCTACAGTCTCTGTGTAATACAGCATATTTTTGCAGATGGTGCTGTGACACAGCCAGTGTCAGCTCATGGTCTCTTGCTGTGTCAACAAAACCCAGTTTAGTGATGGTAGCAGAGCATCTCCTCTAGACACCATCTCCCTACCCAAGTGGGCAGCGCGCCCTCCGCAGCCTGCCCCATCCCTAAATAAAGCACAGCTCTGGAGTGCAGGAAGGTAGGATGCATCCTCCCATCAGACTGATTGCTCTGTAGCTTGGAATCTCCTTAGCACTATGTAAAACTCACCTTCAGGTCAGTGGCACAGGGCAAAGCTGGGGTCACCTGCACCCGCTGCCACCAGGAGGAGGACCAAGGCCACCCCAGTTGTGGCAGCCAAGAGTTCCTCCCAGGAATAACAGGCACAGCTCATGAATTTAAAAGGTGATTTGGGGGTTCCTCAGTCCTTATGAGACAATTGGGTAACTATAATGGTTTTCATAAAATGTGGATGCTTAATGTTAAAAATTCAAGTGCCTTGAGCTTCGAAGTTAATGCCTGTTGTTTGCCAAAATACATAGGAAAAAGGTGTGTTTGACTGCTGCACAGCAACAGTAAAAAGAAAAATCGTTAAAAAGGAACATTGTTGGATGAATAATGCCATTAACAATACACCTTCCTCTGGAACTCTGTTTGCCATACCTGGGCTTGAATTTTAGCAGAGCATATACGCAGTAAAACCTGGGAAGTCCAAAGTGGTTAATTACAATGTTCAGCAGCCTAAAAAGACTCCCATAGGCAGAGAGATTTAAGGCAGTATAACAGCCTTCAATTTAGAGGGAAGCAAGTAAAAGGTGACAGAACAGAGGTGTGTAACATAAAGAACAACTTGGGGAAAATAGGGTAAAATCAGGTGTTTAGTTTTTCCTAGAGGCTTTCCTATAGGTCAATGCAGTTATAACATAAAAATTCTTAAATCAGTCAAAGAAATATTTTCTACAGTGCCTAACTGCTAGAAAATGTTGGAGGAAACAAGGACTCAACAGCTTTAAAAGAGGGCAGACACTTAAATTTATATCTGCAATTATCTTAACTGAAAAAAAACATACGGAGATCGATCTGTGGCAGAGTACAGAACAAAAGCCAGTTGCTGAACTCCAGCCTCCATACGATATGGTTTTGTCATATCAGCTGACAGTAAAGCAAAGCTCTTGTAATGCCATAATAAGCCGTAGTTCCATAGCACAGTGAGTGCCATATGTAAACAAGTTTTTCCAAGTTTTACTTTTCAAAATTAAGGGGCTTTACAAATGTTAGTAACATACACAATAGTATAGTATTCATATAGGTTACAGAAAGGACTGCGGGTAGTATTCCTTTCTCAGCCAATGCAGAGTCCCTCCCTGCCTTTTCCAGCAGGAAATGGACAGCTTAGGAGTGGGGACAGCATGTGGCTCCAGTCAAACTGAATCTAATGGGAAATGGAAAACACTGAATGGGGCAAAAGTTCATGAGTTTGGTGCCAGTAATTGGATACTCTAAGTTTGTTTGGGTTTTGTTGAGGTTTTTTTAAGGGAAAAAAAACAGTGAAATAAATCATATCTGGGAGAAAAATTAAGCTCTCTGAGGATGAAAGCATGAGTCAACTGAAGAGCCAAGATCTGAAGGTAAAAGCTGTGACAGACCCATATCCTGCATTAATCAAGCAGATACAGAGAGATGTACCATACTGACCGGCTGGTTATCCGCTTCCTGTCTACAGAGGCAAGATGTCCCGACAACATGTGCCCTAGCACAGGCTGAACTCTAAACCAAACCCCACAAAAATGATCACCAACATCTATCTTGAGAACAACAACCGAGCTCAGGACATCTCAAGCTGAACACGCGAGCCTGTACAGCCAGACAGAAAGCAAATGTCCCAGCAGGGCTGAAAGAAAGCCACATCCTCTGTATATCAGGCACAGAAGGGAAACCTAATACGTATATATATATATATATATATATATAGCTATATGCATGCACATAGATGCTAGCCTACCTAGTAGTAGTTTAAGAGNCACATCCTCTGTATATCAGGCACAGAAGGGAAACCTAATACATATATATATATATATATATATAGCTATATGCATGCACATAGATGCTGAGCAGTGAATTATGCCCAGAACATTAGGAGCCCAAGAATAGTAAAGTTTGAAAGGGTTCACATCTTCTCAGATGAGATTTCATTGCCTGCAGTTGCAGTCTCTATATGTCTTCCTTTAAACAACTACTGTAGATTCGTATTAGGGCAGTTTTTTTAAATATTGCAAAAGATAGAACGTCCCCACCCTTTGTTTAAAAGGTGTTGTGAGGGTTTTTTTGAAACATCCTTGTTTTAAAGATTTGGTGTCTGTTCTTCCTACATGACTTTCTGAGTTTTGAATCTTTCAGGTGTACTTGGGTCTGATTTCCAGGTCACTTCTCATGACTGGAAGGAGCAGAAGCCAACCTGATTTTTAGAAACTAATGTTTTCATTAAATGAGCTGCTCACAGTAGCTAAAGCTTCAGGAAAGGTCATTAAATAATGCAAGATTCATAACTAGAATAATTTCTTAGCAGTACTTCCTCAGATTAAGTTGGTTTAAGCACTTTGGTTCTGTCAAACACAGCTTTCAGTGCATCTTGCTGCAGGCCCAGTCTGTGCACAAAAACCCACTACCCTACCTGTTAGACTTTCTGCTGTTTCCCCACAAACACAAACCATTCCACCCACTGCAGGTCTAGCAAGGCTGTGTCTTCTGTTTCCTTTCTGCGCTAGCCCAAAAGAATATAATCACAGGAAAGAAATTCGTAGAATCATCATCCCTGTCTTTCACACGTATACATACACACACACACACACACACACCCCCCTTTCCATGCAGAAGGAAAGACAGGTTCCCCTTCTCTGTGCAGCTAAAGCGTGATTCTTTTTTCACTACCATCTGCTTCCAGCTGCCTGGTTTCCCAGTCCAGTTTGTAGACATATTTAGCCTTTCTGACTGCAGGCAGCAAGGCTCTGATGGTCTGATTGTGAACTGTGCGTGACTGTGTCATTAGAATGGTAGGACTGCTCCACTAGTAAAAAAAAGACTTATATTGACCCAAGAAGCATCCAGAGGAGCCACCGTATAAATAGACAGACAGGCAGATAGATAAGTTATGACAGATTAAACTATATACATACAACTAAATGATGGATATATATATTGATATTAAAAACACCCCAAAATGGAGGTGTGCTAGTTCACAAGGTACTCCAAAACAGTTTTATTCTGGCCCAATAAAGCTGAGTACTGACTTGGCATCCATGACAGCGATACTCCAGTCTCTCAACCTGAATTAATTAAAAAGTTGTGCTCTAGAAATTTTAATGACAAAAATATTATCACCACAACGAACAGTGCAGTGGGATGGTTGATAGACCACACTGCTATATTAAACAAGACCAATAAAGATAAAGAAAAGTGATCCAGGAGTCTGAATATTCTTAACTATTATGAGACAGGTTGTTGGTGTACACAGGTGAGGGTTTGGCACTCAGCATCTTTCGAAAGTTTCATGCAACAACTTGCAATTGCAAACTGTTGCCAGTGTGCTGCCCATCATGCCATGAGCTGAACAGACTTTGTGTGACGTAAATCTCCTTGCGTGAGAAGCCCTGCTTGTTCCAGGAAATCACCTCTCAAGGGGCACTCTGCTACTTCTCTCTTCTTCAGCAAATGTAACGGAAACAATTCACAAAGTTAACACATACTGAATTTCAGATGTATATAGACAAGATATTAATGATATTCAGCACATCTCTGAAGGTTTGTGCTGCAATGTGTGGGGAAGCGTCCTGAGCAAAGCAGCTCTGTCTTTGAGTAATTTGTGAAGAAAAAAACTGGTTCCAGCTCATTCTTGCGAGAGCATCTCAGCACACAGCTTAGCCACAAAACGTTTCCCATACTGTGATGTTTATCATCTGAGCAATCTGCAGAAATCCCTGAATTTCAAGGGGAAAATGTGGCAGATTGTTTGTAAAGTGCAAGCTAGTTACTAGAAGTGGTAAATGACCTTTTTTTTTTTACTACCTTTCCCTGATACATGCAGCTGAACACACAAATCACTGAGTTCACTGGAAGTCTGGAAAAACTCACAGTTCCGGAGTTAATCATTAATATTCTGGGGTTACAAGGAGGTATTTTTAAGATTGCCACAGCATGTGGGAAATTCCCATGTGCATTCCCTGCAGGTTTTCAAGAAAAGCCTTTTCTATTTGGCTCAGATGCTTTTGTAATTGTTTACATAAATTGAATATGAAGTATCAAGGTCAGATATTTTCCAGAAAGCCAAGGAAAACAATTTACCATTCTGTTGTATGAGAAAACAACAGAACAATTCCAGCATTAGCCAACTTCCTTTTCTTTCTCTTGCTTTATGTGGTATTACACTATATGGCAGAAAACACTAAAACTCTGCTTACTTAAAAGAGTGTGCAATCTGTTGGATGTAGGAATTCCAAACTGAGGTAGCTACAAGTTTAACCTCACATACTCAAAGCAAGGCTATTTCCCTGCATTTTATTTTCGAGATACCCAACACAAGCTGCAATATCGGCCCGTTTCCCAGAAAAGGCTCAGGGAACCTAAAAAATTATATTCATGCAATTATAATTGCTTATTTTTGAAGGGATATCTATCTCCCAGTTAACATTACCAGTGGTGAGGATAGCCAACAACTTGTTCTGACCAAATCAAACCATTATCTGCTGACATTTTTTCCCAAAAAAACTTCACTCAGAGGATGATTTTTGGGTTGCCTAACCCCAAGGGCTGTGGAGGCATTCTTGAGATCCATGTAACAGGAAAAGTCACCTAGTCCTTCAGCTGCTTTGGGAAACGCTTTTCCATCCTAACCCTACTCAACTGGGATAGAAACCTACTGTAAGAGACCCTGGCTGTGATCTCTAGTGGGTGTTTTGCCACCATCAATGGAGGTTTCAGGATTAACATAGTGTAATACAAGTCAAAAATGTCAGTATTTCTTCTAGAAGGGGAGAATCCTCTTGACCAACCCCCATAATGCATACATCTCAAATTTTGTAGGGCTGTTTAGCTGAAGTTTGCATCATAGCTGGCTCTCCTGACCCGCTCTCATGTTCAGAGGCTTACACTGGGAAGTCACTTCAGTAGATACACTGCTTGAGAAATTTCAGCTGACATAGACTGCTGGAGACCAACATAGATCAGTAAAAAGTATTTATAAGAATTAGCTATCTTTGAGAATGGTGCGACTATGTATTTTTACCATCTTCCTGTCACCTCCTTTTCCCATTTAAAATTTAGCACTTCTTAGAGTACCGGAGTTCAGCAAAGTTGTTGAAGCCCCTCTAGTCTGTACTGCCTGTCCAAACACCAGACCAGATCCAAGACTGGGCATTTACCAGAGACTGTTATAACAAAGGCTCCTGAAAACCCTTGCCACAATGAGCAACACGCCCCTTGCAAAACAAGTATCAGCCACTGAAATGTAGGTTTGGGCCAATGCTTTCAGGAAGGACACATCAGTTAGTCTGAGTCCAGAGGGAAACAACAAAAATGAGGGAAGGTTTAAACCCCACAAATTATGAGGAAAAATTAGAAGGATGGGATTTGTTTAGTCTAGAAAGGAGAACACTTAGAGGAATCATGACAGCAGTCTCCAGACAGATGGACTTGTAGCTGTAGAAGAAAGGAAATGACCATCCCCTGTGCTCCCTGGGAGCCTGGAAAGAAGCAACGGTGTCATACTGGCCTCGAGGGGAGACATGAGCAAGGCAGTAAGAAAGAAGTTTCTAACATTAAGCAGTGATAAGCCCTGAGAGCATTTCCTAGGGAGGTTGCAGGACCTCTGTCACTGGAGGTTTTTTAAAATATGTGAGGTAAACATATGCCAGGAGTAGTTAGTGTAAAGCCGATCCCACCTGGGTGAGGAAATGGACTGGGTGACCTCCCGAGAGCTTTCCCAGCCATATTTTCAATTATTCTGTTCTTCCTTTCTTAAGATGTGTGGAGTGGTGTGTAATTGCTTGTCACAACCCATTTATAGAAAGCAATTGTCTTACGAAATTCCAATAGGATATCCCAAGATGGCACATTAGAAGCAAATGTTGAATCTTACCTCATTTCTTTACACGACCGCCTTGACACCACAGACTCTGTTGTCCAGTCCTTTTTTTCCTCTGGCTGTCACAAGTTGGCTCCAGGATTTTTAAGAGCACATTCAGAAACTCTGGTAAAAGATAAGTCTCTGTCTCAATGAATAATTAAAAACAAAACTCCAGATGTATTTAGAAATAGAAATCATGGGTGATTAATGCTGTAATTGATGGTAAGACATTAGGAAGGAAAGGCACACAGCCTAGGATATATCCTCCAGTCATGTACTGCACTCTAAGATAACCAAATACACAAATGAATTCATCAATTTGGTTTTGATGCGCCAAAAACATCTCTGGAAAGAATATGAGTATACTGTTCGTACATACTCCCCTTCCAGCATTCTCGGTAATGCACGTCCATAACTACAGCGGGATTTTTTTTAACTGTACTGCGGTACAGTTTTTAACTGTATTCCACTAGGAACCAGGTAGCTAAGCATCACCGCAGAGCTGAGCCCACGTTTATACATCAAGTCAAATGTTAGCCTGAAGAGCCTTCCCAAGTTTGGCTGGCCATAACAGGGCCCACCTAAGCACTCCAAGTGTTGTTTGCCCACCATTGTGATCATAAAGATGTTCTCTGAGCATGCTTTACCTAAGAGCAAACAAATCTACCCCATAGCTCAACATTAAGTGCTCTAGCCACACTGCCCAAGTCGCAGAAGGCAAGGCAAGGTGCACAAATCCATGGGACCTGATGAGATGTATCCACAGGTCCTGAGGGAACAGACAGATGAAGTTGCTAAGCCACTGTCCATCATATTTGAGAAGCTTTGGCAGTCCAGTGAAGTTCCCACTGACTAGAAAAGGGGAAACATAACCCCCATTTTTAAAAAGGGGAAAAAGGAAGACCCGGGGAACTACAGGCCAGTCAGTCTCACCTCTGTGCCTGGAAAGATCATGGAGCAGATCCTCCTGGAAACTATGCTAAGGCACACAGAAAATAAGGAGGTGATTGGTGACAGCCAATGTGGCTTCACTAACGACAAATCGTGCCTGACAAATCTGGTGGCCTTCTATGACAGGGTTACAGCATTGGTGGATAAGGGAAGAGCAACTGATGTAATCTATCTGGACTTGTGCAAAGCATTTGACACTATCCCACATGACATCTTGGTCTCTAAATTGGAGAGACATGGATTTGATGGGTGGACCACTCAGTGGATAAGGAATTGGCTGGATGGTCACAGATAAAGAGTTGCGGTCAACAGCTCAATGTCCAAGTGGAGACCAGTGACGAGTGGCATTCCTCAGGAGTCAGTATTGGAACTGGTGCTGTTCAACATCCTTGTCAGCAACATGGACAGTGGGATTGAGAAAAGAGAAGGCTCCAGGGAGACATTATAGCAGCCTTCCAGTACTTAAGGGCAACCTACAGGAAAGATGGGGAGGGACTCTTTATCAGGGAGTGTAGTGATAGGACGAGGGATAATGGTTTTAAACTAAAAGAGGGCAGATTTAGATGAGATTTTGGGAAGAAATTTTTCACTATGAGGGTGGTGAGGCACTGGAACAGGTTGCCCAGAGAAGTTGTGGATGCACATCCCTGTGGGTGCTCAAGGCCAGGTTGAACAGGGTTTTGAGCAACCTGGTCTAGTGGAAGGTGTCCCTGCCTATGGCAGGGAGGTTGGAACTAGATGATCTTTAAGGTCCCTTCCAACCCAAACCATTCTGTGATTCTATGATTTCATGCAGGCCTGGAGCGCTTGGTAAAAGGTCAGAAAACCACAACAAAAACATTTCAGAATGTTTTTCATTACTTCCTTCCACGTAAAAATATTCCTCTGATTTTGAGGCTGTGATCTTTTCAGAAACTTGTACAGGCTAAAATCTTTCTTATTCCAGGTCCACATCTCTGGGGTTTTTTGTTTTGTTTTTTTTTTTTTAAACATCAGCTCCCTCATTTTTCAGGAATTCAGCTGGCAATTCAAATAGTTTATTTCTGAGTTAATAAGTTATTGTATAAAGTCTACTAAAAACATCTGAGACAACCATGCTGTTGTTTGGGCTGACTGTCTGAATTATGTCCCTTTTCCTTTCTTTTTTAAGGGTTTTGCTGCTTCTCAACTCCATTTAGATTTCTTGTGATTGTTTGGATATGTGTTGCATCCTGCAGACACTGTTCTCATGTACAAGCTTTGGAAGATCAAAGAATCATTTGTAGACTTTGAAGCTCACCACTTTAAAATATACCTTCCAAATTGCTGGAAGAGTTTTTTTCAACATCCTGGCTTCCTATGCCACCTTTAAAAGTTTCTCTCCCTGACCCACGTGAGCCCAATGCCTACCTTAATCTCACCATCGATTAAATGCAGCTGATGAAATGTGGTGCCTGTACCTCTGCTCGGTCGCAGAAAACATACTGCTGGAACCCTGCAATGCAAAAGCAGATGGGGGGAAGAAGACTTTCTCCAAGCCGTAACACACAACATTCTCCAGCACCATTTCCATATGCCATGGTGTGTCCACAACCTCCTCATCCAGTAGAAAATTTTGAACGGTGCCACAAACGTTTTTGAAGGAGAGCGTTTTCATTCCAGGGAGATGGAGATAACAGGTGGAAATGTAGTTTGCCACACTGATTGCCTGCTCAGTGTCAATTCCAAGTGGAATTCTCTTGAGAAGCTCAGTCTCAGACATCATGCATGATAATTGATCTTACAGTGTATTTTTTACCTTGGTGCAACCTGTCACAGTGGGACACTTTCACAGCTTGAGTGGTGACACAGGCTCACGTTTAGCCAGCCATAACTTTAATATAGCCTGAGAAGCCATGTGTGTTTCTGCTGTTCTAAGTGGACTGCTATTTAAACTTTAAAAAAAAAAATAAAAATCACAATATCAGAATAATGATGGGAATATTTTAAACTAATGAAAGGATATGTTCTGATCATAACTCAATAACTTTAGAATGAAATGTGCTACTGTCCAATAATCCTAATTACAAGTAATACCTTCTTTCTCCTTGGAATGGAGAATTTCAATTCACTACAAGTTCAAAGCAATTAAACAATAAGACTGACAGGGGGAACAAGAGAGGAGCCACATCTATTTAGATAACATAAAGCAGTGCTTGCTTTACAGCAGTGTTTTGTGACTGACTGAACAACTGGGAAAACTTCGCAGGGCTGCTTTTTGAAGGAAAAGACAGAAATACATAAATTCATTTGGGCATGAAATGTCGATAGTGAACGCAACAGCAACACAATTATCTGCCTTTGAAAGACGATATGGAAGGCACATTTCTTTATTCATGTGATGATGCCATTAAAAATAAATAAACAAACAAAGTGAAAAAGGCATGTGGGCTGCAGTATTATCCCACCACATAACACTCACTTCCAGAGAGGCCTTCTGCAAGGACAGGAGTCCCCCAGGCTCTGCTGCAGAGGACGCAGCCCTGCGCTGCCGGGAAAAGCTCTTCCGCAGAGTAATTAGACAACAAAACCAACTGTGAAAAGCTTTGGGAGTCTGAGTTCCCCATCCTCATCCTTCACAGTAAATAAAGGGTAAGTGATTGCCTTCTTATGAAAACAACCTTCCCCTCCACATCAGAGAATGGCAAAGGGAATTACAGAAACCTCCAAATTCATACAGCTCTCACAGCACAATGCTGTGGCAAGGCAAGCCTGGAGGATTACAAGAGAGTAATTACTCTCCGCAATAGTTTCTTTTTGTGTTGCTTTACTCTAAGGATGTTCTACGGATTGCTCTCCTCTCAGTTCCCAGAGCAAATTACCTCCTGGAGCCTGTGAGCCATCTCATCAGACAGTTTTGGGATACCCTGGAACAAAGCAACTCAAGCCTTAGTTCTGCTAGGAACATGGAGACGTGCAACCTGGAGTGTGTGCAAGTCTTCATCTGCAAGTCTTCAAGTTTTCAATATTCACAGGCAAACACACGACAGCCTTAAAAAAAAAAAAGGTGCGAAGTGCTTTAGCGTTTCTTCTCAGTCAAGATGAGAGGAAAGCGCTCTTCAAGTCCCTGCTGGTACATCAAGGATACCCACTTTTCCCTGTTCTCACTTTAATGCTGCATTCCACCCACCTCCTCATCTTGCTTCGAACCAAGGAGGACCAGCTGACGTTTCCTCTGAAACCACAAATATTATACCAAGCACAGCAAGCAGAATCACAGACCATTATGGAAGCAGATTTTGCAATCCTTTTTGCTTCACTTCCTCCTTTGAAATTAAAGCCTCATGTGTCAGTGTCACACTATTGCAGCCAGAAGCCCTCTCCTCCTCCAGCCCAGTTTCTTCTGCTCCGAGCTGCCACCACGGCTCATTGCCATTAAGGACACAGCTCCCTACAGCAGTAGATTTGAACGCTGGAAGGGGAGGTTGCTTTTTTTCCCTGTATCTCCAGTGCTAGACAGCAGAATGAATTAAATCCATAATACAGGAGACTCTTCCCACAACTTTTTCTGGCAATATGGTAGAGTTATTGATTTCCTGTTTCCTGTAAAACTTAGCTCCTGTCATGAGCTTGAAAGCAAATGTAGAAAATACAGGTGTCTGTATATTTTGTTGTATAAAACACGAACACTCTTGTGTCTGGGGATGGGAGCTGAGGGGGTTTTGAGGCAGGTTTCAGCTTAAGCAATGTCAATCTGAGAAAAAATTTAAATTATACTGTCCACAATAGCTAGGATTAATTAGTCCTATTTTCTCAGGCTTTTCCCATAGATTAATAGACTGCCAAGCAGAAAGAGCACAAAGGCGCTCGTACCACCTCATTTCATGCCATTTAAACATCCTCGATATTTAGTCTTCCTAGAGCCCCTCCTGTAGCCAAAAGAGACAAAGGGCAGCGCAGAGCCCATTGCTGTGAGTGGGCGGTCAGCTCTCCCTGGGCAGTGTAGTGGAAGCTTGCGCCACCTTTTTGGATGCTTGACAAGAGATCTTGCTTTTGAAAGGCTAATGTTGGATGAGATGAGAGTAAAGGGATGTTTTTACTGCAGACTTAGCCTGAGCTCATACCCAAGTGCTTTTTCTACTCTTACCCTCTCCTGTTTGACACAAGACATCTTATACCCAGTCCTGCTGTGCCTTCAGCCCCTCCTGTCTGGCTTGCTGGGGTGAGAAGGGTCCCGGGCTTTGCTGGAATATAAATTGGAAACCAGGTTTGGGAAGAACTTGCTATCCCAGACAACTCTCAGAAATTTAAAAAAAAACCAAAGCCCAAACAAACTTCTTCTATGAAGGCCGAAATGTTGCAATGTGGAACAGGCTGGCAAACTGAAAACACAGAAAACTCAGACTAGTCAGTCACAATACTTCACGTCTATATTTTTGAGAAATTTCAGTGAAATACCAATCTTTTATTTCTTTCCATTTCCACAATGCATGTGACAATTTCAGAATACCAATTTTGAAATGTCACTGTCTTTCAAAGAAACCAATCTGCTGAAGCTTATACTTTCCTGCCAGTACTTTCCACTTCAAACAATTGGCAGGTCCTGATGAAATAATATTTAGGTTAAAAAAAAAAAAAACATTTCTGTCTAGTTCTGATAACCTTGCAGAGCACATTGCATTATGGATGTAAGCTACATCAGTCAAGTGCACATGTTTCCTTGGTTTCTTCCTACAGCTTCCCAAAGGACGCTTATCAAATGGTTGTCAGTCTGTCCAGCCGGCTGAGAAAGCGAGCAGATGACTTTGGAGTCCTTGCACCCCTGGTGAGTTCAAGTAAACCACACAATAAAATAACCAGGTTGGTTATGTTTCAATTTACTCTTTCTCAAAATACTGAGCATATAGAAAGCTGGTGCTCAAGATGGTGGCTTGAGAGGACAAGTGCATCTTATTTAATCGTGGTTTAGAATCTTTTTTGAAAGACATAGGCACTGGTAGGGTATTTTAACTGTCCTTCCTTTGGATGACAAGGTTTTCTTAAAACGGGTTAGCTTCAAAAAACAAGCATTCATGTTCATATTCAGTCTTCTGCATACCTCATCTCACCCTTCCCCAGACCTCTCTGGCAGCTCTGTCCTCCCAGTTGCTAGCAAGTGGCTGGGCATGTTTCCACTTTGGAGGGAGAGATATCCTCCCTGGCTGCTGCCAAAACTCAAAGCAGTTCCTGATACTAATTCAAGTTCTTGGAAGAGTACATTATTCCCATTTGCAGCTAATTGTCAGGTTAGAGATTCATGATGGAAACTGATTCCAAAACAATACAAGAGGCACAGATGCAAACATCTTCAGCATGCCTACTTACATGGCAAAAGCCCTATCCTGACTCCAAGCTACCAATGAACGGGAGCTGACATTGTGAAATCATTCTCACAAACTTTAGGGGTGCAAGTTAATATCTCAGTTTGGGTGGAAAAAAGTTCAGAGTTTTGCACATCTTGAGATCACGTCTCAGGAGTGGATGCTTTACTGCCTGTGCGCAGAACAGGCACAGCAGCTGGGCTCTCTGCACCCCCACCTTAAGGCTGCGTGTAAGCATGTGTTTATCTTCAGGCATAAAGATTTTTCAAATGCTTTCATTGGCTTGCACTGGGAGGTAGAAGGCAGGATTAATAGCTGTTCTTCAAAGCTATAAACTGCACCGGTGTGTTTGCTGAGACTTTGAGCCATGAGTTACTGCTGTAATTAAATCCAGAAGGAGAGACCATAATAACATTCTGACTTGATTTCCAGTGGCAGAGCATTGATTAAGAGAGCTACATAATAAATGCGAGGCATTTCGGAATGACACTGTTGATGTTATCTGTAATTTTTTTGTAATTAGAAAAGCCTAAAGAAAATTGTATATTATAATTACATGCATTATTAATCCTACTCTGTTATAATACGAATTCTATGATTACAGGTTGCAGCAAGCTTTTTGGAGTTTTTTTAAGAGGTCCAGTAATTTGGTTTACAAAAACCCTTGTAAACAACAGATAAATTGCACCATATTATTTCAAACTCATGCAAAACCGGTGAAAGTTTGAGTTGATGACTCGAGAATCCAAAAGGGAAGGAATAGTTTAGGAGCAATCATTTTCCTGCTTAAAATCTGTGGCACAATGAAAAGGACATTCATATGGCTATCTTTTATGCAGTCCTTCGCACAGAAGTCTTGAGTAATTGAATGTGGAAGGAAGTAAGTAGGATATTTAATGATTAAAACCCAACAGTTTGTAGTTCGTTCAGCTCCTTTTCAGTGAAGTGACCTGAGCATAGGGTTTTGTTCTTGAATAAAATTTTATTCTACCATCCTATATGACTGTTTAGTGTATAATATCTTTTCAACTCTCTTTAATTAAATAAGAAGGGAGTTAGCAGAAGATACACAGAGATTCTTAATTCACTGAGAAAAGTGACCACAACACAAATAAAGGTCTGTATTTCCAGAGAAAGCAGAAACTCTCCAAAGTCCGGTTAGTTAAGACAACCTCTCAGTCCAATTGATAACTGGTTACTCTTACAAGCAGCCCCACTGGATTCAGAGGGATTGATTTCTCATATGAGCAACTTGTCAGCAAAGTGTGTAAAGGTTTAATCATTTGGACTAAATTTCTTCAGGTCTGATTTAGCCTAATTCATTTTGCTTGATGTAGCAGATAAGGTCCAGACACCACTATTCTTTTTGCAATTCTCCATGCCAACATTTTAGAGCCACATTTGAAGGTCGTTTTTGGATATATCAAAAAGTATTGTAACATGAAAATTAACTACACATTAATAACTAAGTTGTGCCTTTCATCACCTGTTTTCTATCCACAGTTTAACTACAGGTACAAAACCAACAGGATAAATGGGAAGATGCATTGAAAGCCCTTTAAGTGCTTGAGGCTTAGCACAGCATCTCTAAGGCTTCATGCACTCACATCAGACAGCAGGCAGATCTTGTACACTATTTGAGCTGAACGGTTTGATGCATGCTTGGGTGAACATCAACATATCTGCTAATGTCTGATTCACATTTTAACTAATTTGATGAACAAACTCCATATCCAAAAAGAAACTAGAAAACTTTTACCAAATGGTAAAGCCAAAGCAAAGTACCTTCATCACCCTAATGAAGACAGAGATAACAGGAGCCACTTGTAGTTAACCACAGACCTATCCTGAAACTTCAACAAGGAGAATATGAAGCTGCCAAAGCATGGAAGTGGAAAAGTGCAAACACAAATAGGCATTTCTCTCATTTCTGATACCATAACATCAGTAATCACTCAACCTCAGCAAGAACAGTCATCATGCAGGATGGATCCCAAGATCCCTTTTTCCCAGAACTGAAATCCATGTGCCAAGACCACCAACATCGCAGGACCACCCAACACCAGCCTTTGCCAGCGAGAACCACACAACTCCCATTTGGCTCATAGAAATAAGGCTACATTAATGCCTAGTAAAGAGTACTTGGAGAATTGTTAAAAGGAGGTTCTGAACACGTTCCAGTCACTGAGTGTTGATCCTGGCAGGCACAAATTGAGTGCTTGGTCCCGCACTGAGCCGTTACACTGCAGTCTGGGGCTCCCTCCAGATGGTTGCAGATGCCTCTGAATGGGGACCAGCTGGTTAATGTTTTCTTGCCTTGGTTACATGCAGACAAAACCATTTGAGTCTTGGTTACTTTTGACAGAAAGTGGTTTTGCTTAATTCACTTTAGGCCTAATAACGGGTGCTTTTCAGCTGGAGACAAAAGCGTTATTCTGGCAGGTTATGGAAATGTTTTGCAGACCTGCTTGTGATTTAAATGTTTGGTCCAATATTGACTGAACTCCCTTAAGACAGACGTAAATGCCCCAAGTGGTGCTGTCACATTAAATGCGTTGGTTGTCTTGTTCACTTATTAGTTGCATTTTGCCATAACACAGGTCGACTGGCAATGAGCTTTGATTTCAAGACTTCTGGAGAGACTCCAACCTAGAAAAGCATTAGTCACCATCTGAATTTTGTCTTCATTGACTTTGCATAGTATTTCAAGATGTTTACCTTGAAGAACAGATTCTTCTAGCCATAATTCTTATAGGCAAGAAATTTCCTTCTTTAATTTTTGTAATTATTGATAATTAAAAGGGAAGAAGAAGCAATATGAAGGAGAAATCTTCGTGCTGCCCAGCTGCCCAGGATTATATCAGAACAGAGGTTCACCTACCTGAAACAGCACTGATTACGCTGAAAATTGGCACTGTATCTATCTTGCCTTCTAAGTTTCAATGCCAGATCTCATCCCCAAAATATAGTTGACTTTTGTCTTTATTATAAAGTAAAGATATCTTCCACCAAGGAAGAACTTTTAGTTTTTCCCTCTGTTGTGGGAAGAATTTACCTTTGTCTGACCTGCCAGATCCCAATCTATCAAAACTCCCTTTACATAGGATTCCTCCATCCAAGAATGCTGAAGCACAGGAGTTCTTCTTTATAGATTAACTGGGGTAACCCAATTCACTTGACCAGATTTAAATGCCAACTGATGACCAATCTGTTAGATTTTCTTTCTTAATTCATAGATTTTTGTTAATATTACTATTAGGAAATTACTAATTTCTTAATACATTATTTAAAATGTTAAATATTAATATTTTCCTTGCTTATCCACAAAGAGATCAGATATCTCATGCCCTAAAGTACTTCTTATTCACCTTTTACAATGAGGTTAAGACACATGGTGTCAGGAGTGTAGATGTTTATTTTCGGTCAGATGCATCCTTGGTGAATCTGGATTTGCATATTTGAACCTTGAGACTTAGAAAAACAGGCCTGTTACGAGCACAGAGAATAGGTTCCACAGTAACAAACAGTTCATTTCAACAGGAAGAAATTATTTCTTGTGAAGTGTTATCATGAACAACAATGTAAAAGTAACCACAGATTACCTTACCTACATTAGGAAATGTGCTTTGCTGATACCATAATCATGGAAGCACAATTTAAATTGTGTACATTTTGTTTTTCCACTAACTGCTTCCTCTGCCATAAAAAGAGTCTCTGAATGCTAAAGTAAATTGATCCCATGTGCCAACACCCCCACAAAACTAGTGAATCTACTTGTAGATGCGCTGCCCCTTTATGGAAGCCTGTATCACTTACTGCTCTGGGAATAAGTCTGATGGGGTGATTCAAGACCATCTTATATAGCACACAAGCAATTATTGCTGGAACAAGAACTCATTTTATACAAAGCTGTATTTATCCTTAGTTTGAAACGACACTGCTTCAAATTATCCGAGTGACTCTATAGAGACTATGTTCAGGCAGTTAACTCATTAACGTTGCAGTCTCCAGATGGGCAAAGACAGATCACACGGATTTATACGTTTAATGAATAGCCAAATACAGCAGCTCCTTTAAAATTTTATCTAAATATTTTCTAACATAGCTAAGAGGTCACTCTGATCTATTTTAGTGTACTGCTTACAAAATCTATACTGCCTTTGAAAGCAATCCATGGGCTGGTTTGTCTTTAAAGGTGCTGTAATACTTGCTGAATATAGTTGACCACATTACTTGCCAAATTATGGCAAAAACTAACATCCCCTGACTTTGAATAAACTTTGTTTCATGTGTTTAAACTTCAAATGCGGCTAAGACCTATGGTTCATCTGCATGTAGTTGTATTTCAGCTGCTGTCCTGAGTGTTCGAAACTAAATCAAGTCTGACAGACTAAGATGTGACACTATATTCCTACTTAAGAGACTGTGGAGCTCCTCATAAGAGAAGCCCAGAAAATATTTACTTGTGCAGTACCCCAAATTCTAAGGAAAAGGTGAATATAGAATTTAACTAAGCCCTTTTGTAGCCATTTGCTTTAAAAAAAAAATAAATAAACTAATTGAAAGAAAAAAAAAAAAAAGAAAAATTTATTAAAGATAAATCAGAATAGGAATGTTAAAATACTTACAAATGCTGGAGTTTTCACTCCTTGGAGGACCAGAACATGGTACGAACCTACTATCTAGAGACCTTCCCAATTCCTGCATCAAAATCCTACACCAACAAAACACTACTATGCAGGAAGGCACTGTGTCTGTAGACAGTTGCATCATGCACGGCCACCACTTGTCAAACTGTAGTCTCAGATGATGCCCCATTGTCTTCATTTAAGCCTTTTCCCAAAAGAAAGTGCACAGAATTTGGCCAATAATTTACTATAGTTGCTTCAGTAGAGGTACAATCTGTAAACACCTACAGGACTAAAACCAGAGCTTTTCACTGCAACATAGCAAGATTCACTGCTCAGAAACTGAAGACAAGGCACATCAAAATAATTGTCATCATTATAAATACGCGTCTTCAAACAGCTGGAACAAATTTCCCAGTGGTGGTAAACTCTGCCTCCTCCAGCACGCTAGTGAAGACAGATATTGGTCAGAAATCAAACAGAAGTTATGGAAAAGGATTCACTGGGTGAGGGTCGATGGCCAGGGCTGTGATTTTTTATAATTTGATTATATGTTTTGGACCAAAAATCCTTGAATCTAAATCTTTTCAAGTGTCATGATTTTGATTAATTCACCCCTCTCCTCTCTTTATGACACTTTTAAGCAATTCGCAGGGCTCTTGCCTGATCCTTTTATCTCTCCTAGGAGAAGTCTGCTGTTTCACAGAGAGAAATGCTTGAGGTGATTTACTCACGTGTTATTAAAGCCTCTCTGCTTGCAGACAGATGCAAGCTCATATGTTGCCATGTTAACAGGAGTTATATGAAACATAGTCTCATTACTCATTAGAAACTCCTGGAATAAAGCGATTGCTTCAGCTACACAATACCAATTTTTTGTGATTGCTGTACATCTCATATGCATTGCTTTCTGACTCCAACAGTCCTATTGTGAGTGTGAAGATCAGAGAGAGAGAAAAGAGAAACTAGCGCCTTGTTTAACTTTCAGCCTGATGCCACTACTTTTCATATTGCAAGACAGAATAATCAAGGACGCAAAGCAAATTAATTCTCTATTCAAACATTCCTATCAGAAATTATGTATGGCAGAGTTCCCTGAAAATCATCAGCATATGGAGAATTTCTTCAGAGATTTACAGTTCCCCAGGCTCTCTCAGATAAAGACAACGTATTTAGAGAAGGGAATAGCAAGTAAGAGAGTTAGAGTGATGAAGAGCATCATGTTGCCTTAACAGAATGTACATCATCCAAATGATGGCATTTTTGATCAGTTGGAGCCAAGCCCTCCCATAAAGGGGTCTGACAACTGCCCTCCCCAGCTCACCTCAGGTATTTAATTACACATAAGTGAATAACAATAAACGAACTGAATTAAGCAAAGCAGTCCCCTCTCAGGAAGGAGATAATGACACAGCCATGAGAATTTCTCCCAGTAAGTCACTTACATCTCTAGATTTGCACAGAGCCATCAAACAATAGCCCTGGAAGGAATCAAAGATGCCTTTACTTGAAGATGGTATTGGCGCATGTCACTCCTGACAGATGTTTGTCCAATCTGTTCCAAAAGACCCCACAATCATAGGAACTTCACAACCTCTCCAAGCAACCTATTCCAGTGCTTTAATGCCCTTACCCGTCGACAGATTTTTCTAATGCCCAGTTTAAATTTCCCTTATGTTCATTTAAGCACATTACTGTTTGTCCTAACCATCGCAAACTCAGAAATCCTTCTCCTCCTCTGAAATGGCCTTTTATGTACCTGAAGGCTGTTGTCAGGCCTCGCCTCAGCCTTTTTTTCTGCCACTCCCATATCTTTCAATTTTTATTCACAGATCAGAGGTTACAAAAAAAAAATGCAAAAAATCCAAAACCTTTATCAGAAGAGGACATTGAACTCTGTCCTGTCCATCAACAACTCTCTTAATTCATCGATCAAAACTGGCCATAGTATTCCCACGCTGAGCAGAGCAGATACCACTCCTGTCTGAACCTGGTAGTGGGATGTTTGTCTTTCTCACAACAGCATGCCATTGCCTAATTTCAGTTAATTTTTGATCTGTTATAGAGAAAGATACTTTTCTGGAGAACTGCATCCAGCTACTTTTTGCCCAGCCTATTTGCTTAGCAAAGTGTTTCTGGTTAAAAGTACTTTGCGCTTGTCCCCTGCTGAATTTAACCCTTTTTTTTCAGACATTTCTTTAATTTACCACACAAATGTAACCCCTTCCTCCAATATACTTGCAGTCCTTCTCAGCTTTATGCCTACTGCAAAGTTACCAAGCAAACTTAAATTTTTTTAAAAACAAGCTATGTGACCTCTGTTCCTAATCCAGTCTGCAAGGGTTTGGTTTGCAGTAAAGGAAATTAAAATGGTTTAACACAACTTATTTTTGCGCAACTTATGTTGGCTACTATTCATCTTCCTATTACTTTTGTAAATGACAATTTGTTATGGTTGATTTTATTTTTTTTCCTCTAGAACTGTCGTTAATCTGACTGGACTATAATTCCTAAGATACTCTGGGAAGAAAATATTTTTTTCTCCTTCTTCAGTATTCTTCAAGCTTATTGTAATTATCCGCAGACAGCTTTCATTCTCCACTGAGTAACAGACCAATACCCCCTTTGATCTTCCTCATTTTATTAATGGTTCTTACAGAATTATTTCTGGTTATCTTTGAGGTCTCATTTTGTGCCTCAGCCTGTCTGGTTTTATCCCTGAATGCTTGTGCTGTTCTTTCAGATTTATTCTTAGAAATCTGACCTCTTCTTTTTTTCCCTTTCTGTCTGGTGTTAAATTTACAGAAAAACACTTCATCATCTACCCAGCTTGTCACCTACTGAATTTCCTATTCTTGCATTGGGATAGTCTCAATTGTGCCCTTAGCTTACTCTGAGGAACTGACAACTTTATTTTATCTTCCCTTAGCCTTACCTCTTGGGATATCTGATTTACCAAATTTCATTTTATTGACATCTGTCTTCTTGAAACCCATTGCTTTTGTCATGATCTCTCCCACGTTCCCCTTCTGATATAGAAAGCTTGAGGCAATTAAAAAGAAAAATTAGAAATCATCCAGTAAGTATAACAGTCCGCCAACATTTAATGATGATAAAGTAAAATATACAGAGGAAAAAAATGTAGCACTTCAGCTGCCACGTAGGAAGAAACTGTAGTTAGGAGGGGAAACTCAGAGAAATGGGAATCCACCAGTATGTGCTCACGCAGTGCCAAAGCAAGTGAGGAATTTTCTGATCCTTGATTCAGTGAGCCATGTTCTCGCAATCATAAAGTTCTGTCCTTCTGATTACCCTCAAAAACCAAAGTAATAATCTTGATAGTGCAGCCAACACAGAAAGCCCAAGAGTGATGCCTCTCCTTGAGCAGTGGCACTGTATTTCAACACACTTTTGATACCCATTTGCATCAATATATTTCAATTTCTTCTGTGGACAAAGCATAAGTTTTTAACCTTGAACTTCTTAAGACTCATTTCTGCAATAAAGCACTTCTCTGTGCTTCAGCACAGACAGGGAGCTCATCTGGATCTCTTTTGCACAAGTAGACACAGGAGATTTTGAGCACTTGCTTAAGGACACAGCTTCCCCTGATGGGTCATTTAACCTCAAAAGGAATAACTTCAGAAAACGTGGCAAACGGTCCACATAAGCCTTTGACTCGCAAGCATTTATCCACTACCCAGAAGTAGATATTTGAACAACTGTGGTTTTGGATCAGCATCCCCAGTGCTTAAAATAACCCAGCAAGACCTCTCGTTATAGAAATCAGCACTGACACCAACCCCTTCTTCTTGCATTACTTACTCCATACCAGCCTTTCCTTCCTGGATCTGCTGCCACTTCTCCACAGATGGAAAGCGATAGAGGTTCATCATCTTCACAAGGGAGTAGGACCTGCTTTCTGCCTGGCAGCTAAGCAGCTCCTTATTGAGATTTCATTCCTAGAACGGCAAAGCTCAGATGTATAACAATCCTCTGGCTATTCTGCATATTCCCCCTCTGCCTGTGGGACTGACCCTGTTCACCTCTACTCCTGGTGCTGCCAAGAGAGAATCAAAACCCCTTTTCAGCTGGTGGGGAAGGGACGTGTCTTTTGGAGGCTGTCAAGGACTGGGCATTGCATGTGGCAGCTGATGCCCATGGAGATGAAGTCTGCCAGCAGAGCTGACTGCAGCACACAGCATACTCCAGCACCACACTACACACACGTGGAGATATTTCTGTGGATGCACTCATCATTGCAGTAGATGGATGCCTGTTTAGGGCCTTCACCTCACAACACAAGGGTTATGACATTTGAGAAAGAGGAGAAAATAGGGATAGGGGTGTTTCAGATACCTGTGAAATAATAAAAACAATAAAATAGGGAAGAACCAAACAGCGTTAACCTTTCTCTTCAATATGCCAAAAAATATATTAAGAGGAAATCTTGCTTTTTTGTGCGGTTAGACATTTTACTGTCTGGTCTGTGGAAATACAGGCAACAGCTGCCCTTTTGGCTGGACAGATGACCCCCAAAACACTGTAGGCACACCAGTGGCCAGTTATTTCTGGGCAGGACTCCAGGGGCTGATCTCAGTCCCCAGCCTTCTGCAGGGCTTGGGAGCAGCCTCTGTAGGAAAGCACGTGATTTTTTTTCTTTCCTTTTGGGGTGATTATCAGCAAGAGCCACTCTCAAAATGCATCTCTCTCAGCCTTTGAAGAGGCAGCAGAATACCCTCAATGGAAAATCCCCACATCTGAAAGATCCTGTGCCTGGAAGCTGGCCAGGGCTTGCTGGCCTGCAGACCAGATTGAGAGATTCAGCTTTTCAGCCAAGAATTTCCCCCGCTGGACCAAAGAAATGCAGGAGTCCATTTCCAAGCAGCAGCAAGTAGAAAAAAAAGTGCATGGGGTGAGACGAGTCCCAGCAGTCCACAGCAGGCGAATGTAAGCTGATATTTTGCATCTGTAGCCCCCATCTGCTGTGTGGTCCAGCAGCACCAATGCACCTGTGATGTTTCACAGGAAGGGGATGACAAGAAACAGTAGATGTTAAGAAGACAACAAACCTGAGGCCTTCCAAGGGGAGCCTGCCTGCACTGACCATCAGAAAATATCAAGGGAAGAACTGAGTTAAACCCCTTTTCCTCCTTCCCAGCAATGCATACCACTGAATCCACAAACTCTGTCCCAGCACCTACACACCAAACGGTCTTCTCTTGAACAAAGTCCAGCCAGGGGAGATGGTGACTCCCTTTACTCAGTCATCTCTGGACAAATTACTCAGTTGAGACTTGGCTATAAATCCTAAATTAACCTGAGATAGCTCAAGCCCTGTCTTCCACAAACTGTGGAGTACTTGCCTGTTGGACTCTGTTAAATCCCTGAAAAATAGTGTAAGCATAAACAATCCCACCCCCTTTTCTTAATGTGCTTGTCAACAACCACAATCCTGTGTAATGCAGGGGGATTAGGTCTGGTAGGCATCTGTTGCAGAGAGCCGGTTGAATAACTTCCTATTTACAGTGTCGACATACAACCCAGCCTACGGGATCAGTGCGCTGCCTTGGAGGGGCTGGGGGATCGCTCCTCCACCAAAATTCATAAACTTGTTCTTCCTGTTACTGCTCACTCCCCACAGCAGCTCTTGTTCCAGCTGGGGAAGGAGTGTGCTGAAAAATTAATGAGGAGATTTAAATATCTGATTAAAAGATAGGTAGACAGAGGGAGGATAAGGGAGAAGGAGGATGATAATGTCTTAGAGGGAGAACAGGCTTACAGATGCCTCTGATTCTGCCACCCGGTAGGTGTATCTTGTCTCTGCAGTAAAGATGGATCCAAACATCTCCTCTACTTTAGAGGAGACCAGATTCATGTCTGGATCTTGCTACTATCTTCTATTTTTGCGAGAGGTCAAAACTGCTCTTCCTGGCCTCTGCTGCTCCAGCTTTTGTTTAATATTTTCTACTACTTATTTTTGACACATTGTAGTGGTCAATATCAGGGGAAATTAGGCTTCCTTTGCTTTTTGTAACAGCGTCTCCCACAGTTTACTGGGCCAGACCAGATGTAAGTTTTCATTAGTAACTAAACCAGTTTCATCACTGCATTAGGGGAACGAATTGATTGACCAGATTTGCAGGTACAACTTTGTGTGCCTGCAGGCTTCAATCAGTCACTGCATTGACTGTGCTCTGTTCAGAAAACTTTTCAGTGATTAAATCTGATCATATCTTTTCCCCTCCTTTGCTGAGAAAAGAAAGGGTAATTTAAAAAAAAAAAAAAAAAGAACGCTAAAAAAAAATAAAT
>VYXH01002369.1:715201-756497 GCA_013397275.1 Burhinus bistriatus | reverse complement strand
CCTATCATATCTTTTCCCCTCCCTTTCGTAAAAAAAAAAAGGTAAATTTAAAAAAAAAAAAAAAAAGTAGTCTGAAATAAATTAACGTTACAATAATGAAATAAAATTATATTAAAGGCAGAGTCTCATGCAGAAGGACATGAGAATTGAGTGTTCAGAGTGCCATGCCATTCCCAGTGGGCCTCCACGCTGGGTAGGCTCTAATCAATGACACATGCCATTTCTGCAAAAGACAGCCCAAAGGCATACTGGGGTGAAATAGAGAGACAATTTCAACCCTATCCTGATTTTCCTGCTTTTATGAGTTTAAATCTGATCTTTAACATTGTTTGAAAACAATTTTTGTGGTTTAATTAGATATAGCGACAATAAGTCAATAGCCAGTCTAATATTTTCTGGTCTCCAGCCTGGAAACAGTGAAGTACTGAGTCCGTGGCAGAACTAGGAGTTTATCTACACATCTTAAAAGCCTTTCAAGCCTTCAGTTTAGCTCACTTTTCCGTATGTACCAATCTGCTAAATTTACCTATATGTGCTAATATTTTCAGATACCACCTTCTAAAGCTTGAAATAACGTATATATGTTTTTGTTCTAAACCCACATCTAACAGTCTGTGGTTTGATACTTTAAATCTCTTCCATTTTTGAAGCCTGCATTAATTTGCAGGGGAGGCATGATTCAATCTGAACCTTATTGATAAAACCAACTAATAGCTGGAATTTACATAGAAATAATACAGGCATCAAAAGCTATCCAGGAGTTTGAAGCATCAGAAATAATCACAGTGCATTGAATAAGATCATATGAATAATTCAAGAGCTTCAACATCACAGTTTTGGATTCCTATAAGATCACTATTCTTTTTTCCAGAATTGTAAACTCAAAAAAAAAAAAAAGAAAAAAAGAAAAAAAAGAAAAAAAATCACATCAAGCCTTGTACATTTATTTAGCTCATCTTAAAAAAATGTTACCACCCCAGTAGCTCCCCATGACTGATAAGAGTAAATGTAGATGTGTCAGATCAAAACCAGTACTTTTCTAAGATAAAGTTTTCTAAAATATCTGCTAACCACAAGACAGCAAAACTTCTGATAAGAAATAAAAAATAGATATCAGCCTTAATCTTTTTTTTTTTTTTTAACAATTTGCCCTAAATATTTCTGTCCTGCTCTACTATTAACCACTGCCATTAATGTGGGACAAGGGCAGAGCACTGGGCTAGCCCAGGGCATCCTCTGGCTACTAGAAATACCCTTTTTCAAACAATATCTCAGGCAATTCATTCTTGAATGCAGCCTGTGTAGGAGCTGCGCCAAAATACTTGTGGCAGTGATTGTGCCTGGGGCTCTGCACTGCCCCTGCGTGCGCTGGCTCGGTCGTGATCTCTGCCCTGGTCCAGTTGCTAAACGCATTTGGGCATCTTTCTCGCACCTGAATTTCCATGTGGCTCTATCAGCCTTTTTTATTCTCTGTTGCCCTTTCATTGGTGCTTCAGTCCCTGTTTTCTCAGTATTCAGCAGGCTGCTTTAGCCCTTGCGTTGCGTGGGAAGGGTGGCCCAGACTGCAGGAATTAGCTGCCCTTGGAAGAGGGGTAGAGGGCAGACCCAGGTTTCAGCCCCGTCTCTAAATGTATTTATTATAAGAGATACAGCAGGATCTTGTTTGAATAGACAATAGACAGGAAATTAACAGTTAAGGCTGAAACTCTAGTCCTTCATTCCTGTGATTAAAAGAAAACAGATACCATGCTGAAAGAGAAAGACAATTTCAGCTTTCATGTAGCACTGTCCTTCAAACGGTGTTTCACATCAGGCATTATTGCATTATTTCTTTGCAGAATTTAGCCATTAATTTCCTTCATTTAAACTAAAAAGCATCCACAGAAGATTATAAAATGCTCTGTATTCGCAAACAGACAGATCATAATGGCTCATCCTGAATATGCCATGCTGTCCCTCCACACAGATATTGAATGGCTGAGGCAAATCGTGGCTTGGGGGTTTATAGAGGCATCATCTCAGTAATAGTAATGGATTACAAACTTCCTCCTTTAGACAGCAAACACCCAATTACCAGCATCATCTTCCTTCATGCTTTGAATAGTGAAGGAGGGGTTGGCATCCATAATTTTTCATTTCTCAGTAGATGAAGGCTGATAGGGTAATGCATGTTGCAACTGCACACATTGATATCCAAAGTCATTCATAAACAAAATGCCACATTGCAGAACCTGTGGGGACATTACAGTGAGAGCAAGGAGCCTGCTCCTTCTTTGCATTCCTGTATAGCATGGACGTGCGTGGGGAGGCAGGCAAACACTCTGGACATGTTTGTGCCATGAGTAAATGCAACGCTTGTGGTAAAAAACACGTTCTCCAACATAGCACATATAATAATCTGGTTTGGTCTCATAGCTGATGACCCTGTTTTGAGCAGGAGTTTGGACTAAAGACCTCCTGAGGCCCTTTGCAACCTGAATTATCCTATAAAATGGCAAGGAATGGCTTGTATCATGTGGCTGAAATCAACAGGGTCTTTAATGTTTGTTCACTCCATAGCCCAGGTAAATAGAGAGTTCAGAAAAATACTGAGCAATAACAATTACATGCTAATTACTTAATGAGAAATTAAATGTTTATTAGGAAATAGGGGGAGGGGTGCGAAAAAGCTGTGAGTCCATGGTGTTTCCTTTTGGCCACATACAATAGCAGTGGTCTTTGAAGAGTGACCCTGGTGAATGGTCTTTTTCCAGGAGGACAGAAAGGCAATACACATCTTAATATCCAGAGAGATGTGCCACTCAGAGCCTCTTGCCACAGCAAAGCTCCTTGACCCTTTTTCTTTCAGGTAAGGGTGCTCAAGGACCCAAATCTTTACTTCCCTATGTATTTTTTAAGCCGGACCCATTACACTAAGTAGCAACACTCTGCATCCTGCCATCAACCATGCTTGGCCAGCTCTCTGCACACTCTCACCAAGTTCGCAACATCAGCAAACTGGATTGAGTGGTTGTCATGTTGGAGGACAGGAGTCTATTCAGAAACACCTGGACAGGCTGATGGGAACCTTGTGGAGTCCAACACAGCCAATACCGAGTCCTGCATCTGGAATGGGATAACCCTTTGCAGCAGTACAGCATGGAGACCAACTGGTACTGTAACTAGGGCTGTGAAATCTTTTTTGAAAATAACCAGAATTTGACTGAGCAAGGCTTGAGCAACCTTAGCCTACTTCGAGGATGGCCCAGCTGTAAGCAGAAATCAGACCAGATATCTTCCAACCAAAATAATTCAGTGAATTCAACCCTTGGTCTGCCAAGAGCTCCAAGCATGGGAGAAGTCTCCCAACAAAAATGAGCTTATGAGAGCTTATAAGCTCTTCCTTGCTGAGTGATATTAGGCTTTTCTGTTCAAGCTTTAAAAATGTTCTTTAGAAACTCGCTAGGAATAAGACACAGGAGAGCTAGCTGGAAACAATAGCTAAACATAAATGATAAAAAAAATATTGATCCCACTTGCAAGCATTTAAATATGTCAGCTACTAAATTACAACATTGGCTCTGACCTGGATGTTTGTGCCTGTTTTAAACAGTGCTCGATGAGATCTGTGCAGGTAGCAGGCTGCCCATGCTGGTCCGCGTCCTGTGAGCAGAGCAGCATGCTTGAACCCTCAGTGACCACAAGAACATTGAAGCGAAACCCCCATGACTTCACAGGGACTCCAGGATGAGACAAGTATGCATCAGTGCGGCCTGGACCATGGGATCATGACTTAAAACAGCCTGGTGCAGTTGGAGGGGTCTGCAAAATCTTTTTAAAGTTTCTGCTTGGGGAAAGGCACCCAAAACTTAGAAAGAAGGGAATACAGAGCAAGTGGCATCTGGAAGAGGTTGGTTAGCAGGTGGGCACATCTCTAATGCTGCAGTTGTAACCTACGCACATCAGGCGCTCATAAGTAGTGGAAGTAAATCCCACACAGCTCCAGCAGCATCCAAGCTACCTCTCCCAGTAGTTCCTCAATCCCATTTTTCACCGCCCAGCAGAAGTCTTCATTTAAGTATTAAGGCACATCCCCTGACCCTTCACAGGCACACACTCCCAAGAACAAACATAGGATAAAGCTGCAGATAGGAAGGAAGCAATCACATACGTACATTAGCCCCGTGAACAGGGGCCACGCATATAGGTTGATTTGATCCCTTACTCCACCTGCTGCATTTGCAGGCTGAATCATTCCATCATGAACAAGAGCACTAGAAAGGGGACAGGGCCTCGTACAAGGGGGCTCCACTTCCAATTAGGGCTCAAGGCATGCACTGTTTAATAGCTGACAACATAGCACGAGATTTCCATACACCCGCACTGCCAGCTGGAAACAAAGGAACGATGGGCACATACAGCCTGTCCTCAGGAATCATCTCAGGTCCCTTTCACCATCACTTCTACTCACAGGCATGTATCAGGTTGCACGTCATATGCATCTCCTACTTTTGTTAGTCATTTCATTTGTAGACAGGGGATCATGTCTGTTGCTCCCTTAATTATGAAAAAGTTGTCTGTGCACAATTTAAACAAGCCCCTTTTCTGCTCTTTATCAATATTGAACACGCTTCCTGTCTCTTCAGTGCTCCAGCTTGCAGCCACACAACATTTGTTCATAGCTGCAGGCTATGTCAGCGAGACTTTGATAGAGCAACAAAAGAGCTCCTCGTTCAAACAAACAGCACTAGTGAATCGACCGGAGTCTTGCAAATGCTGTTAGGATTGCAGCTGACTGGAGCTGCACCGGCTCACGGCTGGCAATATGTATAGGGAATACTGTTACAGCACCTGCATCTCCCTTGGGAGGTGTTGCAGGTAGTCCTGTCTAACTTGGCCTTCCAGCTGTGAGTGAGCATCCAGGCATGTATTGCAGCACTTCAGGAGGCTGGGGTGCTACTCTCTTAGGCGTCATACGGATGTACAGGAAAGGAAAATCTCCCTTGTAACAGAGGCACACGTGCACACACCAAGTACCTTGAAGGCCCTGCAAGTCTTTCCCACTCTCCAAAGGGAAATCAAGCTCTGATCTTAAGCATCTAATTTAGGTGTGCACTGATCACTGATGTAAATACCTCCGGGAAGCATTCACAGCCCTGCATGACAGGGCACAAGCAGTGAGAGAACACAGTCCAGGAACAAAGCATCGGGTCTGTGTGCTTGCCAGAGGTTCCTTCTGATCTCCTCCAGACCTATGGGTATCACCAACAGTGACCAACAAGAAGAAACCCTGAAGACACTGAGATAGCTGGTTACTGAGTGGCAACAGATGATATCTAGGGGTACTTTTTGGTTACAGGTGATGCATGCTGCTCTAAACTGCTGTAGTTTGGCAGCAGGGAAGAAGGTTGTCTACCAACCTTGTCCTTGCAGCTCTGGCGTAGGTGATGCAGAAATACTGGGGTGGATGGGAAAGCTGTGTCTGCCCCAAGAGCAGGCAAACTTGCTCGACGGGGTCTCCTACAGAGGCAACAGGCAGTTTGATTTGCAAACCTTTGCCCTCCGCTCCCCCTCCCCAGGAAAACTGAGCTCTCTAGTTCTGGTTCATGTCCAGAGATCTTGCTTGTTGGGTGCTCCCTGGGAAGCTGGGTGTAGGCAATCCCACCTCAAGGTCAAGCTCTCTCCCATGGAGGTGGGGACAAAGGCATGAAGGAGCCCAGGAGAGATGTGGCTGACCAGGGCCTGGCACTGCCAGCAGAGTATGGCAGCAGCTGGCAGCATCACAAGCAAACGGGAAGATTGCAAATGAAGAGGATTGTGTCCTGTAGCCCCCGACACACATCTCACCTTCCACCTCTCTGCACAACATGCGTGGTCTGGATGCCCAACCCAGGCAGCTACAGCTGAGAATGTTATCTCAGTAGTCACAGAGGACCCAAACTCCGTCTAGCTCATCTTCAACAGCAAAGGTGTGAAGTTTATGGTAAGTTTTCTTATTTTACTTCTCTTCAATTAGAAGAACACTTAAAAACATGAACCACGCACTAGCATTATTACGCACGCGGAGAAACACTGTTTTTGTGCCTTGAGTTGTTTCATCACAGAGGCAAAATCAGGCCCTTGCTGATTGCCAAATGCCAGGAAACTTTAAGGAATTGTTTTGTTATACAGGATAAATGACATCAAATCTATCACACCGTAAGTGAGGGCTTTACTTTCATTTGCATAATGATTAAAGCAAACTTGCAAATCACATTTTACATAGGTAATAACCATCTGCAGCTTTTATGTGAGAGTTGACTTATTTCTGATGGATTTAGCACCAGTTTTTCAAGTGATTGGTGATTTTAGACCCTTCTGTTTTGAGCCGTCTGGCCTGACCTAATCTTAAAAAGGCTTTGAATGTCAGCACTTTCTGAAATTGAAACTTTGCTGAAGGTATCCTCCTGTGCATACAGAAAATCACTGCTTGCTTTTTCAAACCCCAGCTGCCACTGCTCAGTCTCATGACCATATATGAGCAAGAAATAAGGAAACAGAAGATCTGTAGGCCACAAAAATGTTAGCAGGGTGTGACTAGTTTACTGCACGAACAATACTAGGGTGTATAACTCAATATACAGAAGAAAAATGACATTAACCAAGACAATCCAAACAGATGTCACATCCCTGAGAAGTGCTGGCACTTGAATTTTAACTTACATCATTGGGACTTGCTGCCAGGTAAACTCCAAGTGTTAGAGCCTGAACATTAGTCAGAGCAAAGGTCCATCCAGAGCCCAGTGTCTTGTGACTTGCATGGGGAAGGAGAGGATGTAACTCTTGGCCAAACCCCCAAGCTTCTGGCAAACCAGAACTTTAGCAACAGTTCAAGCAGGAGGTTGCATCTGGACCCCTGTTTTATTCAGTTGCCACCATGTACTGACCTTCACACAATTTGTCAAAGCCCTTTCTGAATTCACCTTTGCTTTTGTAACAGCCTGTACCAAGAAATTCAGTGACCTTAGTTATATTCTGGATAAAAAGTACTTCAGTCAGATTGTTTCGTTGCTACTAGTTCTTGCTTTGCACAAAATAGCAATGAGTTAAGATCATCACACTCAGTTCAGCAAACCCTAACCCCAGAGGACCTCCTCTGAAAGCCCTCATTCTTCCATAGCCATTACTACTCCTTGGATCTTTTCCAATTCCACTTGGTGCTCTTCAGAGACTGTGGACGGATGTGCAGGAAGCATTTAAGCTGAGAGCATAATATGGCTTTATACAATAGTGACATAAGGGTCATTTTACCCTGCCTGGAGGTGTTCAGAAGCATTTGCAGACACCTTCATATCAAGTACTTGAGGCCACAAATGAGTCTGCAGGTGCAAAAGCTACAGATTTACATGGACTTCCAGAAATTATGACTCCAGGTCTCCACTGCACCTCGAAGTATAGTGCCAGGGGCCAAGAGGGAGACAATCCTAAAATTTAAAAAGCACACTCAGCATGTCAGAGCCCACGTGCTTCCCACTGCTGGTTGTTATCTCAGTTCAACACACCCAGCATTACACTTCAGGGAAAACAAGCTTGAATTATCTGTTGGTGGAGTGGCTGTTGTGCAGTGATGTGTCCAGAGCACATGAATGAAACCTCAGGTCCAGCAAAGATGGGCCAGCAGATGATGTGTACTCCTGCTTCTCTTCTGGAGCTTGAAACGAGGTCACCTTCTGGCTTAGTTTTGAGGTTTTACAATATGACTGATCAAGTGCTTAACTCAAAGTTCCCTCCCCATGCTCTGCCTGGCTTTGGTACAAGCTAAAGCCAGAACGTGCAGTTTTAATTTATACCACTAGAATAACATGCTCAGTTGTTCCACCAGCAGAGAAACACACGTCTGAGAAATGTCTTTTGCCAAAGTCTCCCTTTTTTTGCAACAAGCCTGCCAGCCAATCTGTCGGCCGATAGTGCCCTTCATTACCCTGCAGCAGACCCCAGCTCCCCTCTAGCACTGCAGCTCCAGCAGAAAAGGCCAGAGAAGGTCACCAAGGCACAGCAGGCAGCAGAGCTGCTCTCTCCTATTTCCCACCAGACACACATCCTTCCTACACTGGGACAGAGAGAGGAAGTGGGAAGATTTCTGCAAGTCCAGAGGCTTGTAGGCAGTTTTCTCTTTCAGGATGACTGGGACTGCTAAATAAAAATGACCATATGAGAAATGAGTCATCAGAGCCACATTCCACCACGCTGGGTAAGCAAGAAGCATGTACACACCAATGTCAGTGGCTCAGCCACAGCTTCAGGTGCCTGTACCCCTGGAGCTGGGGCAGGCACTGCTGATGTTGCCGTGGGGACTACAGCAAGCTCTCCGCCAAGGGCCGATGCGAACACAGCAAATGCTGTGTGTACAGAGCCCCAGCTCTGCAAGCACAAAAAGCACAGATATAATAACAAAATTGTTTAAGGTGGTGTAAGTAACCACATGAATATGCAGGAAGCCTATAAATTCTTTTCAGACTGCTTTGGTGTGCTCCCACTTGCAGGTTTCTCACGCAGGAAAGGTGAGCCAGAGAACGTGCATTACAAGCTGCAGATAAGGACTTGACTGGAACGTTTATTGATGGAAATGTGATAAGCAGGAGTGAATGGCAGCCCTGCAAAGATGGTCCCACTTCCAAAGAGTGAACAGAAAAGAGTGTTTAGCTGCTTTTGTGATCATGTGGCTTTTATTTCTAGCTGCAATTAGATATCACCTGGTGTCTCTCTCAGGTGTGCAGAAATTGGGAGTAATACAATAAGAGGTCCTTTCCCACGTGCAATTTCCAAGTGCCTGTAGGACATTGTATTGCTCAGACGATAGCTAACACTTCAAAAGGCATGTAAGTCAGGTAGGAATGCTTTCCTTTTCAGATATGACTTGAGTCTCAATCTGCAGGATATTTAGGCAGCTAACTGCTGGTAAGGCAGTCAACTTTCACCAACGTTAGCGAAAATCAAAGAAGTGGGATGATTAAATAGGAAAAAGATATCAAGAATCTTTCTGTACCAGGATTTTAGGAGTCTAAGTCCCAATGCTCTTCAGCTTGAAAGGGCTCTGAAAAGCCAAAAGTGATTTAAAAAAATGGATCCACAAACCATCACCATGGGGTCTATGGACTGACCTTCCCACTTCTACCACAGCAGCCAGGACTTTTTAACTGCCTCTCAGGACTCTCATCTCAGTACCCTTGAAACCCTACAGTGGTACTTCAAGCAGGGCTGTGGGAGCACAGGACATCTTGTCTCTTGGTTTATCCAGCAGTACTGGGACCTTCAGCTATATGCTTCATTTTCCTCCCTTTACATCCAAATGCTTTTTAATGACACAGCTAGTAATCAAACAGCACTGAATTACCCCTGATGTTTAAACGCCTTTGTTTTACATTATCTATCCATGCACAAAAGTGTTTGAGCAGATGTTTTCTCTTTTCCTGGGATACCTTAAGATGTTTTTTCCACAGGAGTGCAGCTTCTTTCTAAGACCACTTGGAAGATGACCTTTCAGCGTGAAAGTGTGTGTTGGAACACATGGCCAATCTTTATCTTGGCATGCTGGGGAGGTTAGCGGAGGTCACTTCCAAACCAGGTCACTGGTGCTGCACACCTGCTGCCCAGCTGGAGCTGCTCTCGCTGGACACAGCACAGCTCCACAGTGCAGAAGGGGCCATCCCATGCACGAGGGACCACTGTGGACAATTTACAAACCCCCAGACAACTTCTACCTCTCACTCCCAATCCGCTCAGCTCCCCAGCGCCTGTTTAGTTTAACTAACCACTCTGAAATTTAGGCTTGGATTTTAGTTGGACAAGAACTTGCACTGTGGATGTCAATAGCACGAAGGGCAGGTTTTAGTGTTTAGAGTTTCTGATTCAGCCTGGAAGTCCATGCAAATGCTAGAGCATTTCATTGCTCCTATAAATCCCAGTCAGCGAAGAGGGCTGCAGCTGTATGAAATACCGACACCGCTCTGAAATTATATATCCCTGCAGTACCAGCCCTGCTCAGCATACTGGAATGTCAGCCCCACAGCTGAATCTTTCTAAAATGGTCATCAGATGATTCATGAAAATTTCTTCTTTAGGAAAATAACAGATGGGGTGGGTGAATGCAATAAAGGCCAAAAAACCCACAGCAGACGCATTTTCTATAAAGTCTTGCAAATACAACCTAGCCCTAATAGATTGTGGCAATGCACCTGCCAGTATAACACCCCTATACCATCTCTTGGGCCCTAATATAGATCATGGCCAAAATTGTTATGTGCATTGAATGAGGTCAAACGCTCTTGGGGTTCTGGTGATACTGATGACTTCAGAAAACAGAATTCACACCTCTAGATGACCCTGCAGAAAGTCATTTATACTCATTCAGGGAGCAGCAATTCCCTGACTCCCAAAGGTGCTGTAGGATGAGCAGTTTTTGTACAGTCCAGTCACCTTGGCTCCTTTTCTACAGCGTAGCTGCATCTAAGCCCACAAACACGCTCCCTGAAGCACAGTGTACTCTGTGCCCCTGTATCACCAGTAGCCCTCAGGCACTTGTGCCTTAATTGCAGAGATATCTGACATCTTCTCTGCTCACTCTGTCGGAGACTTCAGGAAGGAGCCAAAGCTATTTTGTTTGCATGATACCATAGGATATATAGCAGCCAACTTAAGTCAGACCCTTACTCCTGACTTATCGTGTAAGTAGGAGCACACTTGGGCAACACAAAGAGACAGTCTGGACCCAAGTTTCTGTCCCTGTTGTCTACAGCTCCTGTGTACCAGTTCTGACCTATACTCAAAAGAGCAATTAGACATGGCCTCTGGTGTTAATGGTCATAAAAGCACTTGAGATTAGAAAGAAATTACAGTTTTTCCCACTCAAAGGCAGCTTATTTTATCAGCTCGCTGCATATTAGACTTAATTCTATTACAGGTACCAAAAAAAATCCAGATCCCAACATCTGGAAACATCACTATCAAGACGAGAAAAATAAAAGACACTTAAAATACAGATTAAGAATAAAGTACTAATAGGAATGCAACACATGCATCAGTGCTTAATGCTTACCTAATGTGAAACATGGCATTACACAACCCTGTACAAACTCAACTGATGGGCCAAGGCTGGCCTTAGCCCGTAGGTAGACGAGCCAGTCCCAAGAACAGGCTGCCAAGGCTCTACCACCTTCATTAATATTTCTGATGTGGTGGTTTGGAGGAGAGAAAGCAGAAGAGTTGTCTCCCATCCTGCTGGTCTTTCTGCTCCAGCAGAGGGGCCAAGAACAGGTCCTTCCTGCTGGTGCTACTCAGTGAACTGCCAGCAGGACCCTGCTCCAGGCCATGTCTCTGATCTCCAGGGCAGCCAACAAAGCTCTGAGCAGATCCAGCCTGGTGGGAGGCATGATGGAAAAAAGGACCTATTTAGGGATATCCAGCACAAATCCTCCCAACCAGCCTGGATTCACCTTTAACACATCTATTCTTCCCAGCTAGTTGGTCAATCCTGCAAACAATGCAGAACTCTGCAAGACATTTCTGGAGACTGGGCTTGCTGCAACTTGTTATATTACTGGTAATCACAACCATCCATACAGCAGATCACTGATGTAAGTTCACAGTTTGGTTTTCAGCATCAGTGTCAAGTTACTGTCTACCCTTATATTAAATTAATCACATTTACCTGTTTTTGAGACACACTTGGAGACTGGTAGAAACAGTCTTCTATACATAATAAATACTATGCATGACTTAAGTGGAAACTGTTTAAATGAAACTTGATGTTCCTGCGAATGAGCAACCCAAAAAAATAGAGATTTTGAAACTGTGATCAGCTGGAACTTACCTTTTAAGTAGATTTTCACCAAGTTCAGAGGATCAATTCCATAATACTTTCTCAGGCCAAGTTAACTGCCCCACAAGTACTGGTGTGTGATTCCAGATGGAAATAAAATTGAGGACTCCACTGAGCAGGATAAGTGTCCAACAACTGTGCTTTTCAGTGCCATGAAAAATCTAGAGAAAAGCCAAAGTGGATGGATTCCAAAATATTTTAAACAGGCAAACTCTTCTGTCCAGACAGCTGAGAAAGTCATTGATACATGACTAGAGCATGAATGACAACCTGAAAAACTGTTATCAACACACCTTGGAGTCTGTGACAACTTAATTAAGAGAGGATAATAATTTCTTTACAAGAAAAAAAGACAAGAAAGTGTTATGAAGTTTGTAACTTTACTGAGTAATTTTGGAGTAGATTATTTAACAGATCTGTTCAGTCCTCTTGTAATTAGCTATAGCTGGGGTAAAAAGACAGCCATGGAACAGAGTGTCTTTGTCTCATCAGACATCAACATCTGCAGTGTTGGTGTCTGGCCAAACAGGACACTGTTAGGTACTCTCTAAGAATGAGATGAAGTGCTCTGACATGACATACTTTTCTCTCCATTGATCATAAAGGGAGTTTGCATGGCTAGGAGATAGAGTCATCACAAGTGTGAGCAATTTTAGACTATGGCAGAAGAAAGTTATGTAGGAGGTAAGTGGATTCAAAGATATTACAATTGCAACCTTTGGAATATTGTTTTCATGTATTAAATTGCTTCAATATTACATTAAGAAAGCAAGGAAGAGAAGCTTGCCTCATGGTCAGCACAAGGATTTGCTGATTTAAGTAATTTCTTCATTAAAAAGTTGTCTCTCCATCCTGTAGGAGCATCTTGCAACTTTTTCATCTAACCTATGTCAGAAGATCAATTTTCTTCCTGCACCTCTGTGTTGCCCAAAACATCTGTCTTTGAAATTTTGAGATCATTTCCCTATTTGACTCAACATCAATTTGTGTCCCCTTGAATTGTCTGGGTGTTGAATTGTCCTTGTCTAGTTTGAACACCTCCCTGGATGAAAGAGGTCTCTCCTGGTGCATGATGGTTATATGACTCCCAGGATATCCTGAAGTTATTCCTACAGCTGGGAGGAATCTGTCGATGCGTAGTTCACACAAAGTACTTGGCCAGCAGACAAAGATGGAGATGTGAAGCACCTGAACTGCACCTTGCATGAGGTTCTCCTGCAGCCTACATCAGTTGCATGAGACAAATGCACAACATCACACAACACCAGGACTGGTATACCAGGGAGGTATCTAGTTCATGCCAGTTGTAACTATGTCATACATGAAAGGAATCCATTAAGCTTGCTTTTAAAGACATCCAGCATTGAAAACTCTGCAGCTTCCTGAAGCTGCTCAAGTCACTCACAATTACAGTGCTTCTCTCCTTTCTTTTAATGTCTTGTATCTTTCTTGCTGACGTGGAAGTCCATCCACCTTAGACATTAAGAAACAAATTCCTTTGCAGGTGCACCTCACAACTGGTACTTCCCCCCATGGCCTTCCCCTTCCCTTAACCCCACCATCTTTACTCCTGTGTGCTGAGTAACTCAAATGCCATTTTTATTTTTAAAAATATTCAAGTCACTCACACCCATGTTTAGATGTTATTGCTTTAGCTCATAGATTACTGCATGCAGTTTTGGCTTGGTTACAATGAAAACCAATTCTTGCTTTAAACAAAACAGTTGGTATATGTGAGTGGGGCTTCCAGGTGGCAAAGGTGGTAGCACCTGATCCAGGAGAGTTGATATCTAGAGATTGCTCTCTCAGCAAGGCACAGAAGGCACTCCCTTTCCTTTTGCAATGAGGGGGATTCCTCTGGTACCAGCAGCAACAAGCCCTCACTGTTCCTCCTACTACGGCAACAGCCAAAGGAGCTTTGGTTTCACGCTGTGCAGGAACCTGCTGCTCCCTTGGCCAGGACCAGGCAGGTGTCCTCTGCTCTGGCAGGGCTGACATTATGCTCGCATTCCCATTCCTGGGGGTCTTCAGCATAATCATACCTGAGTTCAGGTTTGAAAATTTGCTATGAAATACAAAACCTTACTAGCACATAAGCAGCTTGTACTTGGAGAACATCACCCCTTCCTTGCTTCTCCCTTCCAATGGGAAGACTTAGGATCACCTTTTTTCCTCCAAAATTCCTGCCATGATGAAAAGCACAAGCATAATAACCTCTCAGGTGTTTCTATCAGTGACTGGTTGATTAACAGAAAATTCCTTCCTCATGTCTGCCATTCACGCAGGTAGCAGAGTTCCTGAGAGCAGTAAATTAAAGAAGTAAGGAAAAACCAGTGGGAAGGAGATGTTTCCAGGACTGTCCACATGTTGTTGTTGGCATACTCCATTTATAGGTGGCATTGATCCACAGCTAACAGGAGCCAACTGAAGCACAAAAGCTTAAATTGGAGGCAGCCTCCCCTGAAAGAGTTCGGACTCATTTTTAGAAGAGATGTATTTTTTTATTCTGGTAGATCCAAACCACACTGAAAGATTTTGTTTCAATTTTACCAATCAAAGCTGGAATATTATTTTTTGCAGAAACTGCATTTTCCATCAAAGAAATTTTCAACTGAACATTTCTGATCAACTTAAATTGGTTTAAAAATTGTTTTTAACACCCCCTGTCAGTTTCGGAATTGGTTTCTGGATATACTCTGTTTATTTTACTTTCTCTCTTAGAAGATATAAAATCAGATGCAGTTTGAAACTTCAGTAGTATTTTTATCGAATGCTGAGATTACAGATCTGCCAGAGACTGAATTGTTTAAACAAACTTTCCAAAGCCCCAGTGAATGTATCTCCAGGAGTGGATTGAGATGTCAGGCGAGTAAAAGCTACTTGATTTTGTAATTCAAGAACGACTTTTTACTCATATAAACTTAATGTAGCCCAGACAAACTCAGAAAGCATTTAAACCATCTAACAATTTAAATATTCAGTTTAATAATCTAGTTGATGTTATCTGCGATGTCTGAAAATGCAGTATTATATCTGGAAAGCATCTAACCAGGAATGTAGAATACCAAAGCACCATGCTCTTCTCTTGCTCTTTTGGAACAGTCTTCAGTTAGGGAGCTTGAAAAAGATCAAACACTGTAAAAACACATATTTTTTCTTCTGATGTTGCTTATAGTGTTCCAAATGGTTTCAAATATGAAAATATTAATATCTTAGATTTGACTCTTCCATTTGTAAAGTTGAGTTCTATTGTTGGATTAAAACTTGAATATTTTCAGGCAAGCCTAATGATAATTCACCAGGCATATTTGTAGGTCAGACCTTTGTTTTCACATCATGGGACACTGATTAGACTTTTTCTTCTTGCACACGACCAAAACTTGAGCGAAGTCTTTCTGTCACACTGAGGTCACTGAGTGAATTCCTCTCAAAGGAGGAAATACTGTGGAGGAATTCTGTACCAGCCTTTGACACTGAAGTCATACATGCTAAAAATAAACACTCAAAATTATTTCTTTAAGAATTTTTACCCCAAATCATTTCAGCGATCTGGTTACACCCACCCACAATTGTCTTGGCACGAATGTAGGGTCAGGAAAAAGTGGCTGGAGGAAGGAAGGTATTTCTCAAACCAACTTTTCCATCAAAGCCAAATGCCTATCTTTACTCTCCAGGTGGTTCACAAGCCCACTGCGAGCTGATGTCGGGTACCGGCTTCCAGACATGACTGCGGAGAGCAACTCGTTAGCAGCCCACAGTGCAGCTGGCAGGTAGCGCAGCAGGATATGAGCCCGATTAAGGACACTGGCAGGCCAGGTAGATTTAGATCAGTGTTAATGCGATAAGGCACTAACCGCTACTTGCTTTCCTCAACCACCGCTGCCCCATCAAAACGCGTCCCTCCTGACACCGGACTGCCTCCTGTCTCTGTGGCTGCTGCTGCACCCAGAGTCACAGCATACCACAAGATCAAGTCCAGCACAGTAGAAAATCACTTGTTTTCTCCACCGCCTGTCCAAGATGTTTGGGACTTTCCAAGGGACTGCATGCCACCTTGGCATATTTACCTTTCCCCACTGCCGTTTGCATACCTTGCTGGTATCACTTAGCAGTAAATGAGGAAAACAGCTATTCATTACACCACTTCCTGCATGCTTTTTTTTGTTTGACACTTTTACGCTGTTAACAAGTTCAAACAGCATCCTGCGACTGGGCTCATGGGCATATGACCCCACCAGGTTAATGCTTGGCATGTCCATGCTGCCCATGTGCTGCTGAAGCGCGTTCTCCAAGGCCCTGGGAACTCATCACACCTCTCTGCCATGTACATTTGCTGTCCTTTGCTACATAGGATGGACAAGCCCAAAACCCTGCTGCTCCAGATTCAGGTTCAGCCTCATAGGGTGAGAGTTTCTCACCTGAACCCCTCCTGGTTGCCTGACCCTCGCTGGCCTGGGTCTCCTTGAACAGCACTTCCAGTAGTGCCACCATGTCTACAGACTGGTCAGAGTCTAATTTAATTTTTTTTTTCTCATATAAACAAGAAAACAGCTAAATGATTGACTGCAGCAATCTCAGCCAGCCTACGCTCCACGCAGATGATCTGCTGTCACGTACCAGGCCCCTTTACAGCAAGGCAAGTGGGATGAGGGCCAAGAAAGTTACCTCGGCTGTGTCCCAAGTGAGAAAGCATTTGGAGTTTGCAGCAAAAGGCCTTGGTAGCAGGTGAATGCGGTGAGCAATTTCCCAGTGCAAAACACTTATCTTAAAAGCAGAGCTTTGAACATATGACATAAATCAGATTTCTAAGTGCTTCTCATCCTTTACTTTTCTCAAATCCTGCTGGAGAGGTACAAAAAGCTCAAGTTACAGAGTACCAGAGCTGCTGATTCACGGCAGAAATGAACCATGACAACAGACAGAGCCCCCTCATCCACAGCTTCCTCTCTGTGACTGCTTGCCATGACCCTCTGCAGAGGTCCAGGACCAGACAAACCTCCTACAGCACTGTTTTGACGGGGTGATGAAAAGTCCGACCCAGACTATGTCTCACTATAGTATGAAAGTGAAAGAAAGCTTTTCTCCTCATTGCGCCGTGCCTCAGCACCTCAGAAATTCAGTGTGGCTGCTGGGGGATGTGCAGAGGATCACACACGAAGCTGCTGCTCGAGCAAAGTCGCAGCGTTTTAGCCCGGCGATGAACTTTTTCTCTCATTTCCATTTTCATTGCAATATCAATTTGCATTTATTAAAAAGCCCTTACCCTCCTCTCCAGAAAAAATACCCACCCTGATCTAAAGGAAGAGATTGGTTTACATGAAATCCTATTAGTTTAGCTGATTGCTTCCAAAACATTTCTGAGAAAGCCTTCCATTACCATACAAATGGTGCTGGGCCTTTTTGCAGGCTAACTGCTAGATAGCATAATGATTTGGGCAAATATTCATCAAGACAGCTGCTTCTGTGAACGCGGATGTAAGTCTGACACACGCCATTTAAGAAAAGAGCAAGAAATAGCTGATCTCCTCCCTGAAGGCAACAGTTAAATCAGCAGCAGCCCTCTCCCTGCATCCCCACGGCAGCACCCGAAACACATGGGGAGCACACGTGTGGGGAGCTTGTGGGTCTATGGAGAAGGAGGAGGACAGAGATGATGGGAGAATTTGGGAGAGGAGGGAAGGCGGGTAGCCCGGCGTGAATGTGTGCGGGGATCCCTTGCCAGAGAGGAGCAGCGAGGGAGCGTGCCCGCTGCCTTGGATGAGGGCTGCATTCCTCCTCAGTGTCATCATTTTCTCCTCCTCGCTGGAATAACCACGAGATCCCACAAGCTTTGTCTGGTGGATGAAGCCAAGAGAGCTAACAACATTATCATCCCTCTTTGGGATTGCAGGATGCCACCCGGGTGATGTGAAAACAGACAGGAGTGAGGAGATCACCTTGGTGGCTGGGCATTGTGGTGGGCAGGAGATTCTGTGGGTTTTTAAAAGAGAAGCTCACCACTGAATGTCTTGCAAAGTCTGCAAAGACTTTGCAAAGTCAGGGCTTTTGAGTCACTGCATAAATATGGTCCTCTGCAGTCGTGTGGGTGCTGCCTGCCCCTTTCCTGTAAATGCAGAGCTTTTCTTAAATAATCCCCAGAGGTCTGATTCAATTCTGTGAATCAGACGGCCGTGCGAATAAGGCAAGGATCCAGATCTAAAACACCATCATAAATTTGGAGGGGCTGATTTCAACCTTGAAAATCCCAAATCTGGGAAAAGAGTCTGCACAGAACTTGGGGTTTTTGTTTTAACAACAATCATTGCAATCACCTTTGAGAGAACAAACATCTCATTAATATTAGTCACGGGGTACAACGGGATGCAGTAACAACCTCTGTAACTGATGTAATGCAGAAAGCCACAATCAGCCTCATTGGACTTTAAAAAAAAACAAAGAGTGGAAAAAAAATAGCAGTGACTACTAAAGATGCAGAAAGAAAGAGCAGTAAAAATTTAAACATTCAGCAGCTATTCCACATAACATTTACATGTAATTTCCTATTCTAATAAGCCAAAATGGAAAGAAAAAATTATAGAAGAGCTATCGTACCAAGGAGACATCATCAGCCATTGCTGAAAATAAAACAAAACATCAAATCCCTGGGACTTTTCATCAAGGGTGTGAGTGAACATGCAAGTCCTAAGGCTGTGTCTCAACTTCCTAGCGAGCACCTGGCAATCTCACACCGTGGGCTCATGGCAAATGAGCTGAATTATCCTATCTGGGTCTGACCAGCACTGGTAATCAGTGGCTTCTCACTCCCAGCCTGTTTAAGGAGCGCTGCATGGAACTCAAACGCAGAGAGGGATTTCAAGGTTCTCTTCCATCTCAAGCGTTTCAGTGACCAGTATGCACCAGTGACACAGCACTGGCTAAGCTGTTAATGAAAGCCACCCAACATACACTGGAGGTGTGTGTTTTAAAACAGGCACCCAGTCAATTCAACAGCTTTGTTCTCATTCCAGTAAAATTTTCCCAAAGACACCTCTTTCCTCAATTTGTAATTTTCTGGAGACCTAACATAATCATTTGGGGGTCAAAATGGCACCAGAGCTGAGCAGGCTCTTTGGATTGAGGTGACAAAACAGAGAGGGACCATCCAACAAGAGAGACTTAATCACAACTTGCCTTAATCCTGACTTGCTGGAGGGATGGATGCATCAAGGGACAGCCTTCCAAAGTGGTGAACTCATGACCCGTGTCTGCCCCTTGTGTTTATGCTGTACGAGGTAATTAACCAGTTCAGCATGGCACACCAGCAGCAACTTCCATGCATGCTCATGGCCACGACTGCCATGGCAGGATAGCACAACACCTACTTGCAGGTCAATGGCTAATCTTCTATCAGCTGACCTAGGCTTTCTGGGAGTGTAGGACATGGTCTAACCAACCAGGCTGGGCTCCAAGGTGGGTCTCAGGCTGGGCTCCAAGTTGGGTCTGAGACCTGACACTGAAAGTCAGCAGATGCAAGAGGGACTACCGAAAAAACAGTTTCCTTTGCCTGCCTGCTCCCAGCCTGGCTTTGCAGCCGGGGTGTGTGAATAAGGAGCAGCAGACAGGCAGCAGACACTATAATTTCATCCTTCCCCACACTTCCAACTCTGTCCACGATTTTCCAACTGCAGCCTGTCCCTGATGCCATCAGAGAAGTAGGGGGGAGCCAAAGGGAAAACCAAAAAAGTCCTTTCTGAAGATATCAGACCAGTTGTACGCTGGGAGGGAAAACCCTTGCTGATCTGAGCCCCCTGCCCATCTGCTCCATGGAGGTGACTGGCCGAGGCAGCGAGGCATGAGATTTCATTATAATTATTGTCTTAATGCTGAGCTGAAATTGTTCCGAGCAAGCGGAGCTTCTGGGAATAGGCAAGCATCCAAAATAATCTTTGGACTGCAAACTCCGTGACGAAGAGATGGCATAAACCGACAGACATCACAAAACCCTTCAGAGTCTACTTCCCATCAAGCAGGGTTGTCCCCGTCAGTCTGCAATTTCACGTCCAGACAGCTCCCGCTTTTGTTCCGGCCTTGGCAGACACATTGTTTTTCAACAAGGAAAAAAATACGTATATCGAGGGACCATAAACCAGCTCAACCCCATTAAATCAAACCCAGAGGCTGCTGGGCTGTGCTTCTCCCTGCAGTCAGTGCCGATCTGCTGCCTGCCATGCAAAATCGGTGACATTGTGGACTGCAGCAACACAATTAGGACTGAAGCCCAGATCTATAAAGGTATTTAGATGCCTAAGTGGCCTTTAGACATCTAAATATCGTTGCGTAGTGACATGCAGTTCTTGGGGCAAGAATAAGTTTTCTTATAAAGTAGAAACCAGCTCTATTACCACGTATATTCCTGAGAACTCCTATATGGCTCTTTGCATTGAGCAGCACCTGTAGCTCAGGTTGTGAGAAGCCAGATGCGTGGGGGCCCACCACCTTCCCATCCACTCCTTTTTCTCTTAAACTCCAGAAGTTGGAAGCATTTACTACTCCCCTGCTTCTCATTAAATAAGCTGGACTTCCTGGAGGCCGTGCAAAGCTTTTAGTAGTTAGCAGCACATGGTGAATTAGAAATAACGGGTTTGCTGGCTGGAACGTATCACGCTGTACATCCTTGGGAAATATGTTTGCAGGAGTCCACGTCGTGAGCGGATGCTCTTTTTGTCTACTAGGTGGTTCCTGGTGGTATAGCAGAACTTGGTGAGCATCAGGGGAATTTTACATGATAATTAGCCAGCGTGCACAAGGCTTACGAGTTTTGGCTGTTGGCATCAGCGAAGCAGGATTTGGTCTCTCCCCTGAGTTTTGCTAATACCCAGACACTGCAAAGGAATCTAAACGGCTTACGCTATTCCAGGTGGGCAAAGCACTGTGTAGGGTAGGAGCTCACATAAAGTCGATCCAGGAGAATTAGTATTTCTTCTGGCTGTCATATCCTGCCTGATTCTAATTCCTCTAGGAGTTATTTCACCATAGCATCTGTACAATGAGCTATGAAATTCCTATTGCACTGACTTGGCTATGGATACCCCAGCAACGGAAATTCATTTAAAACACCCTTCAGAGTCATTCAAAGTTGGAATGGACAAGGATAATCTGCAAGCAGGTTGCATGGGTACTGCTCTGCCTTTTGAACGAAAGTTCCCCTTGTGCCTTTATGTTAAAGGTTTATTTTTGTGACTCTCAGGTCATGCACAGCCATGTTTCCCTCTTCCAGCATGCTCCTTCTGAATCACATTTTCTCCTGGTATTTGGAAGAGCAAACGGTAATAAGAAGTGTGAAACCTCTGTGGCCTCGCCAAGTGTGAACCAGCCTCCCTGCTGGGAAAGGTTCTAGGAAAGGACATTTTGGACAATGGAAGCAGGTGCTGCCAATATTCAGTCCCGATCTTTTTGTCAAGTGCAACATGTTTTTGTTAATTTTACTGCTGCGTCAGACCTGCGAGCCCTGCCTGCTGTGCCCAGGCTCCTCTCTCAGCCATCCCACGCTGTGCTGATTTGCTTAACCTCTGGTTTGTTGCACGTCTCTATTACTCTGAGCGGCCGGAGAAAGGCCTGTCCGCTGATTATAAATGGTATTTTATATCTGATTAAGCACTTTATAAGTCTGTTCATGCAAGTATCAGGCCAGATTTCCTCATTTTGTAGGCATAAGAAAATATTTTTTGCTTAGTTCAATAAAACCATTTGCATTCATCTTTACTGATTCCACTATTGTTTTCCCTTGCTCAGCAAGATGTATATTACAGTCTGTTTAATTATGTGTTTGAGCTTTACTACTTAACCAGATCTATTTATCACTACAATGCATCAGTACATTATAAAGCTTTCAGGCACATTTATCAGCATAACAAAGCTCCCACTACAGAAAAGTCCTCCAGGGAAATAAAGCAACAACAACGAATACTTTAATGCAATTCACTTAACAGTACAAATATTTGTAATTACAAAAATCTTTAAGTGTGCTGCTTCCATAAATGGCACGTTTTACTTAAAACTACTTTCATACTACAATAGTGCATCCAATTTATGCAGCTGATGGTTTCCTCACATCAAAGAATCAAAGCCAAGTTAACCAGTTTCTTATATTTTCCCTTTTGCTAACGTGATGCTAAGTGCTAAGTTCACTGATGTGCTATTGAAAATTTGGTTACACCTAATAAAATGAGAACATTTAAAAAACAGTAGTGAGTGATTAATAACTGCTATAAATACATTGCAGCATGAAGGCAATGTTACAGATAGCTGCAAGCCATGTGTGAACTCAGTCTACAACAATCAATTAACCATTAATTGTAATGTCTGTTAATCATTGATTAACCCTTTATAAATAACAAATACATCACCCTTGCTGTAAACTGGGACCACCAGGTTATATTACATGGCTATTCATGTTTCTTATGTCTATCGATGAAAAATACATGTTGTCAATCTGTTGTAATTCCAGCACCTTTTTCATATATTTAACAATCTTGGAAAATATGTTGTTACTCCATTAGCAGCTTTTTTTTTTTTTGCTTTGCCTCATAGAAAATTATTGCAAACTGAAGGACATCCCGGGAAGTCAGCTTTTATGGCTGAAAACTGTCGTGTCACCAGAAAGGCCTGGGGATATTCGTTTTTTCTTATCACACAGTGAGTCATACTCAGATTGTCTACGGGGAGTACCTGACTCTGGCATTGCAGCTGCAGTGCTCTGCTACAACACGTGGAAACAGGACCTGGTAGCACTGGGCCCGACCTGAGTGGGCATCCGAGGGACGACGGAGGGCAGCCTACACCGAGCTCTGAGCAGCCTGTGCTTTTTGTTCAGAAACCAGGGGTAGGGCTCAGCTCCAGCTATCCTCCCACCTGCAGTGAAGCCTCTGCCTCCAGACAGCGGCAATGGGAGACTTGCCTTCACCAGATCCATCACACTGGTAAAATAGCCAGAACTCCTCGAAGCCACAAGAACTAAAAATGAAATTATGAGTACAAATATTAGAATGTCAGCACTAAGATTCTGAAGCCAAGTACTTAAAAGTTAGCGAAATCCAGACTTCTGATATTTTGTGAAACCTCAGTGTGGCCACATGAATATTACGATCTTAAGTGACAAGCATCATGCTCTATTTTCCATAGCATTATGTATCACCTTCCACTCAGAAGACCAATGCTCTGTTAAAACAACTGGGCAAAAATCTGCTTCGTGTCCACTGTTTCTGCTTAGACCTGACCTATTGCCACTTTTACTACACTTAATTTTAACATGTAGACTCATTTTAATGTCCAGTCTGCCAGACAAAGGGAGAAGCATAGCAAATGTAATTCTGCCCGTGTTTCTCATCATTTCAGAATGGGAGATTCCCACCACGTTCTAGCACGTGATGTTTCAGATCATCATTTTGGGGCAAAACAAGTTCTCTGCTCTTCCAAGCAAAATCTTTGCGGAGGGAGAGGGAACGAACACGTCACTGAAGGCCATCGCAGGACCTAGGCGTGCGGCCGATGAGTTTCACATCCCAGCACCTATGAAGAAGAGGTACCACTACCCAAAAAAGATACGATCAGCAGAGCAGTAAGGTGCACGGCTGCAAGCAGTATTGTTAGGGAAGAGGACAACAAGGGCAGGACATGCTTGGATGCATGAAAGTTTTCTGAAAGGAGCCAGCCAAGAACACTGCTGTCACCATAGAGAGGGAACTGGAAACTTCCCTGTCAGGGCCCCTGAAAGCTATTGAGAAAACAAAAAAACAGACCATGATGGAAATCTGTAATTTGAGACATCTCCAGTAGGCAAAAACACAAGGACATATTCCACAGAGGACAAAATCTCTTATAGTCAGGGTAACAAACAGCGTAATCTATGCCCAGGCTTTAGAAAATGCCTAGGATGTCTGTGTTTCCCCTGTTTTTTAACGAGCCTTCATACTTGTGCCTGTAAAATGTTTGGAGCAGGGAGTATTTTCAAATATTCACTTACATGTTTCTAAATACAACAAAGTACTTACAGAGCCTCTATCCTGAACAGGTCCCAGGTCTTTGAGCCGTCTGTAATTTAAGAAGGGAAACGACACCTGAACTGTGACTCACAGGTGAGCCAGGACCGACACAGCTTTATGAACAGTCTCACCAGGCTGTTTAATACGTTACCCTCTCCAAACTCTGTGATACGATGGCAAATTCTGCTGCTGAAACGCTCGGAGCAGGCTTCAACCCTGAACGACCGATACATCATTCAGAAGGGGAGCATCGACAGACTTTTAGAGTGAAGATTCCCCATGTGCATTATCTAAATACGCCATAATAGCTTATAAAAAAATAATATTTATAGAGGCGACAGAACAGTGGCAGGGAGAGGAGAGCACGTTGTTTTAGCGGGGGTTGCTCTGTGTAGTTCGGGTGCACAAAGTGCCTGTTTTGCCACCTAGTGGCTGCTGTGGAGAGACCGTCGGTATTTTTGTGCCTTTGTCATCCAAAGTGCCCATCAGCTCGCAGATCCTGGAGGAAAATAGCAGAAGGAGATAGCAGCAATTAAAAAAATATAGCATATATAACAATCACAAAGCAGATCACCTGTAGTTCTTAAATTTAGCAGAGGAATCAGTAGAAAAGCTCGTGTATCACAGCCCGGGGGCTCCAGAGCCAGAAGAGAGCCCTTGGCTTGAAACAGCCAGCAGCAAGGGAGTTCTGAGAAGGGAATTTGAGAAAACAGCAGTTCAGCATCTGATTTTGTTCGTATTGTAAAATGCAGAGGTTGGCATGAAACAAGCTTAGATCATTTGTCTTACTGAAGCCAAAGGTTTGGGTTGGTACCGCAGCAGCTGCCACTCGGCACCTCCACACAAGTTCAGGCTTGTCAGATGGGAAAGCGCATTATTACATTGCATTCTTTTATTACATTTTCATATATTTAACTTACCGTGAGGGTCAGACCACAATTTCTATCCCCTGACACATTCAACCAGGCGAAGGCTGCAGCTGGCAAACTTTCCCTCCTCAGGCTGAGCAGATCCTGCATTTCTGAATGTGCAAACCCCTGGAACAAACGTGCTAAAAAATACTTCTAAAAAGTTAACATATCACAAACAACACAACATGACCCTTTCTACCTGGGAATCTACCTCCCTAAAGGGATTTTGAAGGCTGCTGGAGTTGAGATTAAGCATCTGTTTAAGAGCGTTTACCAGCATTTTGAGTTTTAAACCTCACAGTTTAATAGATATGAATATAGATATTGGGGGTGAATTATCAGACGTGGATTATCAAAGCAGTTCAGCCTGTTTTTCAAAAACAGCACCATAGGTTGGAGAAGTTTCACCCTTCTGTGTCTTCTGGGGACGGATTTTCAGGGGCTGTGGGTATCTGGAGACAGAGGGGATAAGAAGCAGTACACAGAGGTACCTCTTCTGAATGGCATTTCATTTCTACAGTGTGCACTACCTAAGTAATGAAGCCAATTTGAAATAGGAAAAATCAGATTAACTTCCATGAGAAGTTTACAACACACACACTCGATCTGCAGAGATCATCCCTGGTTTATTCTACTGTAACTTCAGGCACTTAATTGGAAAGACTATATACATGAGGAGCTATTCCTCTTAAGCTTTCACTTAGGCGACCGAAGACAAGCAGAAGAGGGACCCCAGACAGATGAATCTAGATCTAAGGACAGCCACCATCTAATGGCTACTCAACAGCCTTTTCAAAGGAAAACCTATGCTGCCTGCTTAGATCCGAACTCAGCTGTCTTTCACAAATACATCACAAACTACTGGGAGTCACTGGCAGCTGCACTGGCAATTAATTGCAGTTGAAAACTAAAATACTTTGGGAATCTCAGCAACATTTATTACTTCCAGCAGCACTGGACATAACACATGAACAAAGTTCACCAAATGGTGAGGTTTGGTCCCAGAGCCTGTGTTGCCAGGAAAGACGTTCACTGGAATGATAAATTTTGCTCCGGGATGCCTATGAAAATTCACGTGGGATGTGTGCCGCAGTCCAAGGGGTGACAATTTAATATTGCTCTTTCAACAGACTTAAGACTTCTGTTTTTCTGTAAAATGGGGTCAATCTCAGCTGCTAGTTACACAACGCAAAACTGTGCCTTTATCCTTTGAATTTACAGAGGCTGAAAACCTCTAAAAATGAGCTTTGAGTCACAGTGGAGATTTTTCATCTCTTACTTGTGCTTCTTGCAATACCAGGGCTGTATCCTGTGCTTAAAATGGCTGGTCTGCAGGAGGGAAAAGAAAAGAAAAAAAAACCAAACAAACAAAAAAAAGAGAGCTGTTGAGAACATGAATTCTTGAAAACCTCCAGTTCCAGCAATCCATTTCAAAGGACAGGCTTTCCACTTCATGCTCGGAATGGAAAGTGATGGCCTTGGAACTAATTACAAATGGCTATAACTTAAGAGATAAAAATAAATCTATCCCCATAACTTCATAATGTGATAAACACATTTCACATACACAAGGCCCTTAAAAAACATGGGCAAGCAAACAGCAAAATAACCGAAAACCCATACCAAAAAGAAGTTGGAAGTCCCCTGTCTTTATTTTAATATGAAAACTACGGGTGCTGCTAACAGTAAATACGTTACCGCAAAACACCAAAAGCAGATTCTCTTTCTGTTGTAGTTTAAGAACAGCAAAATACAGCACAGACTTAACTTTCTTTACATGAGGGCTTAACCGAAATCCTGCCGAAGAGTAATGGAGACTTAAATTAAGATTTACTCTGATGCTTTTATGTGTGCCGGAGAGCAAGCACTGCTGCTTGCTGAGTTCGGGAAGGGGAGCATGCTGCAATGCCGACAGCTGTGTTGGAGGCAACTGGTTTGAGAATTCAGTGTTTCGCATCGGGTGGGACATGTTGAAAATGGCTGGAGGGCTTTGGAAACACAAGTCTGAGATGTCAGCTCCTCAGAAGATTTATTTTTAGATGTTGACTTGCTGCCCTAACTCCTAAGGTTCATCCAGGGAGGACCAGCTCCATGAGCTTTTCCCAAACTATACAAGGCCTCTGCTCTCACAGCGCAGATGAAGAAATAGCACTCTCACATTGGCACGTAATTGTCTATCTCTAATACATCGAATTTGATATGTAAAGAAGCTCTCATGGCAATTTAAGTTAATAATTTTGCTCCTTTTTATTACTTTAAATCTTTGCAACTCAAAACATATTCAAGTTTTAAAATGCATTGCTTTTAAACTTCCTTATTTTGTTTCTTGAGCAGATCATCAACGCTTCCAACCAGCAACCGCTTATCCTTTTTAGGCAGCACATGAAAGAAGGGGGATAGATATGTAGTTAAAGACTGTCCGAGTAACAAATGTCTTCAACGGATTGGCATGCTCAGAGAATGATCTACATCGTCTTGGAAACGTCTCAGATGCCTCTGATCATCCCAAGGACATACTTTAGTCTGTTTATGGCAGCCTTGACATAGTGTCACAAACCCCTCCCCCCCAAACCAAACAATGCTTTCTCAAGAAAACACTCCATTACGGCTCTGAGGAGAAATGTATAGGCAAAGGAAAGTGCTGACACTAGATCTGAGGAGCCACAATTGTTGCTGTAGTACAGAAAATGTTGGAAGGAAACTCCAGATGAGGAACTGCATAAAAGACGACGAACTGGGTGATCCCAAGCCCAAAAGCGAGCATAAAAAAAATGGAATATTGGATATGGGTTTTGAGAGGTAGTGTGCATGGAGGTCAGCCAAGGAGAGAGCTGAAAAACAACCAGTCTGTGTCGAGCTGGAACTCACAGATGAAAAGTAGAACTGACCAAAGGACATTTTCTCTAAAAAAGAGACGAATTTTAAAAGTAATGTTCCAGGTCCCCCGAATGCTAGAAGGAAATGAGGAAGAAGGACAGGAGGCAGATGTTGAGGGACAAACAGCCTCATACAAGGCACACGACCCAGCTAAGGTGCGTCCTGCGGGAGGCAGACACACAACGGGGGCAGACAGTGGGATAAAAGCGAGCACTGGGACAACGAGAGAGGGACCACTGCATGAGCATCTACTCAACATGGAGCTTTTGCAACTACTGAGGTGCTACCTAGGCAAATGCAATTTGAAGATGAAGAAGAGGATTAATCAAATTCTTCAAGCACTTGTGACTTTGCAGTGCAATAGTTTACCAGGAAAATCAGAAAGTCAACGGAGGCAAGAAGACAATAGCTGAAAGTCTCAGAGAAGATCAGAAATCCGGTAATTTCATCTGCAGAAGATAACCAGATTGGACTATGTCATTCGAAAGGACAAAAATACAGAGCCACAAAGGAAAGGATGTACAGTATAATGAAAGCAATTGAAAAAGAAAACAGATGAATAACACAGTTTGGTCTTCCTGGAAGATGTGTCACTGACCTCAGTACAAAGGCAAATCGGCTAAAATGTGACATGCCCACTTAAATTCAAATCAGCCTGCATGACCTTATGTTCAACATGAAACAATAACTGGAGTTTATAGACAGGGAAAGTCAAATTAAATAAAGCAGTTTAAAAATTATAGTGATAGTTACCTCCCATTTAAACAAACCATCAAAGGAAATAGCAAAAAACCCATCACTTGACATTTTAATATAAAGACTAGAAATCTTTCTGAAATATTTACTTAAGCCAAAACATGGTATGAGGTTTAATGAAGCTTATGACATTGAACAGCTTTACTAAGTGGTCAGACAAAATGATCTAATATTACTCTCTGCCCTTAAAACCAATGACTTTTCCTTTTTTTTCCCTTTTTTCCTCCCCCCAATTTACAAAAGGTAGGAAGGTTGGAGTGAACTGAATAAAGGAAATACTGGCAGTGCTGCCTTCTCCTTCAAGCAGAACAACTGACATTATTGAAGCATCAACTGAGATTAAACAAGAGAAGGAAAAACCCTTCAGTCTGAGGCAAGGAGTAAGCTGGTAACAGCCAGACTACAGCAGTCACAGTCATTTGGAACGCCAGCCTTAATCATTTGAGGTGGTAGGCTGGACAAGAAAATAATAAGGCATTTTCTCAAACAAACACACTAAAGGAAAAAGCCTTGAGGCTTGTTATAAAGGAAGCTGAAGTGTTTTACCCTGAATGGAAAAGGCTTCTAGTTGTTGGTTTGGTAGCAACCTTGTATGACCTTCAAACAACGCTGTCACATTTTGGATTGTAAAAACAAAGTTTTAAAACAAACAAACCAACCAAAACAAACCAAAAAAAAAACCAACAAAAACCCACAACACCCAGCAAACACCCAAACACAAAAAAAAAACAAAACAAAAAACCCAGCCCAGGTTGCAGGGACTTCAGGACTGACTCCCTGTAACTCCAACTGGAAACCTGTCCCAGGACCTCCCCACTGACAGAGACGTTTTCCTAATCCCCATTTATGCTTGTTGTTCATATACCAGCATTTCTTTAACATTTCTTCTTTCTCCTCCGCATTTATTATTTATAGTCATTTCCCCAACTCAGCCTTCGCTCTAAGCTGAAAAAGCCAAGTTACTCTAATTTTGTATCACACGACAAGCCCTCCACGCCTTCAGTCATTTTGAGAGCCCGTCTTTGCTATGACTTCAGCTTGAGCCCACCCTTTTGAAAATGCATGACCAAAACTATACATCAAACGCTCCAGGTCCTATGTAGCATCTCTGATCCATTGTCATCCCCACCAAAAACACCGTGCTGGGTGCATCTGCCATCATACTGTTCTTTCCCGCAGCTCCCTCACAGTAACAATCCATCCTACTACGGGAAATCACTTATGGCTCCTTTTTTTGGCATTTTTGTTTTGACTTGCAACTACCTGACTTCGCATTTGCACAACTGGTATCTTTCTGCTTCCAACAGCCCATTCTCTGACACCATCAAATGCTCGTGCAGGGTCCAGAGCCTCCTGTGCACTGGTGATGCCTACCATCTTTGAGTCAGCAGCAGTTCCAGTGCTTGGCCTCCTTCTTGGCCAAAATCCTTAATTCAAATGACAACAAAAGGTGTGACTGAGGCAGGTACTTTAGTTACCTCCTCTTTCACCTTCCAACAGTGTCTCAGGTCATCTCCTGAGGCCCTCTTCTGCCACTGCCTTCCCCACTTTATATTTTCCCCCTAACTACATCTTCTGTCTAAACTTCATTTAGCGCATCCTTTACCAGATGGAGGAAATCTAATCACATTTCCACTACCCAACAAAAGCAGTTGTAAAAGATAAAAGGTTAGTCTGGCACAACAGCCTTTGTTTATTACGGTGCACTTTTCCAATTAGTCATTTACTCCCTCTTTTTGTTTTGTTTTGTTTTGTTTTTTTTTTTAATTCAGCTTTTCAGACCATAACCCAGAAGTCAGTTCCCATCAGTCTTGTCATTGCCGAGGTGGCTTTTCTTTTCTGCTCCAGTAGAAGCAGGAAACTGGATTACTCTCCAGCAGTCAGACCGACAGATATATTTCAAGCACTAGCATAAAAAATATTGAACACGTTGCCACCACAGCGGCGATGCTCTATCGCACCCATCAGTGCAGTATTTCAGGCTCAAATGCTGAAAAAGGTTGTGCCTGAGCAAGCATGGACGACGCCTCAAAAATACGCAGCTGAAGGACAGCAAGCTTCAGAACTGAGCCCGAGAAGTGCATGCAATAAATACAGCTGCCTTCACTTCTAGTTCATCAATTTATTGATTCACTGGAAACAAAGCTTACTTACAGAAGTCACGTCCAAACTGATGCAAGAGAAGTTAAAAAAACCCAAAACCCTGCTGGCTTTCCTCGGGGAAATTTGGTTGCACATGAGACTGTCCGTGATTCTTTGCAACCAGATGTTAAATGTTTGTTTTACTTATCTTAAAGCATCATCTTCAGCCTGACAAAGAAGCATCTTAAAACATGAATTACCATTGAAGTATGAAATCCTACTTCAACTGCAGGAGAGCACATTCGGTTTTTTGCAAGTTTTTGGCCACAAAGCTGTTAGACGCGTCTTTGCTGGGATAAACTTGCAGCTTTAAGGCTGTTTTCTGTTTTGTTTCATGGAGGGAATAGGAATGGATTCACCATCAAATAAATTGTAATGGATCACATTTTTGGCTCTAAATGTTCAAGGCAAACACCTTCCTCCACTCTTCTGTGCAGATAAAATTTCACTTTATATAGTGCTCCGTGTGTACAGACCTGCTAGTTTCAGTTTTTCTTGATTTGCAGCCTCCTACCATTTTCCTAACAGAAGTGGAGGCCGCTCTGTAGACTTGCAGGAGTGGGGGACAGTAACTTTTCACAGATGCCATAAAAACAGCTCGCTAACCTTAGGTGCACAGTTACTAGTTCAGATTAATGGCAAACAAATAGACAAGAGACTACCGAGGAGGTTTATGTTCCAGGTTCACTTTTTCCCATCCTGGATTTCCTTCTTGCAGCAGCCGAACTCTTGTCTTGCTTTTTTAAACCGCGCAGGGATGAAGGACATCTTATCCAGCAGCACAGGAAAGGCCAAAACAGCTTCAAGCTGAAATTCAACCTGCCTTAAAAACACTTCTGCCCGTGTTCAAAGGAACAAACGCCTTCAATACAGCAAATACAATTACTTCCTGCTGCACGCTTCCATCATCACAAAAGCAAATAAAACAATGGACACTTCTCATGTTGGACTTCGGCAAAAGATGTTTATTATTATTATTATTATTGTTGTGTTGCTGTTGTACCTCCTCTGCTCTGCCCACAGTGGTGGCATAAATGCTGTTACCATATTGTAGCTGATGATGCCGGTGTACAAATCAAAATCCATCTTAATTTCAAACTCCATTAGAAACACAGGAAAAAAGATCAACATTTACGAAATGTAAAGGGAAAAATGGTATGGAAAGAATTTTTTTTTTTTTATTTTTCAAGCTTCCAAGACAGTATTACAAACAACAGAGAGCAAAGTAAAGCTAGAAATGAAATACTTGACAGCATCTGTTTAAAAATTACAGCTAAGAAACCTAATAAAAGTTGAATAAACAGTTACTAGAAATAAAAATTTTTTACACATATGATATTTGTCTGGGATTTTTATTTCTTTAAAATAATTCATACAAATGGTTACAGTCACAAACATGATTTTAACCAAAAATATTGCTAGCCTACCACATTACCAGGAAGGAATCAATGTAGGCAATGAAATGCTGCTACTTTTCAGTAGTCTAGTGCCTTTTTCGCATACCACCAATAATATATACTTTAACTGGTGACAAAAAGCACAATGCTCGTTTATACAAAACCTTTTTTTTTTTCCTCAAAATCTCTTTGCAAGGTTGTCTTCATTTTGAAATAAGGGAATTCATGCCAAAATTAGGAGAAACTGTTTTTCTTTTGTTTACTAAATTATTCTAAAAAATAAGACAAGCAGGTAGAAAAAACAATGCACTGTGTGGCGTAGAAAGAAAAATGGGAAAAATTCATTGTCCTGAGAAGTTTGCCAACTGCCTCATTTTTGGGCATGTTTTAAAATATAAAAGAAAGGATTTTTAATCTCAAAATTGGTTTGCTGAATGCCTCCCTTATGTTTTTCCTTGTTGACAGCTAAGCAAACAAACCCTTTTTAATGTTCTAAAAACTGTACACAGACAAGTACATTCATGATATAATTAACTACTAACTTCTCTTGCTTAACAAAGAACCCATAGGACACAGAAACAGTGAATCAGTCCACTGGACAGGGACAAACTACAATTTATACGGAGGAAAAAATGTTTCCAAATCTTCTTTTTGTCTCCCACCTTTTCCTTTTATACTGTATATTGGACCAGTTTCTAAAACAATAATCGTCTCCTCCTGTAAGTTCATGGTTTTGCCTTTAATCAAAATCCAGGGTTTTGCTTTGTTTTGTTTGTTTTCCACACGCTGAAGCTGAAATCTCCGATGCTGGGAATGCTGTTTTCGTAGGCTACAATTGGTCGCTTGGGTGGTCTCTATCAGCTTCTGGTTTGACAGTTTGGCCGGGGGAAGGAGCATGGGGCGGGTGGGCTACAGCAGGGAGGCCATGTGATAAAGACATAGGGTTGGGGACTATTCCTTCTACTGCTGCAGGTATGCCAGTTGAAGCCACGCTTACAACACCTGGGGGATACCTGCTGAGGGAAAAAAGATGAGAACATACATTAAAATCAAGAGATGACTGACCAGAAAGCCCACCTTGCCTCCTTCTAGAGCTACAGAGATGCTTCTTTTGTTTTCAGACCAGTGAGAAAGACAGTTGGTTAAGCTCCAGATGAGATACCATATACAGATGCTGCTAAAGAAGGGAAAAGATACTGTATTTTACCCAAATGAGTAATAAAGGTTTCCTAGATTGTTTCTTTAGATTTCAAATTAAATAGCAAGAGTGACAGCACAGCACAAGAGAAACAACCTGGAAGTACTGCTCCTCTCAAAGTACATCTCAACAAGATGTAATTCAGGCTAGGTCCGTACCATGTGTATCTGTCCTCTACAACTTTTCCTCAAGTTGACCTTTCTCTTTCATTCTTACGTAGAAATTTTAAGATTTCACTGTTGTGGTTTGAAAAAATATTCTTTAAACTAATCTTACAGTTGTAGCTTTCTGATAGCCCTCCAAAAGAGCAATCATACCCACACACTCTTAAGACGACAAATTCAAGCTTACTGCACCTGAGGAACTTTCTCAGCATCAAACTTGCCACTGTACTTGTCTGAAATACAACCAGTACTACTTACTAGACCACAAGTGCTTTAGGCAGACTGCAAGAAAGACAAATGCAAACACAAAACCCCTAATATTTTACGGATTCAACAAATAAGTCACCCTCTGATTCAGCTTGATTTTATGATGGCTCTGATATTACCAGGCTAAAAAACATCTTGCAAATCTACTGTTTCAATCCCAAAGTTCAGATGTAATTGATGAACACTGGTATTTCACAGTGCTGTGTATAAACAACAGCTACACATGAACGCTTTTAACAAAAATGTTTTCTTTTTAGCCAAATACCTCAATACCCATTTGCAAGTTATCTCATGCTGGCCACTTAATATCATAAAGCTGCACACTCATCCTTTGTTCTCTCCTGCTATATTCTGCTCACCCAAGCACCCTAGTGAGAGTGTTACCCATTTAAAAGGCTAACCGCTTACACACTGTGGCATTTGCTACCCTAATATTGAATTAAATGGGAAAAAAGGCACTTGTAGTCTTGTCAATTTTTTTCAAATATCACGTTATTCTGCTATTGATCTTCTCATCAGGGTTCAATGCTGAATGCATCAGGGAATTTCACCCTGTTTCAGTAGCATCTTTTCTGAAGTAATGCATGTTTGTGCTGCTCATCCTAAATTCCCTCAAACTGAGAGAGAATTAGTGCAGAACTTATGCAAAAGTCAGAGGAGGAAAAAGCTGGATGACAGCACATATATTTGTTCTTTTTTCTTCCACCACAGAAACTGCTTTTTGCAAACACTGTGCCAGAGGGGCTCAGCGCGGCTATCCAACACGGCACAGGGATGATGAAGACACCATATACTGGCCTGGTCATCGTAGGAAAGATTCCTACAGATCATACCACTGACTGTAATCTGGGTTGGATAAGAAATCCGGTATGTAAAAGATGACACCACCTGTAGGCCAGAGAACTTTGTTCCCAATTGTACACATATTTACAAGGCTTCCTATGGCAATTCCTTCTCCAGAGGTTCCTTAGAATTAATCTGCAGTTGCTAATGGAATTAGTTGCTTGTTTCATTACCTCAATTTGAATCTTATTAATAAAATTTCTTCAATTCCTATGAAAACTGTCAGACTGGGTATTGTTTCACTTATTCAAATTTAATTTTGAAACAGCTTATCTGTTACTCTAGGCACTTTGCAAAAAACACAACACGACATGACAAAAGCTTCCATTTAAAAGCCCAACACAGCAACTGTTTGCAACACAGAATCTCTACTTTCTAACAATGTATTCCCTGGGCATCAACACACCCTAGCTGGGAGAAATCAAGGAAAGAGCAAATTCTACAACTGTGTTTCCCTCAGGAAGAAAAGTCAGAGCCTCCCCTTTTGAAAATGGATGGTGCTGGATCAGGAGCATTAACAGTTACCTCAACATGAAATAACTCCTGAATTACCAACGTGTAACTATTCTCATCCAAGTACGTCTTCAGTACCTGGATATTCTCATCTTCTACCAGTTAGAAGGCAGAAAGATATGTCAACATGTCTAAAAATTGCACACTCACTGTTTACTGGTTGTCGAATTTCACTTTGCCTATAACCTGTATGCTCTGCGACACAGGAAACGGCAGGGGCTTATTTAACCTGCAGCTCAGTAACAAATACACAGTAACAATAAAAAAGCAGGGTATATTATGCTGCTTCACTGAGGCTATTACAAATAGTTCCTTCTCAGGACTATCGTTAATCTTTACTCATGGGACAGGTCCGTTTGCTTGACCTTTTGTTTTGATAGGGTGTCTTGCATTTCACATAGTAAATGGCTTTGTTTTCCACAGAATATGATGATATTCAGAAGATCTAGATTGTATTCTGCTGATGAATGCTCAATGTTGTTTGCTTGCGATAATATCTGATAATTTCAGAGTTCTGTCCTACATCAAAATACAAGTAAATGATATATCCAGAATAAAATAACCTCATTAGTTTCAGTTCACCGAAAGAGCTATTTGCATTTTTTAACATATGAATTATTATCCCAGGTCTTATCTTCTAATGCAATTACATGACTATGATACAGTTATTAGCACATCTGAAACATCATACTGCCTGTGAAAGACTCCAGACCTCAGCTAGTTGAACGTAACCTTGGATTGCAAAGAGAAGACAGAAAAATTCGTTTTGAACAATCAGTTCAAATTCTGTACTTAATCCAGGCAGGAATTAAGCATCAGCAAACACTGCTACTGAAACCAAATTCTTCATAAGCCTGAGCTTCAAGTTCTGCCTATTTTATACTGCACAAAATAGTAACTGCCTTCACCCACACACAAACACTATTCTATCACCCCTCCAAAAAGAAGCTTTTAGTATTTGTTGTATGACTAACTTCTCCCTCAAAATTCCCCAAATGAGTTTTATTTTGCATTTGAAAATAACTGTCAAGTAAAAAAATTTATTTACAGTGAATTTTCTTCATTGAAAAAACTGACTGAAACAACATCTAAAAAAGGCATTCAGTTCTGTGCTTATCCTGCTTAAATTAAATACATATGGTCTTTACCTTGTAAATCATTAACTCCCAAAACATTCCTAAGTTAAAATCCATTTCTAGCTGTGAAGCCTGCTTCTGCTGGACCTGTGACCCCCAAAATGCGAACAAACAACTGCATTTTATTTGGGCACGCAACCCCGTTCCTAAGTGCCGTGACAGCGTTGGAGTTACTACCCCCCGTTCAGCAACATCTGCCTTTAAGCCTCAGGTCATTCAGCTCTACCCCGAGTACTCCAAACTGAAGTCAATGAAACCACACGCTGTGTGGAAGAGAACACCTGTGCTTGAACTTTTCATTTAAGCAAACAAAAACACCCTTTACGGGTACTTCGTCAAAAATTAAACATCTTGACTCGATGTGAGACATATGCGTATTGATCAAATCAAAGTTATTCTTTTCCTTCGGTGCACTTACAGCTACTGACAAGGAGATTATGGCAGAGGGTGGTGACGCTTCCCCCTGTCATCTCTCCAGCACTTTCTGATGAGACTGTTAGAAGTCACTGCGACATGACAGCTTTGCTCCACTTCTCAGTGTTGCACAGCTGGGTTCTCATAGCGGGTAACACACACACACACACAAAAAAATCTTGTATGTGTTAAAAGTATGGGGCAGCCCTCCTAAGGAAGGACAGAGATAAGAAAGATGTATGAAGAAGGACAGCGGAAAGATTAGGACAAAGAGGTATAAAAAAAATAATGAAAGGACTGCATTGTCCCTTCCCTCAAGGCATTGAGGGAAGCAGCTGTTTGTAGCTTTCTCAGCCACTTTCATCCTACTTATGAGTAAATACCATACTGGAAGATAAAAAATTGCAGACATTTTTCATAAATAAAAATTGTGTGAAGCTCTCTACTAGGAAAAATCTGCTGCCAGAACAGCTGCTAGGGATAAAGACACAGAGGAAAGACTCTCAAGCAAAGTAACCAAGGAACGTACCTATTAGACGTAAAATAGCCCCTTTCTATTAATTATTAAGAGCTGTTTTCACAGTTGATTGAGAATACATAGATCAAGTCCCTCAAATGCTTTTGCTTAAAATTTTTATGTGTAATTTAGAAAACACTATTTTAAACATATTTTCATAATCACCACAGGCTATTCCACTATACTCACTACTGAGTTATTTGTTCTCTCGTGTGTCTGGAGGCCACAAAACCACATAATAATAGTTTATTATTGAAAGTCTTTCTGTAACCTCCCGCTGCATCATCACCTTCAGCAAAAGGAACATAAACTTCCATTAGACTCACCGGAGATGACCAGAATTGTTTTACTTGAATATACAAAAAAATGTGTACTGTTCAGATATTACTAACCACACAAAAAAGGTAAGAAAAGGAAACGCACTTAAGCACTGCATGACTGACTTCAACTAGCAAAACAAGATCATTCTCCTGAATGCAATAATTATTAAAACAATATAGCTGGAGCCTAATCCAAAACCACTTCATTTATTAATAGGAAGGTCTTTTACTTATTCTGGAGTGCATACCTCTGAATTAAGGAGGTATTTCTTTTACACCTGCAGCACGCTTACCTGTATGCAGCACCATTAAGCTCTGGATGAACAACTCCGGGATCCATGCTGGCCCAATGTGTAGCTGCAGTCAAATGATCTTTGTTAACACAGTTTTTCAGACTGTCTGGAATACGACCTAGGATGAAGTGAGGGAGAGGGAGAGGAAATAAAAAAAAACAGAAAAATCGTATGTCTTATGCTTTTAATGTATCTATGTTAAAAATAGTTATAAATATTTGCATATTTAAATCAATATATAAAATGACACAAAGAGCTTATTTTTGATCCTCACTGTTCCCCTTTTGTCTGGGACTTGGTTAATAATAGTTAAAATGCTCTGCATTTTTACTTCTCTGTCTCTCTTTGTCTTTTGTACACAGGGTCTCACTAAAACCATAATCAACCAGATTCCTGCTTTCCAAGAAGCTAAAACCTGAATATAGAGCATGGCTGCCCATCAAATTCAGTAATGTAGCCTCCTGCTCTCTGTCTTTAACTTCACCTTCCTCCTTTTCCCTCCACGTGTAACAGCAATAAAAACCCTTGTTGAAGAATGTAGGATTCTGAATGGAGCTTTCCATAAACCTGAACAAGACCAACACTTTTTTCCTGTCCTGATCCTCCCCTTCCTGATCTCAATTGCTCTTCACATTTATTTACTATAACATATTAATCCTCAGCCATTTCTTTCATTCCTACAAAAAATTAAAATACACGAGAAAACTCTCTTCATTCCTTCAAAACTTTTGCTTAACCTCTGAAGTATAACTGAAATTTTAAGACACAGATACTGGAAAATCTGTCAACCTGATTCAGCACATACTGGACAAGCCTTTGACTGTCTTCTGCAGAACTATCTCCAGCCCTGCAAAAAATGACATGAACAGATATGATAGATGTTTTCTTCATGGCAACAGGAGTATTTCCACCTATTCAACAGGAGACTAATCGGAGCTTGTGTTTCTTCTGACATCTGTTTTAACGTATCCTTTCTAAAGTTTAATCTTACTCTGCATTTGCACACACAGAGGTAGAAAGAGCAGAGTTTGTGTCTACCTCTGCTACTGCTGGCAATAGTACTCCAGAAACGCTTTCAAAAATTGACTATGCTCCATCATTAAATTATTCAGGCTTTTTGTCTCCACCTTCCTACTGGAAATTTGATTAAGGACTTCACTACTCTTTGCCTGCTCTTTCTATCCATCAGCCTGGCCACAATGGGGCTGTAAAAAAAGTCTTTTCATAGAATTGCTTTTTGTCTAGTGGATACTATCGAATACTTGTTACTCCATGACTTGCTTATGTCACTAAAACTTCCCACGTCTCCTATGCACAAGCCAAAAGGGCTTCTTAGTTCAGTATCAGACAAGATGAGGTACATGCCCCATTATGGGTGAATTCTTACCATTCTCCTGATTAGAAATCATCTTCTAAATTTAGCTGAAATATATATCCATCTAAACTTAGGTCAAAGCTGTCCAAAAATCTAAACAGTATCTTTCTTCTGGTGTTTATCCTTCTTCATTTTGCTAACTTCTGTAGGCATGTTTTACTAGTCCCCCCTTACAAAGCAGTATTTATTTATTTATTTTAAACTTTTTTCATAACGATCCTTTCATTTGCTATCCTCACCTTCCCATTTTTATTACTGTTTTCAGTGGTCCTCTTTATTTAATACTTTGAATATTCGGATGTTCCAAAAGATATTGGAAGATATTTAATCTCTGCTTATTGTTTTTATTTTATACATCAGAACGTCACTGACTTTTTTGGGAACAGCAGAACCACTTAACATCTTTACCATCAGATGGTAGTCACAGCCTGCATTCCCTCATTGTACACCTTTTTCCAATCAGCTTCTCTCTCTACACTCTCTCCACTCTGTGTTCCCCTATGGCTTTCACATTTCCAGCTTTATCCCATGCTTCCTGTATCTTTCCTACATTTGTTTCACTGCAATTCAATGTCATTCTCACCTCCCTAATGCTGGCCTCAGTTTGATCTTACTACAAACCATGTGCGAACACGGAACTGCTGACAGCCTCAATACAAATCAATGATTTAGATCACCGATAGAACGATCACACACTGTAAGAAAATATACGTCTGTCGTTCCAGGCACATATGTTTGGGCTATTGCACAATATTTAACATCAAACTAGCTCAGTATAGCTAACTCTTACTCAGTTTTCAGATCTGAGCCTATTAATGTGTATTTGCACATCAATCATCTCCCAAGTAGGTATCGAATGCTGGTTTGTGCAATTGCTCCCAGAGCTATTTGGGAGCAGGTAATAGTTACTCAACAACTTAATGAATGTACTATTACAGTTCTTCTGGAGTATAAGCACAAGGACCAATTCCAGCAAAGGGATGGTGGCACTCTTTAAGTTACCCCTAAACCAGAGTGAAGTAGTCCTGTAAAGGGCAATTCAGAGCAGGAGTTTAAGAGGTGCCTTTAATCACCATTCAGAAGAGAATCTTCTTTCTGCACAGGCTATAAACGAAACTAAATTGCTGAGCCTCTCCAGGCTACTGCTACGGCTTTTTGTATAGCAGAGTGTTGGCACTGAGCTGCTCTCAAGGTGACACAGATGGCCCTTCATGTCTGCAGAGCATTCAGTCTATATCGCCAAGGGGGAAACAGCAAAGTCATACTAAAGAGAGAACATTAGTGCTTAATGAATCATTTTCCAGTACGAAAATCCTTCCTTTTATTTTAGGCTACAAGGGATTCAAACCAATGCCAAATGGCTCACTCTTCTCATTTTATTTATTAGCAGTGCATGTTCAAGACATAACTGTTTTCTCTTATGTGAACAGTTTACAATTATATGGCAGTTATATAACAAAGAGACTTTGCTCTTTAAAATGCCAGATTTCTTTAGCAAAGCTTTGAAGAGAGGAACATCTAAAATAGAGTACCCTCCCAACAAAATACTGAAAACTCTGTTTTCATGTCTAGATGGTGAATGAGTACCCGAGATATGAGCATGACTAGGAACAGCATGAAGCTCTAGATGCTTTATCTCTGAACTTTACAGCCTTAAAGACAGTGAAATTCCAGACCATCCTCCAAGACAAATTTGGATGAACTTTGGAAAATACAAAGGCGCGAAAAAGAGAAGGATAAAGGAAACAGAACTGCTTGTTACAAGTATATGGGGGCATCTAGGAAAACCTATGAAAGACACCAGCAATATCTGGATAAATTGCAGTCAAACCCATCAAACGGGTAATATTTACAAGCAACAACAACAAAAAAGCAGATATTTTACATGTAAGTACATTGCTGTTATATGGAAAAAGTACTTATTTTGCAGTGCCTACCTTCTCTTTGTAATTGCAATGAACCTCCAAAACTATCTGTTCCAGTTCTGAGAACAAACTTAGTGAGTATTTGCTAGTTTCTATGTTTCAAATATTAGAAGTGGCAAACAAAACCTAAGGTTGGTTCTTTTCAGCACGTTTCAAGACTGAAGAATGAAAAAGGCTGTTAAAAAGAAATACGCAGTGAAGAAGCTAATAAGGTGAGTTAGTACCTGTGATCGCTCTTCGGATCTCTCGTGCTGCTTCTTCCCGCATCTCAATTGAGGCTTGTTCACTATACCAGGCTGCATGTGGGGTACAGATCAGGTTTGGTGCATCCTTCAAGGGGCCCTGACTAAAGCTAAATGAAGATTTAAAACAAGATCAAATGACAAAAAATA
>VYXH01002369.1:681194-715136 GCA_013397275.1 Burhinus bistriatus | reverse complement strand
GGGATCCAGATGGATTAATTTCTAAATCAGAAAAGAATTGCATTTCTATTCCTTGTTGGGTTTGGTTTTAATTCTGTCAGTTAATTTAGTACACTATTCATGGTATAAATAAGCAACAATCACCTCTCATTAACTCAAAGGGTAGAACCTAAGTATAGCAGCAACATTAGCTTCTGTCCAATGCACTTAGTGCTAACTACAGCCACTGCCACTCCAGTTCTTGTGCAGAAATGCATATAAGCAAGACCCAAATCAATTCAGGATGCCATTCCATTTGTCCATTTCATCAGTGTTTTACTTCTACTGCATTAGCCAACAAAGCTCTGTTCTCTCAAGAGTCATTGTCAATATGACATCTAGTAATTTAAAAAAAAATAAATCTTACAATTATTTCCAAATAAGAAGCGTGTCCATCAGCAGCCTCAACTTTTTTTCTTTTTTGATAATTCAGTTATTTTTTTCTGTTATTTTTAACTATTTTTTCTTTCCTGTTCCTTTACAGAAACTGCACAGAAAGAAGGAAATCTACTTCATAGATTGATTTTCAGGGAAAGCAATAAATCTGTGTAAAAGTGCTATCACAGATACAGAGTAAAGAAACTGAAAATAATGGAAACTTGCTCCTCCTATTTATTTCCAGTTTTAATAATCTTACAGTCAATTGTAACAACAGGAGAACAAATATTTTAAGACAAAAGCGTGCTTTCAGAGTTGGTCATAATTCATAAAATGATAGATTTCATCTGTAGTTCAATAAACACCAGAGTATCTGGCAAAACTCTTGAATAAAGAGTTGCATGCTGCGATCAGATAGACATGCAGCACTGAAGCCAAAGGAAATTGTGGCTGTAATCCTGCAACCGAATCTCTGCAGATGGCATCTCCATGCAGTAAATGGGGCTTCCTATAGGTGCAACGGTCTGCTTGTGCAGATCTGAGATCTGAATTGGGAAGAATGTACGTAGCTGAAAGTCCCTTGAGCTGTTAAGACTCTGGCTTCACACAGCACTACTGCATTGTAATGACTACATTTAGAAGTAAATGAATGCAGGGTATGCATAAATAAAATTAAATATTTGTGATGTGGCATTGTGTCTCAGTAGATATAAACATTCTGCCTAAAAGGAAACTATTCTATTTTTTTAAAGCTTCTATTCCTCCCCCAAGCTGATACGAGAGAGACTGCCCTCTCTCTGGTCTTTACAACCTGCCCTCAAGTCCTGAATCTGTTCCTCTTCAATAAATTATGTGGATTGTTCCAATTAAATTTAACATTTTTGCCTGCCCATACTGAACAACTGAAAAAGGCTTGTCACATACAAGCAGTAAGCTAAAGCAGTCTATTCTCATAACCGTAACTCAGAAGTCAGGCTCAAGACTCAAGGACATATCAAATAGGCTCGTTTTTAATTAGGAGTGCTAATATCGTAAAACCAATGCCACTTTGGGGAGTGGTACATTTCTGCCTAAAACACTGGACTTCTCAGTGTCATTCAAAAACTAAGGCTTGTGCTACCAGCTCTGCTAATGACAGCAGAGTTACTACTCCCCCAATAAAGGGTAAAAAACCAAAACAAAACCTGCTCTCTGACCACCTTCCTTATCTTAACTTTCTTTGCAACCTGTCACATTTACGGATTTCTTGCAGAGGCAATCTGGACAAAAGTATGCCTTTTCCTCCACAAAGATGTCATGAAGTAGTTATTTCCCACACCAAATCTCAACTCTTTGCCTCCTGAAAGAGTCTGTTCAGACATCAACATTATTTGCCTCCAGAGTTGCACCAACGACAAAGGAGTGTTCCCCTCAAAGCCATGACACAAAGCCAGGCTCAGGATTTGAACCCAAGTCCCTGCTATTTCTACTGAACAAACCCACTGGATTATTTTTTTTTAAGGAACTAAATCTTGGATGCCACTTTTTTCACTTCTGACCACATACACAAGCTCCATCTACATTTGCATTAGTCCAGTGCTGCACAGATTCATGTTGCTTTACCTAAGGGGTATTTAGCTACCAAATAAAGGGAAAACTCAATTTACTTGTTGCTGTTGATTGTATCATGCACTAAGACTTAAAAATAAGAAAGTGAAAAAAATAAAAAGAAAAGAAAAGGAAAAGCACCTGAATGGTTCTGACTCATGTACATCTAAGGCTGCCCCTCGTATCCTTCCTTCCTTCAGGGCCTGTGCAAGTGCTTTTTCGTCTACTAACCCACCTCGAGCTGTGTTGACCAGGAAAGCCCCTTGTCTCATCTAGGGAAAGTTAAAAAACAAGAATGATGAAATAAAAATAAATGAAATAAAATCGTTGTGGCATTATTTTTTACTCAAAAGAAGCATCCAGTATAACAAAGGCTATTCAGCTGGTTTAACCTGTAACAGTTGTCTTCCCTTTCCATTGGAAAGTACCACAAAATGCGATGCTTCTAACATAAAATGCTATTTCACAGCACTTAATAACCTTTTGTTTCTTGTAAGTAGTGTCTTTTAATAGAAGCGTTGTTTCAGATATTGTGCAGTAACATGATCAAAAGATACAACTGTGCATATGAAAGTGACAGATCATTTTATGCCTTTTTATTCCACTGTGAAATTGCATGACACAGAAACTACAGCACATTCTTAAACAAATTCATATTTTGTGGTTTTCAAGTTTCACACAAATAAAAGCCTACATGAATTTTTCAGAAAAATCAATGCTTTTGGATTTTCAAACACTCTTCCCTTTAGTTGCCAAAACACAGTAGATCTATGTTTTATTTATTTTTGTTACTTCAGCTTCCTCCTCCCTGTGAGACTTTTCAAATAAAGGTCTAAAGAATTCTTGTATTATTCAATTAAAAGGCATGAAAATGAATTTGGTTGAGAACGCTGAGTGCCCAGGAGAGAAGCTGTGCTGTGCATTGCACAGATTAGCATTGTAGATGACACTGTGTGGGGAGGACTACAAGAATTTACACCATAATATATCCACAACATGAAAACAAAGTGGCAGCTTAAATAAGAGAGATGGTAAGGAAAAAAATTAAATTACTACATCCTGCTTCCAGCCACCCAAATACTTCATCTTTTACCAGATGTCTCAAATACAGCTTCCCATCTCAGAAGCATTTCTATGCATGAAGGTAAGCATATGAAGAGCAGAAACCAAGGTGAAGATGAATGATAAAAATCTCATTTTGTACTGACTCCATCTCGCACCGTAAGAAAAAGAAAACCCCAACATTTTGACACCAAGTCAACTACTTGAAACCTATGCATCAAACTAAAGCTTATGTAAATGGATCCTCACTCTGAAAGACTGATTCGAAATGCCAAATTCATGAACAAGGTTTGGATGAAAGTCAGCTATGAGAATTTTTTTTACATGAGATCATAGGAAATAGTAAACAATTAATATGCATATGCTTGCAGTAAGGTTTTAAGAAAAAACAAACAAAAAAACCCAACCATATTTTACTGGCCAACTTGCTGGGTTTAGTGTGGCCCTGCCTCTCTCCATTTGCAGACTCTTGGGCAAAACCAAAGTCCGCTTACAGGAGCAGAACTAAGGGATACTTCTTTCAGTTTTATGTAATTAACTCGGGAATTAGAACAGTGAAGAAAGAAATGGTGGCATGACCTTAAGCTGGTCTAGTAACAACTAGATGTTCCTGAGGGGAACCATCACTGCATCTCCATTACTTGTCAGCTGTGAGAACTAGATCAAAACTAGCACAAGAGGGTTCACCCAAGTGGCAATCACGCTTTCTGTGCAGACACAGAGGCTCATGGGAGCTTATATACCCCTTCCTATTTCTGTACTCTTGCAAAGAGATAATTTGAGTTTGAAGTATAGCCTAGTGTATTTATATGCCCGTTGAAGGACTTAAACATTTTAATCAAAGTGAACCTTGCTAAAATCTTCCATCCAACCTTAATAACCTTGCTTGATTTTTCATTTTAGGATTATTTACATAACTCTAAAGCTAGTACTAAGGCAAGTCCAAATTAAACAGAACATGGCTGCACAAATGCATTCTACAGGGAGTGAATTACATGACTCATGATAAACTGTAAGGGTGGATGCAGCTGGAGATGACCCTTAACAAGGGGTGGAAGTTTGAAAGAGTTTCACAGCTAGAACTGCTGACGGCTGGTAAATTCACGTACACTAAACCCGCATAGCTGCTTTAAAAATGTATTGCGTTTAAAATGCAGCATCTTCTTCTCAAATCTGTAAAACTAAAGATGACTCCAGCTTCACTTAAGAGCCCTTGATTACCATGGGTTCAATAAACACAAGCTTGAAAGAGTTCTCTGAGCTACTCTGGTACTACAAGGCCAAGCACGATGGCTAAGCAGAACGCTGACTAATTAAAGGGAAAAGCTACTGAAAGAGAAGACCGACACCAAATTTTCAAAGACATTTTAAGCTTATGTAATTTCAGATTCTAAACGAAATTCAGGGTGAGACTTTAGCGAAATGAGATGCACCGCACTTCTCTGTACTTTGTTTAAAAACTGGTTATTACATGAGCATGCAGTATTGGACAAAAAGTGGCATGCAATGCTCTAAAAATTTTAGGCCAACTCTAACCAGCCTAAAAGGACTATTTTGCCCTTTTTGATGCATATTCAGAAGATGTGCTCTAGCAAACTAAGCAGTCAGAGGTGTTACAATTTTATGGTTTGCGCATCAGCTGTTACAATACAGACTGCTGCATCCAAACTTTTATCCAAAGCAAGAACTGTCTTCTAACATTTTAATCCTTGCTTTAATCATGAAGGATAACAAGATAAATGCTTACGATATCTTTTCCAGTACAGACTTTACTATATGCATTTCATTTCAGATGGTATCACTCAGTTTTAGCCTGTTTTGTTTTGTTTGTTTCTCTGATTAATGCACCTAGGCCTTTCCAAAGTTCATTGCATTTATCCACCACCACTCAAAAACTTCCTGTGACACAATGGCCCAAGTTTCACAGCCTGCTACATAATAAGCGACCACTCCTAAGCCTCCGCATGGTCCCACTGAATTCAGTGTGATTCTGTTTGGTTCTAGATGTCTGCCTGCAAAGACATCTAACCATGTAATAACCATTAAATGTACCCGAGCACACAACAAAAGAGAACGTTCAGGGCAGGGTGACAGAGCTCTGTTCTCTCAGAGATTTGCATTTTACACTTCTTAATTTTTTAAAGTTTTAAATCCCAAACCCTGATTTTATGTTGGGATGGATCTGCAAAATCCCCAAAGCCTCAGATCAAGAAGTGTGTTCTATCACCAGTTTTCTGCTGTGATCCTACATGACTGTGGAACACGCTCAGTAATTACTTGCATTCTCCTAAAGTTCAAGAGTAGTAGGTGCAAACAACTTCTCAGAAGCCAAGGAATCATTTTACTGCGAAAGAGTGCTACTGTCACTGTTACCACACATACAAACGCTACAGATATAAAGAACATCAAAATCAACTATTACATCTTAGAATTTCTTTCCTGTATGCTATCTACACTCTTACATCTCAATGTTGTATTTCTTGTTATTACCTACACTGAGGTTGGAGTCAAAGCTAGACATTTAATGAAAAACTTACTATCAAATTAGTCAATAATGAAGCAGTTACTACATCTAGATATTGAAATTATTTTAATATTACCTAAAACTTTAGGGAGAGTTTAGTTCTAATTCCAAGAAACATTATTTTTCCAAATAATGCAATACTGTAAATGTGACCCATCCATGAAGCGCTCTGCAAGCATCAGGACTGAACACAGGGGGGAGCCATTTAGTCATAATCCTTAAATTGCATCTAAAGAACTCAAACTGAGGAACAAGACTGCAAGGCAGAATTGCTACCTGAAAATACACAGGTAAAGGCAGTAGCTTCTAGAAGACAAAGTGCTTTTACATAAATGCAACTTTATTAAACCTAAGCAACATTACGAAGAGTAAATTATTTCCACAAATGCAATGTTACTGAGCAAAAAGACAATAAAAGCAACAATTCATAAGCCACCAGCTATTTCCTAATCAGTTATAAACCTGCTTGATCTCAAAGTAGCAAAAGGGAAAGAAATTTCTTTCAAATGAGAATCTGCCTGTTTACATAAATAAATGCTGTACAGTGACAGCCACCAGCACCAGTGTGGAGGCTGTCCACAGAGATTATTACCTGCTTTATGGTGAAATCATTAATAAGGTGATGATTGTGTTCATTCAAGTTGCAGTGCAGGGTAACACAGTCACTGTGGAACAGCAGGTCCTGCAAAGTGCTCACCCGCTGCAGTCCCAGAGCACGCTCCATGCCATCTGAGAGGTATGGGTCATAGAAAATCACACTGAAGCCAAAGGCTTTGGCACGTAGTGCTACTGCTTGCCCAACACGCCCTAGAACAAGATAAACATGCAATGAGAACAGATGTGAAGCAGCTGGTGTAAGGTAGCCTCCTCCTTCTTGCAAATGCTTGTATTAAACCATACAGTTTTGTACAGCAACTGGAAGAGGATAAAAAAAAGAGGTGACTCCCATCCCACTTAAAATCATCACTAAGATCAGAAATGTTTTATCTGGGCTGTTTCACACTGCCTTGTTCAAAACAAAGCAGGAGTTCTGCACCTTTTGCAACTGGAGATCTGAAATGTCAGAAGATGTCATGTAATCTGCAATAATGTGTGTAATACAAGGGTTTGCCTGCTGGGCCTGTTTATGGCAAAACACTACTGCTTGTGAACACATCCTGCCAAGGACTTATTCTTACCCATGTTGGACCAGCTGGCTTTAATAAAAAGCTATAAAATTAATCCTCAAAAATGGATGCAGTAAAAGATAACTTGTTTAATCTGAAGCTCAACCATTCTCAATGCATGGAATCTCCTTTCTGAAGGAGTATTTTCTTTCATTTTAAATAACATCCTTTCAGCATTAAAATGCCTGTAAGAATCCTGTCATCTCAGGCTCTAAAAAATTTTGTATCCATCTACCTAAATGATGAATAGATAAGGTCCATCATATGGCACCTAGTTAAGAAGAGTGCGGTACCATTTGGTATTCACATTGACCTTAGCTTTCCTCTGTTCCACTTTCCTTACTGTCATATTTTAGAGTTGTGACTGAAATTGCTGTTTGGGCATGACTCCATGCCACATGTATAGGGAAGTGTGTATTTCCCTTCGACACAATACCAGTAAAACACAGAGGAAAAAAGTGAGTGAGTACATCTAGTGAGCAAGTGTATTTTGAAGAACGAGAACTAAAAGACTTTTCAGGTTTCAACACTACACACTAGATATGTGAAGAGTATTACAAATGTTAGATAAAGATGTCTCAAAAGCATCCCTAGACACACCATAATAATCATGTCTCATTTTAAAAAAAAAAAAAAAGTCAACAAGTTTTCTTTTGTAACATCTGAGTTTGTTCAAAAAGGCATCAAATTAACACGGGGAAATCCTGTCTCTTTCCAATTGTGCTTGAAGGGATTTCCCTCTGCTTTTCAGTTTCTCTTTGAATACACTTAAAAAGCCACAGGAAGAAAGGGGTTTTGTTGATCATTTAACCTGAACACAGCAATTCGGCAGTGCTTAGTGACAGATGTGCTTGGAATATTAAACAGTATGTCAATCTGATGGGGGCTGTCTGCTTCTCTTTGGGAACACCAAGTTAAAATACTCTTCAAAATCTTTTATTTCAATACTTGCATACACGTTCTTTGTTTGCTTTTCAAGCTGTTTTTTATAAGCTTGAATTAGACAATTTTCAGCACAGACACTGTATTATTTTCAAATTTTGGCATGTTCACAGCTCAAGGAATCAGTCACACAACTGTAAACAATTTTTTTTTTATTTTTGTAAAGAAAACATATCGCTTTTACTCCAGCTCCATTCATTTTCACATGCAACACTGTCATCTGTTCTTTTTTACACTCTTTACAAGACTAATACCTGAGGGGATTCATGACAGTGAAATCTCTTAGAACAGACTCTCCAGTTAAAGCTACACTTCCCATTCATTGCAACCAGGCTAATAAACCAAAGCCTTCTTCAATATGCGGAAAGTTTCCTTCTGAAACACTTGGGAACCACATGCATGTACTTCTAGCCAGAACTGTCCTATTACAATTATTTTATGGGATAAAACTCTTCCACAATTGGCAATTCATATTAAGTCTTAGTCGTTAGACAAATACATAGGTGGACACACATAATTTGCCAATTCCTTTTTAAACTACAGTCCGACAATATAGTACAACCACAAACCTATGATGGGTTTTTCCTTTCCTGAAAAACTCCTATTATATAAGACTCTCCTGGGTGCGAGGGGTGACTCAAAATCTACCTCAGCATATAAAGAACAACAGAACAGCACACAAAGCACCCCACCTTCGGGACAACTCTATCTTAAAAGCATATACAACTGCTATGAATATTCATAGCTGCTTCCAGGGAAGGTAAATTCTGAAGTTCAAAATGCCAAATGAACTTGGTCTGCAGTGTGGGAAGAATGCAGAAAATGCATGTTGCATACAATTGCCAAAAAAAGCAAAAAGCGCCAAAAGCCTATTTTAGAAATTAGAGATTTATATAAAGCTCTAGCAAACCCCATGCACCATTTCAGTGACACCAGAAGCGTGAAGAGAGACTTATCAAGAATGCCTGTGTCTCATTTTACAGTTTGACCCACCTACTCCCCCCCCACGTCTCCCAGTTTGTAGGTGCCTCTGACCTTGACCTTGCCAATGACCTGATTTGAGCATGACAGTATAGAAGCTGCAGTTGCCAATGACCCCTGCCCAGCCCTTGGGCAAAGAATGAGCATCCTGTGCTGGTATTACAAAGTTATATAAAATGCCCTTGATACTGTGGAAATGTTGATGACCTGCCCGCAGACTTCCATGGAAAGAGCAAGTGCTTCCACTTAGCAGATCTCTCCTGTCTGTGCAACAGTAACGGAGAATCTGGATAATTCTTCCTCCCTCTTGGAGAACTCTGAAATGTGGGGAGTGCCATTTTGTTACATTTCCTGCTGAGCCCATTAAGAGAACTAGTAGGACTGCTAAGGGTACCTCCTTTATTGCACGGTAATACTGTTCAACTCTCAAGCCTTAATACTGTCTGATAACTCAGATCAATACTTTGGCTGACATCTAGTCACAACCATGGGAATGCTGAGAGAATATAGCCAGTGAGGAAAGACCAACTGAGAGATGACATTCATTATGATGTGGATACAAATGTATTTGGAGGAATTTCACCTCTCTTGAGTGAGGAAATGCATTAGCTATTAGTCATCAGCATTTGTAACCGGGAAGGAAGGGGAAGGGAGTGTGACTTCACTGCCTTCACTGCTGTAAAATTATCATTACAGCAGAACCAGGTCCAGCTAATCTATTCATCCAAATACTTACATGCTGCTGCTCATAAATATTCTCCTTTTAAAAAAACCCACCACCTAAATGTTAGATACAAGGTGAAAAGGTGGTAGTTGTTTTTTTTTTTTTTAAATGCAGGGCTTACTATCCAAGCTTGTGATGCATCACTTGAACTATAGGACACTGGATAGTAATAAAGATTAAAAGTGACAAAGGCAGCTGTTTCACGATGTGATATTATTATTTATGTAAGGCTGAAAGCATCACACACTTCATAAAGACAGAAAGAAACACTGGCTCTGCCCTAAGGAGCTCAGAGGCTAACCGAACAACAAAACAACAACGGATGGTATCCAACAAGCACATGAGGGAGGCATTATGCTGTTGAGTCTCTGCTTATCTTCAAGCTCAATACAAGCAGAGGATGAGAGATGGGGTTAACTTTAAAGAAGGACCACAGAGTAATAGGATTAAGCAGAATAGACTAAGTGTCAAAGCAGGAACACGCATGAGAGGAGGCAAAGAAAAGAGAGTGGGCGATGGAAAGAAAAAGGCAAGTGAGTCATGAAACTTGGCTAGACCAGTGGATAAGGAAGTGAGTAGCTGAAGCTTTGGAGGGAATGACTGTCATTCCCTAGCACAGAGATAGGCAAGAGCTAGGGTGTTTCTCTTTGGCAGAACGAGAGAAAAGCCCAGGAACAGATGTGAAAAGAAGTTAGCTGTTGAAGAAGCAAAGTGATAAATTTAAGCAACTCACTGCTGAAGAGACCACAAGTTTAAGACAAGAACAGAGAAGCATAGCTGTGGTTGAGATATGGGATGATCTCTGACGCACATTCATGAGAAAGGACAGAAACAGCAACACTATATAAAACTAGAGAAAAGAAGGACTTAGTAACAGATGATGCGAATTGTTTGGTTTGTGTGCAATACCTTCACTTCATAGCCTCTTAGTGGTTCATCACTTCTGACATTGACACATCTAAATAATAAAATAATAAATAGAGGCAAAACTACAGACATGGGAAGAGGCGCTACTAGAGAAACACAACCTGGGGGCACCAGTCTGTTGAAGGTGGTTGTAAATACACATTTTACTCTAGAACTAGAGACAGGTAGCCTCTTGCAGTGATCCGTAACAGGAAAAGAGAGTATATCACAGCCTAAGTGCCTGAAGTGCTCAAACGTGAAGTCTAGTACAGTCCTATTTCTGTACCTTCTAAAACTACATTTTTATTCTTCATTAATACATAGCTACATAGTAGTTTGTTAGAACACGTCAGAGGCAAAATGTTGTACCTATTCACTTATATGCACAAAAAGAAACTGGAAGTTTTCAAAACTGACTTTAAAAGTTAATTTTCGTTGAAATTGTTAAATATTCTATTGTAGGAAAAGAAATAGGCACAATAAAAGGCTAAAGAAAACTACAGGTTAATAACCGTAACAGATGTGTACCTTTAAAATCAGATTTTACTAGCCTTTTAACATACCATGTACACAAAAGGCTTACTTTTTAAAAATAAAACCAAACCCTAGCATTTTACATAGCTTTACACACATAGTGGCAATCTGATTATCCATTTGTTTCTCTACACTTTTCAGCCATTCACAACAGAAACAACACACACAAAATTCACTTAAGGAACTCAACCATAAATGACATTTTTTTCTAATCTCAGCCTGGAATTTGTGCAATACAAAAAATGCAATGTCAACAGGACAGATATCGCCAGTAAATATGCACATAGCATGTGCGCTATGGCTTAACTTTCAAAAACTAGGTACGCATTTCCATTTTTAAAACACTTCAAGTAATTGTCTATTATTTATGCAGAGATGCTGTGACTGTGAGTGCAATAATCATTGTGTGCTTAAATGAGGTGCATAATTACATGGGTATAGATTTGACAAAGCAACTTCATGACTAACTTCTTGAAAGTCATATTTTAAAGGCAATTCTTTGACTGTGAATGTGTTTTTGCTGCCTTGCATACTCATTTAAATGAGTACTATGTAACACCAGGCTATTTTCAGCTTCCAGAAGTAAGAGTTTGTGGCTTGAGTTATTTGACAGCAATGTGTAACTGGAACAGTCATTTAAGTACGATGCCTTGTTGTCAAAATCATATTATTAATTCCTGTGGATGAATACCACAGCAATTACATCCACAATCTATCAGATCTTTGATAAGACAAGCACATGACTGAATAATTTTTATATAGAAACTGACTTGCTTGTTTTTCTTCTCTACTTCTGTAACAGACAGTAATTAATTCATCTCAAGCAAGCCTGTCCATCTGTTAGATGCTGAAACACATTTAGGGCCATTCAGAGAGGTAAGTAGGTGATTTTATTAGGTCTGGAAACATTTCAAACTTTCTTGCATATATTTTTCCTCTCATTTGAGCTGAAATACAAATTCAGATGCAGCCCAACCGAATGCATGAAATAACTGCTCTGAAGGCTGTTGGTGCAGGAAAGACTTTTCAGAGATATTAAAAACAGTAGAAGCAAAAAAGCACAGACGGACTCAGATATTACAATGGATGAAAAATACAACATATACACATGCCAACGGGTTGAAGTAGCAGGATCCTTGTCCTGGAAAAGGGAAGTGATAGTGTCTCCTTCTCTTAAAACTAGTGTGCCTGACACCAGGCAACATGGCAGCAGACAGATGCACACAAACTCAAAAGAACTGAGAGAATATTAGCAACAAAATAAGTTGTCTGAGGTAAATGATGATGTGTAAGGGGAAAATATTTGACACATATAAACACCAGGAACTAAGTGGTATTATACAGAATGCTTGACATGAAAAGGAGGGAACTAAATGTTCCATTTTTACAGCTCAAATCTTCACCATTTTTTTAAAGCAATGGAAGGCAAGGAGTATTAAACCACCTCTCCAAGCCAACATACCTAATCCAATAATGCCCAAGGTCTCCCCTCTGATCCTGGCAGCTCCAGAAGCCACTTCCCGAATTTGTTCAACACTTTGTACTCTCGTGCCTTCTCGCAAAGCCTGATGAAGCCAGGTGGTTCGCCTGTACAGGTTCAGAATGTGGCACATGGTAGAATCTGCTGTTTCTTCTACCGAGGCAGCTGGCACATTACACACTGCGATCCCTGCAAAGAATGGGGGGAAAGGATAACAGTTGCCAAATGTTTCTTACTTTTTCCCATTTAACAGCAATTCAGCAGTACGATGTTCAAATATACAGATATTTCAACGCCTGTTTTGCACAAATACTAAGTTTCTCACTGTAACAGCAGACAGAATACATGACATAATAGTTGATTATTATGTGCAAACATATTTTTTTCTTTTGTTACTATTTATTGTGTTTGCAAACTATGGCAAACAGTAAACAGACCACTGAAACCACAAAAGGAAAGTACCGAAGATGTCAGGCAGTTTATAACACAAGTCTTGATAAGCGTGTTACATTCACAGTGAGCTAGGTGTTTTGAATAGCAAAGAGAAAACTGTCTTGCTCTCAATAGTGTGGTTAATGATCCTTGTTTAGAAATAATTGCATGAGTTAGCCTTCTATCATTGAGCAGATATCCTCCCAAAAACTATCTATACAAGTTATAAAAAAACCAAAATTATTTATAAAGACAGGAACTCTTATAAAGCCCTCACAGGACAACTACCAGTATTTCCAATTCATGACACAGGGAGGGACAATTTATTTTGTGCTGCACACAGGTTTGTAGAATTACAACAAGCAGAATCCAAGTCCTTTCTTGGTCCCTCAAATTAAAGTGATAACCCATCTAATTGTCAATCAGGAGATACAAAATCTGCTTCTGCATGGTATGTAAAGATAATGCCAAATGAAGTCCATGTTCCTAATAGCTGAAAAGTTACTAGTTGAAAAGGGCATAACATCAAGAAGCTAAAAGACTGTTACAGATTTCCACAGATAATTGTGGAAGGTGGATTGATTCAAGACTCACAATATTCCTCCGTTTACTTCAAAAAACAGATCAGGCAACAAGTGACTGTAATTGCATGCAAGTTATCCCATTCTGCTTTTTACCTTCCAGCACTCAATGTACAGCAGCTAAGCAAAATGTTACTTGAAAAAGTTTGTGTCCTTTTTGACTTGTCTGTCTTCATTCACTCTATTACATGTTCTCTCTCTAATCATCAGCTGCCACAAATGTTTGTGTCTCAGTTCTGCTGACTGAGATCACATACAATATACAGTATAATTTCACAGTGGAGAAAAAAAAGTATTTTGTATACTAAAAACACCCTAATACTGTTTTCACCGTCTAGTTTTTTGCGTTTTTACATAAATAAATATTCAGTGAGTCCTCAGCTCACACCAGTGTATCTTATGAAGCAAGGAAGAAAAGCCATTCTCTTCAGCAATAACAATAATCTGACAAATAATCAGCTCATACCATATTTATCTATGTTTTACATGAGAATGCCTTCATTCTGCTGCCCAGTACTTTTTTACAGTTTTCTTTAGATCGGTAAAAGCAACATAAGAACCCGCAGAACTATTTTTCTTTGCTTTGCTGTAGAGATAGAGTGTCTGCTGAGTCACCGCTCTTAGACTTATACAAAGATAAAACAGCATCATTTGCTGGAATATTAATCTTGGCATCCTGCTAACATCAATGGTAGGATGAAACTTACCATTTTTTTAAAAATGAGAGAAAAAAATCCGAGTGGAGGGAGAAGTACAAGACTGAAAAGTCATATTAAACTGCTGCATTTGTTTATACAAGAAGTCTTTTTTTCATGAAGCAAAAATGCAGGTTTTAGATGGCAAAACAAATTTAATAAGCATGTCTCCCAATAGCTGGCATCAACAAAATAATGCTTTAAAAAAAGAAAAAAGAAGCTTAAGATGTTATAATACATATTTGTGAATAGAAATAAGGACTTGAACTCAGCTTACACCTTCCTCCCTAACAGGTTTCCTTAGGAAATTTGGGGGAGAATAGTCAGGTAATTTCTCTCCTAATTGTAGGGTTGGTTTGGTTTTTTTTCCTATTTTCCCCCAATTTTAAAAACAGCTAATTTCTGAAAGGTGGGGGCACGGTGAACCACAAAAAGCAGCAAGAGAAAGGCAAGTATATGAAGAGACATTTTACATAGGAAAAGATAGCATGGTCCTCTCTCTTGTCTCATATCCATCACTTCTAAGCTCCTTTCCCTTTCCCCTTTTCCGACTGCTTTCAGTGATCTTGTGCATAGGTTCATTGCTGAAAAATGCAGCAGTCAATGGGAATCATCCTTGACTCTCACCTCACTTGCATCCCGCTACACTCACAACTTGTACATATTTTCTAGTCAACAATTAATAAAGTGCAGAAAAAGCAGACCAGATCTTACAGATTTTATCCAAGAAACACATGTTTTCATGCATTTTAAGAAGAGTAAAAGTGCTAACATGAAAATAATACTTAATAGCAAAAGCTGGTAACAACCCCATGAGCCAGCTCTATGAAAAATAACTCAAAAAGTTACTATGGAAGTTTAGGAATTTTACTTACTAGACTTTATGGTCTAATTCTACACTACATTTCAAGACTGAATCAAAGCTTTTTACAAAAAGCAATTAACTCTTATATTAACTCCTTGAGATGCATATTATTTGTACTAGTTCAGCAAATGGAAAGTGATTTATCCCAGTAGTGGTGAGTTAGTATTTAATTCCAATCACCTCACCCTAACTATTAAAATCAGAGATTTTACACGGTAAGCCTTCCAGCATTTATCGGCTTTTGACAGGTTGGACAATTGTATGTCGTAAATACTGGAATGCACAAACAGGATGGATTTAACTGTGTAACTCAGTCTAATCACATCACAGGAACTGAATGATTAGGAATGTGGTCATTTAGGAGACCATATGAATGAAAATATCCCAAATTCGCTGTACTCTGGCTTGAAGAATTATGTGGGTTACAATCCATCATGGAGACTTGAAGAAACAGCCAACAAACCTGCAAAGATGTTCCTCTTATCAGGGATTCTCTGCACAAATCTGACTCCTGACTGGTTGGGGTCTTTCACCTGTACCTACGCCTTGGCTTTTGATCTAGGATTTTACCCTGGGTCAATCTCTACGTATATATGGGCTTTCTGAGGCACACAATGCACGTGTCTAACTTCAGCCCTCGTCACAATACACAGACCACAGACTTCCATGCTTTCAGACTCGATCTGTTCTTTACAGAAACTCGCAAGGAAGTTGTTAGCCTCTGCCTGCTGTGCAAACTACACTGCCATTAGAAACAGGTGATGATTTTACAACCACTCACTGATAAACAGACCCATATTAAAGCGCCTCAGTACATCAATGGGGTTATTACTAGGACTAAGCACTGTCACATTGAAGTAAATGTTTCCAAGATCTTCCCAGAGCATAATGGGAAACATATTTGGTCACTTCAATCTTAGAAAAGAAACAAATAAGATGTAGACATTTATTCTGAGTGCTAGTTTGACCTGTAGATTATAGATAAGAGATGGGTTATCCTAAAGTAAGAAAAGTAAAAATCATACTGTTACTTTTTCATAGTGAAACGTTAAGCACCATCTCTTCATAGTTCCAGTATCTGAATTTATTCTGAAGCAGCAACAACCACTTCTCCTATAAAATTGATATTTCTATTTTATGGAGTGGTTTAGCGCTAAATCTCATGCATCATAAATAAGTCTCAGACAGTTGATAACTATCTCATTTTTTATTCAAACAGAAGTTGTATGCCATGCTGATGGAATTATATTTTGTGATTGGGTTACAGCAGTAGTAGTTAAAATATACAATTGGGGTAAGAAAGAAAGAGATGAAAAATTATGGCCTTACTCCTTGGATTTATACTGAACAGGCGGATTGTCATCCTGTCACAAAGCTGTTAATATTATCACGTAATTAACTAATACTAGTGTCTCCATAATGATTTTTAAACACTTTTGATGAGAAAATTATACAGCTTACATACTATGTTAGTATCAATTATACAGAAAACATTAATGCAATGACTTAGATGCTATCAGATTTCTGGAGGCAAGTATAAGATGTAAAATAATGTCTTTAATAGTCATACCTAAATCTCCAGCAGATTTGATGTCAATATTATCAAAACCACTGCCAATTCGGACAATTATTCGAAGTGCTTTAAATTTCTCCAGGTCTTCTCGTGTTAAAGTGATAGTGTGATACATCAGTGCACCCACTGCTTCATTTAGTACCTATAAATAAAATGGAAGAAAAAATACTTATTCTTTTTCTTTCATAGGATCTCAGCTTAATCACATATACATATTTTCAGGTATAAAAAGACTGTAAAAGAATTAAATTCAGGTCTTTTGTTTTATAGTTTATTTCTCCAAATATCTTCCAGCCTCTTGTTAGTGTCTTTCATCTGATGTATCCATTCTAGCATGATGAGATTAGCTTTAGAAGATCTAAGTGACCTATATTTGTGTTCTTATTAAGAGGGAAAACTCTTCTCATTTCACAGAAGATGCTCTGCAATATTGAACCCTAAGTACAAGCATCATTAGATCGCATATGCACATGCAGATAAAACAACATGGCAGCAAGCACTCACTTTAAACAGTAAGTATTTTTGTGCTTAGGCAGCTGGCATTCAGTTTTGAATAGAGTCACAGAACACTATCTCTTCACCATACACACAGTGGTACGGGCATTCACTGCACTATTAAAACACTTGATACCTGAATAGAAAACATTCAGTAATCATTACAAAACCCTTAAACAGAGACTGAAATTTGTCAATTCATATATAGGAACAGAGTCTTTGTCCCTTAGTTTATTGACACTGCAACTGTATAAGCTCTCACTGATGGAAAACTAGATGTCATATAAACTGGTACAACTGCGATACCAAATGAGACATTATCCAGAAAAAACAGCACCTCTAAGAAATAAGAAATTGTACCAAAGCAAAAATGTCGCAAAAGAAAAAAACTTGAACGACAGAGTGCCAAAAAAGCAAAAAATGAACTGACAGGATCTGAAATGTCTGAATATTTTTCAAACTATGTTAGAGTGCATCTAACCTACTCAAGAAAGATTAAGGGGAAGGGGTGTGGAGAAGGGCAAGAGAGCCTAGCACACTATGCCCAGCAGTTTGAATTCTGCTACTAAACAAGCAGTGACACTGCATCCCACACAGCTGATACAAGCTTATTGTTCAGAAAGCAGAAAATATTTTCCTCTCTTTATATGCAAATTGGACAATTTCACTTCTTCGAAACACTTCTCTGTGTTTCCACCTTCAATGCATTACCTAACATCCTAATCGTTCTACAAGACACAAAATATGCACAAATCACTTCAGTATCTATGCTAGCTGTAATGACTTCAAAAGGTTCCTATGACACACTTCACATAAAAGTTCTGCAAAGGCTCTAAATTTCTTATTCAATAGACCTTTGCGTCTGGTACATGTACAGATTCTGTCATCTGAGTTATTTCCGCTCATATGAGCATCTTCTAGGGTACTGCAAGATCAGTAACAATAATCAATGTCAACACAGATCGTTTAAAAAAAACTATTGCAGCAAAACACAGTCTCCCACACAGAGGATTACAACTGTTGGAACCCAAGATCTGCAGCAATAATTTTTAAAATTCAAATATGCTTTGAAAATTTTTAAAAGAAAATAAAAAACCCCTCCATAAATATGAAAGAAAACTGCTTCTTACTGAACACTACACAAAATGATTCATGCTATTTCAACAGGTGTTTCTGGATTGGTAACCCCAGTTCTAAGTCAGATAAAGACCAGAATCCTTTGAGCGGAATTTGGATTTACTTGTAAGAGTAAGAACTGCAAAGAAATTAGAAATTACACATCCTTAAAGAATGCGGCTACAACATAATTCAAAGAACAGCTGTAGGCTCTGATCTTATAAATGATTATACACACACAAAACCCCTTGATTTTAATGGTACAAACAAGTCCTTTGGAGATTACATCTAGCAGTCACCAGTAGGAAAGACTGCACTCATCAGAATGTATTTCCTTGTGCTATTACACAGTGCTAAAAAACAGTTCATTGGCTTTGCTTCTACAGTGACATTACAGTTGGTATGGACCAAGTCAAAGTCCATGCCTGTGGCAGTCTACACAAGAAATAGTCCCTCTTATAAGCTGAGTGCCCACATAAAATGCCCTTAGGGTTTTTTTTTTCCTCCATTAATCCTAAAAGAAAATTGTTCCAAAATCTCACAGCTCCAACAATACGGAAGTTTCTTCTAATTTTCAGCCTCAATTTATTCACAGCCCAATTTATACCCATTTGTTCTGGCACCAGTGTTGGCCACTTGCTTAAACCATACTTTGTCTCCTTGGTGTTTGCAATCCAAATGTATTTATAGACAATGATCATATCGCCTCTCATCATTTGTTTGGCTAGACTTCAGAAGCCTAGTCCTTCTAGTTTCTTCCGGGATGATGCCCTTCTACCCCCTCGATCAGTCCAATGCTTCTTCCACTATGCTCATACAAGTCTAAGCTCAGCTCTTCTGTGGGTGATCACAACTGTACCCAGTGTGCTACTGGAGGTGTCCCTCCCCACTGTGTTACACCAACACTGTCAGCAGCAGTACGTGTACTGGAAACCTCTCCTAAAGTCTCACATGACAGGTGATGTTTCTGCATGGCCACTGTCACACTGCCATCCGATCCTTTGACTAACACATAAATATGAATCCTTATCCCTGAAGCATGCATTTCTGTCACCCTCCCAAGTCTGTACTAGGACTTCTTTCTCCAAGTCACAGCACTTGCTACTTGAAGCCTCAAGGTCCTCAAGTTCTTTATTATATCCTGGTCCTCTCCAAGTAGGCATGTCCTCCATTCTGTGTTTTATCACATACATTTCCTCCACCCCTTCCCAGGGTTGCTCCAGATGGTTGTGATGCAGGAGAAAACATCCTCAGCTTATTTATCAGAAGTGCAAAACCTGAGGTAGCTTAAAGCTTACTATGACCCACCTAAGGGTCCTATGACAGCCAGATCCTCCTCTATGAGACTGGAAAATGGTATGTGTGGTTTTGTATGTACAGACAGAGAGCAGTCACTACTTTAAGGACTGCATTAAATAGGGGCTAAAAGACAACTGAAGTGCCTCAGACTTTTGTGCTTTACAATCACAGCGTTTCATTTGGGAAGCAGCCTTTCAGTTCATAATCATGCATATTTTATTAACTCAGCCAGTCAAGACTCCTGGACTCTAAAAGTGCCAGTCTGGACTCATTACACTACATTCTTGGGCCCATCTAGGTTATGGCTTGGCACTAGGAGAAGACAGAAAGGCATTGGGAAGCTTGGGAATGTGTTCAATAAAGGAAAAATATTTCTCAGCTATGGCTTAATGCTGACACTAGCCATTTCCACAGGCAGTTATTTACCCATCATATGGGATATGGAACAAACAGATGCAAATGAAAAATCTTTTAAAATTTTCTTTTTAGTGTTTGAGTCTCTTCTAGGATTATGGATCAGTTAGCAAGGAAATGCATTGCCAAAAATGTACTCTTCTGTGACTGTGTACTATTTCACATTAATTTGATAATTAAATTATGTTACTGCTTCTTGCAACTGGCCATGTGATTGAAGTGTGCCAAAAAGGCAGAAAATAATAGCAGAAAATCTGACGTTAGAAACATTCAGCATTGATGAATGTTAATAATGCCACTTACAGATTAAAAAAAATTAAGAGCGAAGGTTTCTGTATTTTAGAATTATTTGCATAAGTTATATTGTCAGTTGTTACATTTACTATGCACACAAGGAAGTCTGACAAGCTTGTCAATGACTAAAATTAAAACTTGAACTAAATCAGAGTATAACACATGAAACTGAAATCCAGCAAAAATGTAAACAGTTCTGGAAAATGAAATAATCTTTAGAAAAATAACTGCATAGGAGTAATTTACTGATCATTTACAGAAGCATGCCCAGTGGTGGATGCATACTGGGACTATATGTGGTTTTTTCATCGTTTTCCATAATGAACTTGACTGATACAATATTCACCAAATTCTAGTACAACAATTTTATTACAAAAATATCAACCTGCGTCAACTTGACTGAGGTCCATATTTAGTAAGCAAGCTAGAAATTTCAGATCAGCGCAAGTATGTGGCAGTCAGACAATACTCTTTCATGATCTCTTGTGAGAAAAGACAACAGACAAAATTTGATAGAGAACAAGCACAGACGGCTGCGTACCTTCAACAGCCATTCCTGCCCTTATCAGACTACAACCGTGCTTTTCAGGAAGAAAGGATCTGAGATAAAAGTTGAAACACAGGACACGAGTTGGCCTCCTTCTGTTACCAAATGATTATGTAGCCCATCTGCATAACTTCTATGCCTTCAGACTTACTTCCAGGTGAAGCTACAGCACGCTGCTTGTTGAAAGCCTTTTTCACACCCTCTTCAATGAGCTGACATCCAATCACAACTGCTCAGACAGGTCTTTCTGCTGTTCTTCACCCTCAAAATGATTACACTGCTTTCACAACATGTCAGGTCTCCAAGGCTCTTGAAGAACACATGACACTGCAGTAGAGACATTTCTATTTCAAAGAACTTAACAAATCTCAAGTTCTGGATACTGAAGGTTGAAATCCTTTTTAAACCTCTTCCTATCTATTTTTTTCACCTCATTTCAGCACCAGATCATTTTAGCCATCAGGCCAAACATTGCATGGTCACCATTGCGACACACATGCTTCATATTATTTGGGGAAGAACTCTTAGCATCTTGTTTATTTTTACAAAGAAGTGTAACATATCATAACAAGCTAAGAACAGAACAGCAAGGCCTCCTCTTCTTTAGTCATCTAAAGGTAAACTACTAGATTTTACTACGAGAGACTAATCTCAGAGGCCTGTAGATCAAATCTAGAGTACAGAAACATAACACAGTATGTAAAATGCCAAACTACTTCAATGCAGAGACAGAACATATTAATAAATTACATACTGAGTATGACCATATATCATAACTTTTTTTAAGACTTCTAGCAAATCATCACTAGAAAGTGCTATATTTCATCTGGTTCTAGAAACCACAGGGTATTGCATTTCTTGGACTTGGAGTTTGATGTTTCATCTCCAAAAAAAATATGTTCCAGTGTCACCAACAGACTTGAGATGTTTTGCACATTTGGGTGGAAAAAATGTACTTTACCTAAACTGAGTAGGCCTTGCATTATTTGACTTGCAAAAAGCAGCTGCACGTCAAACCTGTAATCAATCGTCTACTACACAGGGGATGCCTGCAGCAGACTTGTAGCTGCTCTCAAAGCCTCACTACAACATTACAAAGGGTCCATGGGAAACTAATGCCATTAAAACTAAAAAGGAAAGCCAGGGTGCTCAAACAGCATTTAGTAGGTCTCCAAAACTCTGCCAGTTTGTTCTGCTTTTTACAAGTTCCCATTTCTCTTTACAACACTATCAGCTATAGGTGGCTACGATCCATGGCACCTACCCATTTCATGATATGCACTTTATTCAGCCAGGACACTAGTGTAGTCCCTAAATATTAATACTTAAGTTCATACTCTACACAAATACAAATAAGTACAAAACTTACTTGCAGACTCCTGAAAACACTCTTCTCTAAAAACCTATATATCCACACACTGTATAAACTACACGTATATATACACTTTACATATATGATACTGTATTTCTAGCCTTTTTAAAATATACTATTGAAAAAGAATATATATACATATAAATACACACACAACTATATAAATAACCTGCATAGCCTATAGCAAACTTCCTTTTAAAAACTATATTGAAGCCGGTATTTGAAACACAGGATTTGTTCACAATTATATGCAGTTTAATGACAGAAGTCAATTTGAGAATATAGGCTCTGAGAACACTCTTAGGAAATAAAAGACTTCAATGAAAAATCTTTAACAGGAATTCTGTGTGTTAACTTGGATGTTCTATTAATAAGGCTGAATTGTGCTGCATTTCAGTTCAAGTCTATCAGACGCTAGGATGGACTGAACATCTATACCAAAGGATCGTTATGTCATGAAAGTCACCGATGACAATGCATCAACCCACACAACTCTGTCTCAAAAAACCTTTTAATCATCACCAGCAATTTTTAAGCCCCAATGATCCTTAGTAAAACCTGGTATTGGGAAATTAAAGGAAAAGCTAGTTGATAACCAACTATATTAGACTGTAATCTGTCTGTAAGATTGATATATGCTGCTTGCTGGGTACAGCGGCACTTCCATTCTGCTTTTTAAAGGGTATTAGTTCGGAGGAGACACTGGCAGCCTGCCCTTTCCTGTAATGCTGCACTTGACCTGTAATACTGCCACTGGCAAATCTCACAGATGTTGGCAGAAGGGTCACCGAATACTAATACCAATTTTGTATACATCCTTCCTGTGATAGCTGTATGTCAACTACTTTGTTGTATAATGAAGTGTAACAGAAGTTTTTAGGATCTCTTTTTGTTAATTTTTTCAAAGTTTTTCATAAAGAATCTGATCCAAGCCTCATTCAGTTTCAGTAAATTTGCAAGGTTTTAGATCAGCTCCGAGGTGACAACTTATTCCCAAGTATGCATTACTGTTTAGAACAAAGCAGTTTCCTTTCAATCTACATTCTTTGAGAATTTAATTTTGATGGAAAACTAAAATGCTGCAACTGCATCATGAATATAAATAGCATTGATGGTACAAATGCAAGATTGCAGCTTTACTGATAAACAAAGAAGAATCTGAAGCTGGAAGAATTATCTTACTTAACCATTGAGATAACAGGAAGAAATCAAAGACTAAGCTGAACAGCAGCACCATTCTTGATTTGTTTGTATCAGTTTCAAAACATTTTTTGCATTATGAAAGCTCTTCAGCACTTCTTTGAAACAGTCTTAGATAAAACTGTAATGACTGGAACTGTTTCTACATTTAATTCCTATGTAAAAGCACGATTGAAAAATTTCAAGTCCTATGCCATTGAGTAGAAAGTTCAGCTTTTAAATGGTTTTAACTTAAACTAAAAATATGGAAATGTAGTATCTCTGTGAAGATTACTTTATTTTGTGCTTCTGTAACAGGAGCCAAGGGATCTGATACATTCTAACTTACCTCAATCACTTGTAAGACAGGAGCATAGGTTTACCAGACAGACAATTTTCTCACTTGCAACCAAGTAGCCTATTCTCTTTAATGTTCTGGTGAACTGGGTATCTGCATGAAGCAGTAAATCCAGTGAAACACACACGCATTTTTTTTTTTTTTCCTTCTAGCTCATTTGAGACAAGATGTAGGAAGCCACATAATTACAGAAAAAGAGAATGAGAAAATGTACACAGCTTCAAACAAACTCTTGATTTCTTTCCAGCCTATACGTTTCACTTTAAATATCATTCCTAATCAGCTGTGCTTCCTGTCTTTTTCATCTGGGTTTGCAAGGATCACTTTATTCTCTCTTTGCTTGGTCCAGATCTTGCATATTATGTTTACATTTAGCCCTTTGGAGCTACACAACACACTCCATGTTACAGAATACACAGCAGAAGTTGGGAAGCCCAAAGAGTAAAGAATTTGAACTCCAAAAGTCTCAAGCAACACAAAGACCTCAAAGGTTTGCTTGAGTCTGTGATGCCTTCAAAAGTACAGAAGTAGAAAGAAGGAGCAATACTGCAGGAATCAGAAATGCCGGGTAGGCTGCCAAGGAGCCAGGAAAAGCAGTAAACCATGAATGGCACTGAAAGGAAAAGGGACTGGGGGGGGAAAGAGGGGGACAGACAATAGAGCATGAGACAGTGAAAAAAGCGAGTTGACCTGGAATGAGGATGGAAGCAAGCTAATTCTTTTTAAATATTTTTTTTGGATAAGCACCTATATTTTTGGCAGAACAAACCAAAACACCATGTATGTTTGGAAGCAGCCTAAGATGGTTACTGAGAAGACTGATTTAAACATTTTTAATTGTAAAATAAAGAACAATTTAAACACAGTGAGGAGTTTTTATTGACAGTAATGCAACATCTATTAAGAAAGAAATGTTACCATCAAAATCTTAAAATAATTTTTACCCCAAATCACAGAAGTTTCCTGATAGGATGCAGTGAACCCAGTTCCCAGTCATCGCATGATATAGTTTGACAAACGTAATGCTCAACTTTACACAGCCATATGCAACATCTACAATAAAACAGAACTCAGGAGTCAAAGCATAAACATATATACATTGCAGCCTTTTAGACTGGCTTGAAAACAAACCACTTTTTCTAGGGTGGGTAACTAAAAAATTTAAAAAGATCGGTAAAACCTTACACGCAAGTAATTTCTGAAGATGTGTAATAAGTGTCCTCTGACTACAAAGTTATTTCAAAACTTTGGGTCACTGTCGGTAAATGTCAGTATTCACTTAAGCACTGGCAGCCTGATTTTCAAAAGGAAGGAGACGTGTCTCTGCCATCCAACTCGCCTTCCAAAGCGGCGCCATGGGGAATGAATGCTTTGACCTGGGATGAAGCAGAGTTCTAATGCAAGTTATTATTTGTGACTTTAAACAAGTTACTTATTTTCCATACTTTAATTTCCTCAGCTATAAAAAGAGAATGACAAATTAACTCTTTTGCATAAGGAAATCGCTACAGCACTGCAGCTCAGGCATTACCCAATTTGGAGAAAATTTTAATTAGCATACATAGTAAGGTATAATAGTATTTGCTAACGTCCTGCTTTTGACCCTGTATAGAAATGGCATTCAAATCCTCATTTCTTCTTCTCCTTTCTGAATGTATTAAAATCTCTCAGCCTCCTTGCTTCCCTGTGAAAAGATACCTAGATTGTGCTTTGCTCATATCTGCCTCACAAGCTACTACAAATTCCCCTTTTCCACTCTATTCCTTTGTTGTCTAGCCATCTTAAAACAGGGTATCTTAAAACCACCATCCTGTCCCTGAAACCTTCTCATGACCAGCAGAAATCCCTTCTCTGGATTCCAAAATGTTTACTCTTCCAACGCTGACTCCTCACACCCCCATGATCAAGGCTCCACAGCAGCACGAGCCAAGTTTATACCTGCTCTTGCCTTCCTAGCCATCCCTTTGTAGCCCTTCACTCCTTTCCTCATCATCCGATTCTCACTTCGTGTCTGTTTTTCATTGCATTCATCTATAGCCACCCATCTAAGTGTATCAGACAAGGTCAATCACCTCTTTCAAACTCCACCCTAATTTTCCCAATCTTTGGCCTGCCTGCTGCAACTTCTGACTATCTAAATGTATCTGTATCTGCTACCCTATTAGATTCAGTATCTCTTCTTAAAGACAGGAAATGTATCAAAGAAAAACTAAATTTCACCTTCTGCTTTCAGCAAGCTCTTCTCAACACTAACCCTGTTCCTCATTTTCAGTCATCTCTTCTTTCACAATGGGGAACAGCCTTTTGCAAATCAAAATCCATTATTAAAATCTGTATTTTAATTAACAGGACAACATCATTTATATGGCCAGGAATGTGCACTCATAAATACATGAACATTTTAGATACTGTTTTAAATACGCAACTTCTGATTTTAAAACTTTTCCTGAAAACATTTTTGTATTTAGTAAGGCACCATTCCAAAATAAAGTATTATACAAGCAGTACTAAAATACAGATATTTCTATACTATAACTCTAAAGATGCACGGAAAATAGCCATTTTTCACTGCAGATGAAGAGTGGAAGTAAGAAGTAAATACTTTTCATGTGGAAATGAACAGTGCTCAACACTTTGTAAAACTGATCTCTTCGTCTGTGTTACAGTAATGCAACAATATGATAATGAATTAAGGTGTGTGACTTTTGTTGCACAAATTTATTACCTGACAGAACAGTGGTACTTTGCAAACTCAAATATTTTAGGATTACATTACCACTCAGACTAGTGAAAATTTGTATTATGGTAATGTACTGGTTGCTAGTGAAAATACATTTTCCAGATATCTGAGTCCACTGAGAATGAATTATTTTGGTATAACAAAAAGCAAAGGATGCAAGCTTTAGTATATCCACTAAAAAGAAACACTCTGGTGATGATCAATGGATTACCTGTGTTACTAACCAAGCTTCAGTTATTGTAGCTTTTCCAAGCTACAATTTCAGATATACATACTGACTCGTGGTCTTGAGATCCAAAAAGTTAATTTACTACACCCCACTGATAACACAAAATATTGAGTGTTTCTAAGCCAAGGCATTCATGTCACACAGGAATTCCTCAGTCTCTACACATAAGTAAATGATGTTGATTCAGTAAACAAAGCAGAGGACTATCCAGGTGGTGCAGTTGCCAATATTATAGTGTTCACCTGAAGACTGCTATTATCTACTAAAAGAGTGAAACAACATTTACAGTACTTATTCTCCACGTGTTTAGTCCTTGTATATGGAAACCAGATATTTCACATATTAAACTTCTGACAATAGTGTGAGATATGAAAACAGTAAGATTAAAAAAAATTTTTTAAACATGATTAAAAAGTAGATATAAATAAAGCATTATATCACATTTTAATTATTGTTCTATAAAAACATAAAAGAGAACTGAGAAAAAAAAGCTTGTGTTGAATATTTCTCTATAATGTATCATACTTAGATTATTGTCTTTGACCCTTAAAAATTAAAGTTTTAATTTTGTGTTTTTAAAAAAAACCCCAAACACTATCCATTTCTATGCATCTCCAGCTACCAGTGAAGACAGAGAAGCTTTCACTTCTTTGCATTTGTTCTCTAGTCAGTTACTTTTAGGTTCTCATTCACCGTCACAATATTGAGCAGTCTTAGTTGTATGCACAGCAAAAATACTGGTCTTTTTCAACAGATGTTAAACAGAAGGTTGAAATTTGCATTAGGTTTTGCCTGAACCATGAGAATCAGCAGTTGTAGTTTGCCATGTTGATACAGCATACAATTCTTTAGTCATAGAATCATAGAATGGTTTAGGTTGGAACGGACCTTAAAGTCTTCTCTTTATTGTTTAAAAAAGAAAAACACTATCACTTAAAATTTCGGAAGTTTTAACAATGAAATATTTTTTCCAGAATAAAATTTTTTTTCTTAAGAAATAACAAGCTGAATAGTTGGATGACGGGTTCTCACTAGAAAGATGCTGTCATGAAATGGACTACAGAAAATGAGATTTATAATAATCTGATAACAGAAGGGAAGTTAGTATTCTTATTATTTTCAAGCAGCTGGCTTTGTAAGAAAGTCATCAAAGAAAAGATTAAATCTTTTATCATATGCAGAGGCTTTAAAATGTTTAACAATGCTATATACTACAACAACAACATGAAAAGTAAATAAACAATTAAACCAGTTATGAATTTAAAATAGTGAAAAGCTTCTGAAAAACTGTCACAAACCCAAGAGCTGATATAATTAGCGCAGAACAGTTCTAACAAGTTATCTGTAGAGAAACAAGAGTACTGGTGCAATTCAGTTCAGCTGGTAACTCCGTAACACCTGAATCACACTCAGCACTATACAGTACCATACGCACAAAAGTGCATATAGACACTTACCTAACAAGCCTTGAAGTTAATACTTGGATGTGTACTTGTCTATCATGGATCTTGGCTGAAGAAAATAGACTCCCTTGGAAGAGTCCCCTGATTGCCCTCCCTGCACTTGGCTCCTCCTCTACTGTCTTATTTATTGTGTTTTTTACCTTCATAGAAGCTGCAAGGCCTGTTCTTATCCTTTGTTAGGTGAAGAAATACTTGGCATTTGAGGCTTACTCTGCCAGCCAACAAGTTCACCAAAATTAATTCTACCTCCACAGAAATATGGATGTGAAAAGGTTCTACTGCTGTCTATAGAGCAGCAAGGATTTGGGGTAGACATGAAGCCTTCATGCTAAAAGAAGTCTCTGAAGAGAAAATGTAGGTGTGTGAGCCAGCTCCTCTAAGAAAAGGAGAAAATCTCTGACAACATCAAGAACAACTAGTTGTTTTACATCTCCCAAACCACAAGGAAGGGTGCAAACTTCTGGAATAACATACAGTTGGAATACTTTTTTAAATGAATTTTCTAAATAAATATTGGGTTAGCATTTGTTTTGAAACTCTTCTGCAGCGTCAATTCTCAGTGCACAAGACCTCCTAACCCAATTTGCACAATTCCTTGGCTAAACAGAGAAGTTAAAAGTTCCTCACCTGGCCAATCCAATACTGAGATTTGGCTTTCCAGCTGAAAGCTGAGCAACAGTGTTTCCAAGAACCATTTTGAAATATCATGTAATAATATAATTTTCCCACAGGTAACTCTCTCCATGAATCTAATTCAGAAGGTAAGCACAGGGACAACATCCAGCCAAAGATACACTGCACAAAAGCATACTTCAATACAGACATTTTCATCTTTGTTTCATCATCGTGTTTCATCACTTACTGGAAACAACCAATAATTCGCTCACTAAGGTAATCAACCATTAACTAAAATGCAATAGCTAAACACATTGTCATAGCTAACACAATGTTGTACCTGTTCACAATCACGAAAATATCTGCGTTTCCTAAAACACTTTAATTGTACATCTAAACATTACCTTTTCGTGAATTTCTTGTGTAGACTGAGCATCACAAAATGCCACTGTGGCTACATCCTTCAGAATAGGCATTTCTACTGTACAATCCCTGCCATCCAGCAATGCTACCAAAGGGCGCGGATGCATGGGCCCATTCATGATCGGAGGTCGAATGCCTATGAAAAAACAGAGACAACTTGTTATTCAAGTCATGCAATTGTAATAAAAAAAAAATAGGTTATAGCTAGTCTGTTTGTTCTGATGGCAGAAAAAGATTTCAAGGACTGAAGCTAGTAAAACAGGAACAAGTTTACAGTCAGCAATCAACCAAATACAGAAGACCTAAGAAAAAAATGCCATGGAGGCTCACGAGGCTAAACAATGGAAGATGGATAAATCACTAGGGGAGCAGTATATTTGTTTTTTAAAGGGACATCCTTACTGCACTATTAAGAAGTGTCTGTTCAGTCTTATCCAAGGTTTAGGTTTTGATTTGATTCCACACCTTTGTGAGCTCTACAGAGAGTGAGAAATATCTTGTCCAGGCTTGTAAGAGTGTAGCTTATGGAGTATCATAAGCAACTCAGTGAGGATTTGAGTATTCAATTTACATATATGATAATGATTTGCTGGGACCAAAATTTAACTGCAAAAAGCCTACAACAGCAAATTTTGGAATTTACCAACGATCCAACATCCAAGTGTACACGCTAATTGCCGATCTATGTAGGTCTTCTTAGACTAAAAAAGTTTTACAAAACAATTCTGTATAGCTTAGGCAAACAAATACATCGCACTTAATCCCCCACTGAAAACTCTTACAAAATATGAACACAATGTCCCATCCTAAATCAACATCACGCTTGGAACATTGTAGAGTGACAAAGAAATACATGTTAAATATCTGGGGGAAGGAAAATCAGTTGAAAGTGCAGACTTCATTTATATCCTCTTTACGGAATCTTAAAGTGAAAAGTAATCCTTGTAACAAGATATTCAGAGAGCATCTTTTTAACAGTATAGATGCTATAAATATACAAAAGTACTCAAGGGAATAATATTATACTATTACATTTACACAAAAGTAGTTAAGCGGAAAAAAAGGGACTTCCTGAAGAGAGAAGCAAAAACAAAAACAAGAGAAAAGTACATGATTTTTTTTCCTCTTATTAAAATAAGTAGTTTTAAACACTGCAAAGTGAAGCAGTCTAGATATTTCTTGTATGCAAATTTCAACGTACTTTTGTTGCAGTGTGAATTTAAAAACATTGCTTATTGCTTGATAATACAAGTTAGTCCAACATTAATGCAAAAGATTGAGATTCCCCAGCTACCTTCTACAAGAAATCCCTGCATCTTATATCCCAGCCTGCGTCAAAAAGCAAGCCCTGAAAGACTGTTGTCTGCATTTTAAGTGGATGGAAAATTAGTAAAATCCCAGCCGTACAAGATACCTGGTGAAGAAAAACAGCTGCTGGGAAAAGAGATTTTCACAAGTCAACAGAAGGAGAATATTACTTCCCCACTGGGACCAAGCTCAGGTCTGGGGCTGAAGGAGTACAGCTAAGGAGACTGTCACCCTCATAGTCTCAACTGTCCAGCCTGCACCCATATATTTCACGTCTCCCCCCAAGCAAGTCAGGATAACAGACCAGCCCTACTACAATCCAGCATTTAAGTTCTTTACCTAGTCAATTGGGTTTTCTACTTGAAGACGGCTGAACAAGGGTCACCAGAACTTTTCCTATATGCACACAGTTTCAGCTAGCACCCTATCTGCAGAACTTCTAGAAACTGCAGCTGGCTTTAAAGGTAACTGCACAATGCTTTAAATTGCTTTTTCAGCAGCAAACAGCAAAAGGATCTTTCAGACTCAAGGCAGGAGGACAACAGATCCTCACCAATCCTGCATCTGGTCACTAAAGTACATTTGGTTCTTCTCCTGTTCTAGTCCCAGCAACTCCCAACAACTGATTATGCCAATGGACTGCAACTGCAGTAATGTCACCGTAGCAGATGGGAACTCAGACGTGAAAACTATTCGCCAGTGAAGTACAACACCCATTAAAACTATTCTCTGTTGCAAATCCAATTCCTAACCTCTACTGCAATAGACATGCTTAGAAATAACGCACAGATTCTTTCAGTAAACTAGTGTTTAATATCTAGCCACCAAAATTAAGTGTAAGCCTTTCTGATATAATTTTTAAAAATTGTGCATCTTGCTAACTTACTATTGTTACCTGTTTGAACCAGAAATGGCCACATAACCTTCATACAATCCTTTTTAGTAAATAAACCACACACTGATAATGCGGTACAGGACACAAACGTTACAATGTAAAGGCTACATAGTTATACAGACAGTAACTACTATCCTTTAATGGGAACTTAATTATAAAACCCTACATTAAATTTACTTAGAAACATCCTAAAATGAAGTATGGTATAGACTTGTTCATGTTTCTTTCAAAATAATGTATGTAATAGCATTAATAAAATGCAATTATGTTTTGAAACAAATGTAAAAATGACACAGCAAGTCCTATTCATGCTGAATATAATAACTGTGCTCATTTTAAAACTGAAATGTTATGGTTCTTGTCTTAATTGTCAGTCCAGCAAAGCCAGGATTTCAACGACAAGTTTGAATCCTAGCTAAAATAAAATTAAAGAAAAGAAAACAGAACTTTGATACTAAAGTTGAAGATGAATGAGGAAAAATATGTCACAGATGATTCCCTCTGAGCTACAACTAAAGCACCTCTGTCAACAGAAGAGCGCATACAGTCCAAATCGGTAACAGAAGATGAGATTAACAACTGTCACATTTAAGAATCACTTTTCTGACTAGAGCTATCTCAGAAAATCATGCAACACAGTAACACAAAACACAAGCCTTTACAATAATGATTTCTCCAAAAATACATAAAGGTGTGGTTTGGTTTTCCCCTCACGCCCGTATATCTATTGATTTCAACCAAGTTACTCGTGTCTAAAGTTGGCGCTAAGTGGCACGCCAGAAGGAGCTCCAAAGCATAGAAACGAAAGTCAGAAAAACAGCTAGAAGGATAAAACCTCCCTGAGAGAATCTCAGACTCTGTTAAGAATCCCCAGAACCCAAACACATCCAGTGACCTTGACCACGAAAACCCTACAAAACTTTTGCTTGCCAAAATCCTTTCTGAACTTCAGCATAGACTTCCTGTTGCACAATCTTTCTGCCTAAATACCGTATCACTGAATCGCAGACAATAACTCAACACTTAAGTAAACTTACAGTAACTTAATCACAGCAGCAGTCACTAGTTAAAGTTTACATCAGAATCCTTTGAACAAAAAACTACTTCTTCCACCGTTTAGATACGTTCTGCCTGTTTCTTATCTAGAAATGTCATACTGCACCATGTGTTTGGCTTTGCAGCAGACCCTTGGAGTGGCAGGATAAAGCAACTTGTATTTAAGAACAGTATTTTCCATGCCTGCATTAACAGTACATCATGCAACTTGGTGCCAGAGAGAAATAACTGTAAACCGGTCTCAAGTGACATTCAACACCACAAATGTGAAACTAATTTAAAAAAATAATTTCACTTAGCTGACTTATTTAAGTATATGGTATAGCATTTCACATAACACAGATAACAAAAATTACACCATCCACCCCCACATCCTAGAACCTTTGTTATGGGAAACAATCTCAGTTTATCCTAACTTGAGACTTTCAGGAACCCCTACCAACCTGACATTTTTTAATCTGAGCTCGTTTTCCAGGGTCATGAATTCGATTTCTTAATGCTTTACAGTCTTCAGTATTCTGAGGCAAAATAGCAGCCTGTCATTCCATCCTCATTTCCATGTCTTTAATTTTTCTTGCAGTCTCCTGTAATCTTGGACCAAAGCTTTTAAACTTCTTATCCACTGCAACCTCTGTAGCCTGGATGGTGTTCAAATTTTTACTAAAAATTAAACACAAACAATACATTAAAACAACATTAAGGGTCTGACTTGTGCTCACAGAAGCCAGGAAACTCAAAGTTAAAGCTTCTCACTGCATCTGTACCCTTCCCCCGTTCACTGCTGGCTTTCCACCACACCTGCTGTGCTGCCACCAGCCATTACCATACCAGTGAAACCAGCGGACTGTCAAGACACACACGGCACCTTGCGCAGGACAGCAGGTGTATTGTAAACAGACGTACCTGGAACAGTCGGCACCACTCAGGCGGCAAACGTTTTGCCTAGGTGAGCAGGGATCTGAGGATAGTCTGTGATCTCCAATAACACCTGTGCTGGAGAGCCAAGTGCTCCAGTGAGTACCAGAGATGGAGTGAGAAGCCTTAACACTGAACTTGCTGGTTTTGTTGGGTGTAAGTCAGGCCCTTAAGGTTATCTAAATGTATTTAATTAAAAAAAAAAAGTTTCCCCTGACAGCTCTAATCCAGCTATTAGTCGGGGCTCCCTCCCCCCTCCAATATGGAAATAATCTGGTGGTGAAGCTCTTGCCCCAGTGACAGCTACTCTGCCAGTGACTGCTGGAATTTTTCTAAAATACCATCAGGTATAAATATGCACAGACAGAGCCATTGTCCGTATGTAGCAGCTATTCACCATGCGGCCAACAGAAGAGTGCCTTTTCAGAACTGCAATTTGGACTAGCTGCTCTTAGGGGGAGGGAAAAAAAAAAAAGTCTCAAAACCTTATTCTAGTCTAGCTTTTATGGAAAAAAAAACTTGAAAATATAAAAGGCAGCTTTCAGGACAGCCCCACGCAGGGGCCAGGTCCATGCACAAGCATTTCAAGCAACTGTGGCTCTCTCGCAAACCAGAAGATTAATGAATTTTGCACCCGGCTTTGTAACCAAAACTGGAGAGGACGGCTCAAGAATTATTACCTCCATACCTCTGGCAGCATGGGGTCTTACAAATTGTCAGACCAACCTTAGCATGAGATGTACCTTTTTTAAACTTGAAAGAAAAAAAAAGGGGGG
>VYXH01002369.1:656630-681159 GCA_013397275.1 Burhinus bistriatus | reverse complement strand
GGGGGGGGGAGTAAGCTACATAAACGGCTAGTTTCCTCCCCCCTCCCAAATCCTACCTGCACCTCCTGTCGCTCCTGAAACAAAGCTGGACCTTTGTGTACCACATGCCAAGGGGGAGAGCTGAAGCCAATACCATTCGACATACAACTGGAGCATAACAAAGCTCTCCCTGACATACTCTATGCTATTATAGTTTATTTTAAACCTTTCGTAAAACAACCTTTTTATTTTACAAACTGACAGTAACTGAAGTGATCACATTGCACAAGTAAGAGACATCTCAAAGCAGGCCAGCACCATTTGCTGACATCAGAAAAACACACCAAAATGAACAAGGTAAGTTATTAAGATTAATGATGATTAACAATGTCATTTTTACATTTTGCTGCCACTGATTAATACAACATCATTAGGATCAGGAATGTCTCAAATAAGGCATACATGTTAAAAGTAAAGGACATTGTCAGGTTTGTAGGCCCAAAATTTGACCTACCTTTCATTTTCTTAAATCTGTTTGCAAAGTCCATGTAATTCTTTAAATGTGTTTTTCTTTTTTCAAAACAAATGCTTCAATTCTTTTTTCTGAAAAATACATCAATGCCAAAAAGCACAACACTTATCAGTAACCCTATAATGACACACCAATATGCACATGAAATGGAAGACAGCAGCCTGGCAAAGGAGAGTTCATTTTCACATTTCTGGGGATTCTTACAAGTGCAAAGATTAAATAAGTAGGAAAACTCCCTTGACAATGTCCTTTCAAAAGAATTTGTCCTACAAAACTTCCTTTATGCACAGTAAAACACCTAAGTGACTTAAGGTTTTAACAAAATGCAAACTACTGAAAAAGCTAATCAATATTTATGAAAACAAGACCCGAAAAATAACAGGTTGGACAGTCAGCTAATTTACAATCTTGCACATGTAATGTGAGACTAATCCTCTGTGGCCTTTACCTTTATTTTATATTCTTACCTAGGCTGTAAAATCAGTCAGTGCTGTCACTTATTTACCATAAGCCCTCAAAAAAAAATTTACATTTTTTTTTTTCAAAATAAATGCTAATAGGAATTCAATTAAAGAATGAGTTGTCAAAACAAACAAAAAAATCCCACTGATAACAAACACAGAAGCTGTTACGAATTAGATTTGCCAATATGCACTATTAAAATTCCTAGAAACAACAGACTTAGTAATATATTTTAGGTTCCTGACACATCATGGAACTTATATTTTGGACTTTGTTTTGATAGTATCATTGTTTTGTGCACTGTGACCTCAAATGACATTTAGATTCAAGGTAAAGCAAAACTCTAAAAGCAGTCAACTAGAAACAAACTTCAAAATACAATGCAGGTATATGGACCAGTTAAATGAGTGCAAGAAAAAAAAAGTGCTTACCAGCCTTCAGTATTTTGATATTCAGCATGTTTAGATGCTGAATATGCAACACAAATTTCCCGATTCCACCAGAATCAGAGCCAACACCTTTTGTCACCACCTTTAGTATGAGCAGGATGCAATTTCCCATGACTTGGGATGTGGGACTGGGGGTCGGTGGGAGGGCAATATTTTTAAATGAAGAACACCACAAGCAGTACATACAAAAAGGTGACAGCAACCCTCAGAAGCCTGAAGCAGACTGCATTTCATTTCTTTCTTTTCTTTTCTCATTTGATGTCTCTAAACACGATTCCTGAGATTTTATAAACCTGCTGTAAGTCTTACTGCAATTAACAGCAACAATCCCAAATTGATTTTCAAAGGAATAAGATGTGGACATCATTATATACATACACGTGAAAACTAAGCATAAGCTTCACTCAAAGCAGTCTCTGTTGAAGTCTACAGGGCTCAGAGGTTAATGCTAAGCACACTGCAACTTTACCGGAAGAGCATCACTGATGAATACTATTGCACTCTATGTTTTTTATTTACCCAAACTCAGTAAAAACAAGTCATCTTCCTCCTTTTCTTTTTAATTTGCAAGAGACCAAGAAAAATAAAAGTGGTTTCCGGCACTGTGTTGACCCAATGATGTGCAGAGCAGTCACACCCACTTACATCCTCCTGTTAATTGCAAATATTGAAATACACCCAGCCCTCTCCAGGACACTCACAGCTCGTTCCCTCACACAAAACATATAACCAACACCACTCGTATGTAATTACCACCCTGGTCGATAGACTTCCATGGTACTTAAATTTACGCACACATCACATCATTATTTTACCACCTGTGCGAAATGAGTGTGGGTATCCAAACAATTGCTACAACATGCAACACAAAGGCCTCAACACAGAACATTTTGAGGCAACTGTTACTTCATTTTCCTTTTTGATAAACTCAAAAAAAAAAAAATGAACCAATGTTTTCTATTTAGAAAATTCCACATTTCCCTGCTGTTACTGGAACCTGACAGTCACGATTCTGCATTCCTTCTCCCTATTCACATAGCAAGTAAAGTTGCCACTCGTTGATATTAGTCTGATAACTGCGAGGAAACGTGCTTCTGTTGTGTTTTTAACTCGTGATCCCTAACCAGTCTTTTTTAAGCATCCAGTAATTCTGCTGTTATTTGTCTAATATCTGCCAGTATGCACCAAAAATGCTAAATGCCCGTCAGGGTACAAAAAACGAAGGTCCCACAAGGCTCATCTTGAAAGCCTATGATCAGAAATAAAGTTCTGTTAAGGGGAAACTGGCAGCACTTTCTATTGCTACAAAGGTACTTCAAACATCCACATGGAAACTACAAGTATTTCACATCTGTCAAAAAATTACTCAAATTACATATTCCGAGCATGCTATAATGATATGCCTAATCTTAACTAATACTTTTCAAAATAAGACTGGAAACAATATGAATCACACGTACTTAATGTCAAACGAACAAGCGGTAATAACATAACGCATTACTGTAAAATGTTTTAATTGTCTATCATGGTTTAAAAAGCAAACCAAATGACAATATTCAGTATCAACTATATCAAGTACTATAACAAGGAAGCATAAGTATCAGCAATAAAAACATACACAAACCACAACATTGCAGAAGCGTTGTTTTCAAGTAACAGACACATGAAAGCAAACTCCAGAGAAAGGCAAAATATTTCAAAGGACTGAGCTTTCCCCAGATATGCAGCACTTCAGTGCCTGTCCACAATAAATACTTCACTCTGTTTCAAGTATTTTTAGCTTTATTAAGTAATAAGTAAAGGTGGGGGGGGGTGGGGGTGGGACACGGACACAACACAAAAAACCCCAAACAAATAAATCAGCGATGGCGGAGCAGCCCTAGCTGAGTACACTCCCATTAACTCCAGCTTCAGAAATTCTGGCTAAGGCTGCCAACTGTGTTACTTATCCCAAGAGTTTTACAGGGACTGAAATGTCCCTGCCTGCATGCGCTGTGGCAAAAGCCACGAACTACTTGATAGTTTACAGGAATCACTGCAGTGAACCTCAGGACCGTACCTACATATTAAGAATCAAAGAACTTGAGAATTAGGACACTCAGTAGTCACGTTTGCCCATAACTAACTATGGATATCCATTTCCCAGTTACTGATGGGGCAGTATCCCTAAAATACAGAACTGAATGCATGAATCAAGTCTACACTAAAGATATTCCCACAAGGCACCATATGCTGAGTATATATCAAGGTATACACCCACTGTCATCTTCTCCCAGGACAGCAACCATGAAGTAGACTGATAATGGCAACTGGGAGGGAACCCACCTTAACACACACCCAAACTCTACCCTAAAATACAACTGAGCTCGTATTTCAGCCCATAAACTTTATAGGTTGGTGGGTGTGACTTTAGGGGGGGGAAAAAAAAAAGAAAAAAAAACACCAAACAAAAAAACCCCCAGAAAAGTCCTGCTGACAGGAACTGGAAAAACAATCTGCTTCAACAATTGTAATAGAGGCAGAATGATTAACTCCCTGAGCCATTCCAGTAACAATACAGACCATGCCAAGACTTACTAAAACACTTTCTGTGGAAGCAGCAGTCCTGGGGATTTTGAGGACAATACTTAGGATACAGAACGCAAGTCTAGAATGGGTTGGCAAAACAGGGCTGTGCTGCCATATGAAGTGAAGTACATCAGTGGCCCTTACCCTTGTGCTTTTACCCATGTATTCAATATAAAGAAGCATGCAAGCACTGCTTTTTCTTTTTTAAATCATGTTATCAGAATTGACAACTTGGCTGCGATTTTGCTAAAAGCTGAACAGCCACATAACATTAATTTAAAATGTAATACTCTCAAGGAACAACTCTTGATTTGCCTGTAAAATATTATGTATTTGAACTATGAAGTAAAAAAAGAAAAAATCAGTAATTTTTCTCTCTCCTCCAAAAAATGTTTCTTCTATAGCAAGTTATTTTATTCCAACAGGTTTGGGGTTTTTTTTTGTTTTGTTTCAAACCACTGCCTGAGCTGCAAGTATGCTTTGGGAAAAAATACCACATTTTAGCATTGTCAATACAACCATTTTGGAGCATTAACTTCCCATTATGTTCTAAAGACACTGCCAAGGATTTATTACAGAATATAATTTCTGAATGTAGCCTGTCCTAATAGCTACTCTCTGTGCTCTTCTCGTATTTTAGATGTTGCACAGGATGCTGTCTCAGAGAAAAAAACCCAATAACTCAAGCGGAGCCAACATCAAAGGCTTCCTTTATTCTGATCCCAAACACTGAAAGCAATTTCTCTAACAGCATACCTGTACTTTGACCAAGAACGTTAAACTATTACCTGGGGCACTCCTTATTTTCCTTATCAAAATCTGAAGATAAGCAAGTGTGGGGCCTTGGATAATCAAATTAGTTTCACAAGGTTTAATTTTTTTGAGGTCAGCAGAACACACTCAAATTACACTAAAAATAACAGTACAGAAGTATTTTACATATTAAACATTGATGTCTCAATTTTCTTTGTAACTTCTTAACTTTTTCTTTTTAGTTTGGGAAAGCATCTAATGTGATTCACCATCCTCTCAGCTGAACATCACAGTGCTACATATGTCTGCAATCCTTACAGTAAAAAAAAAATAAAAATACCATGACTCTTGTTTAGGGATGGGAAGAAGGGAGGAGAGCTAGAAACTTCCTCTAAGATACACAGCTAAAACACTTTTAAAAAAACAAGATAGATAGATATCTCGCAGACTTTTAAGACCAGCATAACTAAAAAAGGGACAATTCAACACAGTATTAAGGTTTCTGGTAAGTGAGGATAATAAATTTCTTCTTGAATTACACTCTATTACGTTCTTCTGAAAACCAAAGCAACTCTGACAAATGCTGAACCAGTGCAAAGGGCTCCTTAAAGCTCTTTTTTCTCTCTCCCTTTTTGGTTCCTCTCACAGCCACTGACCTCTACTGTTCTCTGTCAATACTAAGAAAATAGTAGATGATGATTACAAACCAGAGAACAATTTTGTTATAAAAATGAGAAAGTCTGGAGCATACTGAAATCAAAGTCCTGCACCTCTCATCCATGGTCTTCTGCAGCCAAATCAAGCTTGAATAAATAAGTTTTTCTGAAAAGATGTACATTTTGAAAGTAAGCAAACAGAATGTATAAAAATTACAAACTCACTGAGAATGGGCCACTAACAACAGTAAAAGTGCCAAATAAAACAGGCAGTTTAAGGCAAAAGCTGGGTTTATATTATCACGTTACATTTAATCATAATATAATAAAAGCATATGATGTAATAGAGCTGTTTTACTGAGCTTTTCTTCAAGTAGAGTTTTGAGTTTCAATTACAAAGGCTGTGGTCCCAATATCACAGTTAAAGCTGTACTGAAAAACACAGTTAAAATCAGGAGTTATTCCCATGACTTGATGAGAGAAGCAAAATATTTCTTCCCACACATACCACATACTAAAGAGGTTTAGAGAAGGTTTTTGAACGCTTTAAGTTGTTTCCACTGGACTGGTGAAAAGTCAGAAGTGTTTAAAAATGACCCATATTTGCATTTTTTCACTAGGCTTTATAATGTTTCTTTTAGTCTCTGTCGTTTAAGCATTTTCAACCTGAAAAGGGTCCATTCACATGCATAAAAATGCTTTGCCTGCAGATTATAATTATAAATTTTTCAGGGCACAAATCATGTTTTATCTCTATAAACCACATAAAACATTTATTGGTGCTAAAAACATCAGTTGCAAGGAAGTACTATAAAAGGAAATATTAGGTCCATTACTAAGAGTTACATCTTATTAAGGCAAAGGGTTACCCTTCATTCTTCATACATGCAAGATTTCTTAACAGGTTATCTCTCCAACTGTATATTCTCAGTTTGATCGAGCACTGTATTTTGGAAAACGAATTCACTATTACATTTCCCAGTAAATGAAGTTAAGATGTCAGTTTGTAGTTTTATTCTAGCCTTTTCCATGTATGCTTTATCTTAAAAAAATAAACTTGTTACAGCTCCTGTGTCCCCCAATCTGCAGGCAGAGACATTTACAAAATCTGCCCACGGCACATATGTGCGTCACACAAATGTCATCTCCCCCTCTTGCAGTGACAGCCTCAGACTTCTGCAGCGTTACAGTTTGTGAAAAACGGACAGTTACGAGAAATGGACCCCAGCAACTTCCTTTCAAAATAAAATATAGATTGACAGATTGAGAAGCAATTCGAATGGAAGCCAGACCAATGTATTAGATGCAATAAAAAATTCCCAAAATAAGAAACCTTACTCTATGGCTTTCCTACATTTTCTGAAACTAGAAACAGGAGGGATGTCAGTAGCAGGATAAACAGCAGCATGCTGAAAGGCTTGCAGGAGCATTATATTTCTAAAAGCAGACAGTCACAGGAAACACTCCAGTGACTTGGAATTTTATCATCCAAAGATAATCAAAGGATCACCAACTTCATGCAAGTAAGCTCAAAGCATATCTTGAAATTCATTCTGGTATTGAGAAAATGGACTCCGCACAGAGAAGGATACTGGAAAGCAAGTCTAACTGCTTCCTGCTGGCTGTAATTTCTAAAAAAAATGTGAGGGAATGACAGCTTAGGGCTTGCCCAGTGCAAGACAACAGCTATCAGATAACTCCCAGAAATCAAAAAAGCATTATGACTGTTTTCCAGAATGTCATGGGACAACGTGAAGCTAATCCTTGTTCTCGAGATCGAGAAACAGAGCAACAGGTCTTCATAGCACAGTATTTTCCCTATTTTCTGGATGTAAAGCAGACCAATTAGTGCAGGCACATCACAGCAAAAGTAAAAAAAGTAAAAAAACCCCAGAAGTTATCAATTCTGCTCCCTAACTTTGCTTACTACCACTTGCTTCTTGCTTATTAGGTACCTTGATAGCACAACTGTTATTTCAGCAGAAATTGTAGCTTTTACAATATTTTCTTCAGATCAATCTTTTCATTCTTTCTGCCCCCTCCTGGGTCAGGACTGTCATCCCAGTTACAAAAGGAAGAGAAGAAATGAGTGCTGACAATAGCTGATGAAATCTGGAAAACAACTCTCTGTAGTGAAAATTCTACATCCACGAGTAGCCCAGATGAGGGCCATTTATTAGGTCTGCACTGTAAACCAGATAAAATAAGGTGCATTCCAATAATGAATAAGCTGGTGCTGGTCAAATATCTAAACACTTTCAGAGGCAACTCCACCTATGTGTTCTCATATTTTTAGGAAAAAAAAGGCAATTATCACTATTTCTTATAAATACATTGTGAAGTAAGACCCTCGGGGGCTCTCTTCTGTGCTGCTACTCAGCGAAGAATACCCATAGCATCCAGGCTTCCCACTAGTATTTTCATCAGAAATCTGCTTTCCAAGTTTTGAATGCTGGTGACTATAAAATTACCTTGCAGCAAGCTGCAACATATCAACTTCTTAACAAAATATCATTAAGACACTTTCTAATGCATTATTACCTTGCAGACAACTAACTTTGTTGTTTCCTAACTTCATACAACGCCTACCACTATCTTGCAGCAGCCAAATGACCTGCAAAACGAACGGAGCTACTGAGAACTGCACAGCTAATAAAAGTTTGTCTTTTTTTTTTTTTTCTTTTAAAGATATAAACAACTTCTAGTGACACTGACACCTGTTTTGAAACACTTCTTTTCATACTTGTTCTATAGGTACTTTCCAGAACATTTAGATAAAATACTCAGCATAAGCAGGACTATATATTCCTTAAAGCACGTTAACTACTTCATATAAAGATAATTAAACTTTTATGTCAAAAATATTTAAAGGACAACACGATTGGTAGCTTAATTCTCTGGGAGGTCTGGCAAGCATCCAGAGCAGAATACGGGAGAGCTTCCCAACAGCAGGGAAGCCTTTCATTTCAATGAGTACTGTACCCAACCTGTGGATAAATGAATTCGAGAAAAGACACTCTTCCAACACTGTGGGAGAGCAGGGATCATGCAACAGCAAGTACACTTAACTTACTTGCTTTGTCCTGAATTTTGGGGCCACCTTATCATAAAACAAAACAACACAAGTGGCAAGTGCTGCATGAACTTACGTTCACCATTAGTCAGAACCAACGAGTTGTGCGTGCTGCAGGACACCCACCACAGACAACAATCTGGTTAAAAAATTAAAAATATGTAGAAAGAGGCTATGCCGATTACCAAAGATTTAGTTCCAGAGAGAACATGAAAGAATAGATCAATCTCAGCCAGAAAAGTTACAATTCCGTATGGGGACTGAGTCAATAAATAGTGGGATGTTTCCCCCCCCAGCGTGACTCTCACTGCTGCCCTTCCTGGACCAGGAGTGCCATTAAGCACCTCAGGGAAGGATGGGGAGGGGGAATAAACAAAACAAAACATAGTAGTTTACAAAAGCCACAGAAGTGCATCTTGTCTCCAGTTACTCTGGCAAGTACAGAGATGATAAAAGGGTGCGACCCATTTATTTCTCACTCTTCTCTGTTAACAGACCCATTTGTTTATGAGAGAATGGTGGGAAAGGGGGGAGGAGGGGAGAGGGGAGAAATGGTTTTATTCTGTGCATATGATGAGATACTGTCACACAGGAAGCGGCACGGCCTAACTTCTTCTCACAGCCACATCATGGTTAGTAAAAATCTGATCTGTAAACTGACGAAAGCAAGACAAAAATCCCTCATCTTCTATACTAAACTCTCTTTCTCAATCTCTGAGAAAACCACTTGCAATTAAGTACAAGAAGGCTCTGTAGAGTTTCGGTAGAAGGGTTTGGTATGAAGCAAACTATTTCTTTTTCCATTGAAGTTATTTAAAGAAAATATTAAATATGAAAACGTGGGGTTTACACCTACAGGTTTTTGTTTGGTTTGCTTTCTGATTTATTTTTTTTTTTAATTGTCCAGAGGAAACGAGCCATATGGTTCCTGGGTAATACCATGAAATTCATAAAATAGGACTAGTGGCACGAAAAATGTATTCCTAATCTACAGATCTGTAGTTCTTTTACCGACATTTGTCAAATCCTGCATACACTTACGCTTTTTAAATTGAACTGCATGTACTTTAACTTAGGAAATAAAGAAAAAGCAATGCAGCAATACACTCAAACAGGCCAGACGAATTGATTGTTTATTATATATGTAAAATGGAGTTACGAGCAGTATCAACTGAATTTGTTTGTTTTGCATGCTCCCTCTGAAATGGTTAGTGAAACAAAGTGTTTGAAGTCTAGAACGGGATGACCAAGTACGAGCCAAAGTAAATTAATTCAAATCTTATTTTTTACTCCGCATATCCAATCTGTATAAAGCTCTTCAGACAACAGTCTGTAGCTATTAGGAATTAGAATGAGATTAAATCTCATCCTAAAGAACTTGAAAACAACTACACCGAAAGCAGACAGTCTGCGCCTGCTTACAGCAGGTCTTAAATTAGCTATTAAGTTATCTCTACTTAAAATAGTATGTATTCAGATACAGTTTCAAATACCTATAAATGTGAACAAACACCAATAGTCTAAACTGTTCTTCGCAATGAAGACATGTAGTAGTACTGCTTATCTCCAAGCAGCAGTCGCTACAGCATACCATCATGTCACCATGAATACTGCTGCAGTAATTATAAAAAAGTCTGCAAGTTCACTTTGGCCAGTATTGAGGTATTTTAGAAACTGCAAACTCCACTAACTAAAGTCACAAAATATCAATGAAAGCATTCCCCCACTTTCACAGAATGGTTTGGGTTGAAAGGGACCTTAAAGATCATCGAGTTCCAACCCCCTGCCATGGACACCTTCCACAAGACCAGGCTGCTCAAAGCCCCATCCAACCTGGTCTTGAACACTTCCAGGGATGGGGCCTCCACAACTTCTCTGGGCAACCTGTTCCAGTGTCTCACCACCCTCAGAGTAAAGAATTTCTTCTTAAGGCCTAATCTAAACCTACCCTCTTTTCAGTTTAAAACCCTTACCCCTCATCCTATCACTACACTCCCTGCTAAAGAGTCCCTCCCCATCTTTCCTGTAGGGCCCCTTTGGGTACTGGAAGGCCACTATAAGGTCTCCCCAGAGCCTTGTCTTCACCAGGCTGAACAGCCCCAACTCTCTCAGCCTGTCCTCATAGGAGAGGTGCTCTCGTCAGTACTGATCAAAGCAAACCTCTAACCTTTTTCAAGTGAAATTCAGCAAATCCCTACAAGAAAACAGGGTGCTCTTCAAATAAAAAAAGGAAGGGTAACATCAATAAATACATTAATAAAAGAAATTGAGTGGTGCAACTTCGCATTACTGAGAAGTGTTACATGCTTTCTGGGCTTAAACTAAGTTTTGATGCTAGTCTTTGTTTCACTGATTCTGTTGAGTTCTATGTGCAATAATTATTTTTTATACAAAGTACTGTCTTCTCAATACAGCGTACATGATGCAGCAGAGTATTTTTTCCCCCTCTTTAAAAGAAAAAAAAGAGTACATTTTCCTCTCTAAGACAGAAGGAAAGATAATTTACATTGCATTGGAAAGCATGCAAGTATTAATGATGGGGAATGATGAAGAACATAAATGGTTTCCATTTTCACATTCAAAAACAAGTACCTGCAAATTAATGCTAAAAGCAACTGGCCTATAAAGGAGCCATGTTTCCATGCCAACTGATCACAGAAATACATATAATTCAACAAAAACTGAATAAACTACAAAACAGGGAAATAAAAAGAAAGCAGAAGTGCTGGAAATCAAGATCCTGACCATACCCAACTATTTTACAAGAATAGCAAAGAACACAACAAAGGATGCAATTTAAGACGTAAATGGTATATAGCTAATAGCACTTCATCATTACAATACTTCTAAAAGCTGTCATTCTTTAGTCAACAAGAAAAACAGGATACAGAACACCTCTAAGAAGGAGGCAACACTCGTACAATAGCAGCAATTCTTACGGAGGTTTCACAGTTGGTAGACACAAAAGCACAAGTTACTATTCAGTGCACATCTTTCATTAGGATTTTATTTTTTGTTTTTATCTAAGAAGGTCTTGCTTTGTTCCTCACTCACACTGAGTTGTACTGGGGGTTCTGCAATCAGTCAGCAGAGCTGCTTGCAGAGTAAGGCAGTCTGCTATTTGAGTGTCAGTTGCAAAATCAAGTGCATTAGGAATGAGCAGATATGTATCTGTACACAAGCAGCTCACATAACGATGCGCACACACGTATCTGATGTAATTAAAATTTTGTATGCGTATGAGTGACTTCAACTTCACAATTGATAGAAAGAGGTTACCACTTTCTGTGCTACAGCAAAAAAATATGTTCGAAGTTCACACATAAAATCATAGCATATATATATGGTCCATACATGTATGTATTTGTGTGTGGAAAAAAAGACTTATTTTAAGCAAGGTAGCTTAGAAATATTGAATAGAAAAGAATGCTACAGATCTAAATATAGACCATTCCAAGATACTGACATTTACATGCAATAAAACCAGCAGTTCACGCATTTGTTCTTTAAAACCTAGAGAAATAAATAACCTCCAACTAAAAGGTCCATAAAACCTGTGTTCTAAATGAATACAAACTGAAGACAGGACAATAAATTTCTGTTTCTTAATATGTCTTTACTTTAGCAAGTAAGCAACAGTGTTTTTCTTCCTATTTAGGTCTTGAAAACATATTAAAAGTTGTTAGAGATTTAAAACAGATGAAAAATTATGGTCACAGAACTGGAAGCTGGAAATTCCACCATTAATGCATTTTAGTGCAGTTGAATTTCACTGTTTTGCTTCATTCTGCATGGATAAAGAACAGAAAATCACAAGTGCTTGTACCCATCCTACAGACTTCATATTTATGGGAACATACAGATTACGTGACAATGGGCCTACACACATGGAAAAGTGCAAAGTTTACATAAAATGATTTTCAGGTTCATTTACTAGCTTCAGTCTCTGTAGTGACATCACTGGATGAAAGGGAATAATTATATGGCCACCTCCCAGCTTATCCAGATAGCATGAAAGATTAACAGTTTCACCAGACTTTCTTCCTCTGTCAATTCATAATTCACTAAGAATTGAATTTTTAGATGTGACAGTTGCTTGCTGCCCTTTTAAACAAGCATCAATAACAAAAATTATGCATTTTCTAGGAAAAGTTTTGCCATCTAAAGGCAGGAAAAAAAAAATCCTGATAGAAAAGACCCAAATTGAAAACCTGTTAAGTCACAAAGATGATTTTTTAAATAAGAATAGTGCTTGTAACACAGCCCAAGAAAACTGTCAACATTTAGCATCTTTGAAATTCTTTGTTTCTGACTACCTTTCCCCAACCTTTACCTAAGGCTGGCCACAGCTAACTGACCCAGCATTACTATAGCTTTTGTAGAAGCTGAAAAATGGTAATTCATCTGGGTAGAGAGGCCACAATTTCTGCAGAGTTCTTCACGTATAAAACATTACTTTGAGGCAGTACACACTAAATTCCTGTTTAGGTTCCTAAAAAAAAAAATAAAATTAAAAAATATACACATATGCTAAAGACACACTGAATATTCCTAATTAATAAAACTCTATATGCAAAGTTATGCACTTTGCAATAAACCTTTGCAGTACATAAACTATGCAGCAACTCCAAAAGTATAAAGATATGAATTCTGACAGGGAAAAATGTATTTTGATAAATTCCTATCAATCTTTGATATTATAAAATTACCCCTACACTCAAAACAGCAGCAGCAACTGAAAGCTGTCAGCCAGCTCCAGAGCAGACAGTACCTGCACACCCAGCTCCACGCTTCCCTGACAATTTATTCCTGCTATGTTTTGGAAAGGCCAGGGGAAGCAAAACTGAGTAAGATGAAAGGTCAGTTCAGTTTCTCAGACCTTCACCTCTTTTCATCTATTGTCAAAGAGACTCTACTGTTCTACAAACACCTTTCTACTTTTTGGAAGCTTCTGAAAGTTAGTTTTGTACTAGCTACATCATTTCACTACGATGTATGAAATCAGCCATAGAGCGCATTGATTTTTCATACAGCACTGCCTTGGGCAAGATCCTAAATGGTAACAGAGCAGAAGACTCTGTGTTATTAAAATAAACAGGAGAACAGCAGCAAAATAAAAAAAAAAAAAATCATTGTCAACAGAGCAACAACTGGTAGAGCAAACAGCAACAATTCCATGTTCAGCAACACTTCTCCCATAGCCTTGGCCAGCACAGTCTGTTTATATAAATGAAAGAAAGAATGCTGCCCTGAACTTGCCCATTATCCCACAGAAAAGGTATTGTGGGAATGTTAACTTTCACCTGGCTGACTTCCAGATGCAGGCAGGAAAAAACGCCCTTTTAAAATGTTAGCCAACTGAAGGATACTCCACATTTTTCACATTTTCCAATTATTCCAAGTTATGTATAAACTCACATAGGCCTTGAACTGAATCCATGTAAAATGGACACAATAAGATGATCGACTACTCTGCAAAAGAATGAATCAAGGGGTCTTGCATCCAAACCAAACAGCCAGTATCGTATTTCACAAACCGCGACAGCTTTTGAGAAAGCCAGCACATTTCTAGAATAGCAGAAATGTTTGCAGTGCCCATAAGAGCACTTACTGGACAATGTCAGTAGGAACTAAAAAAAGTGTTGTCCCGATTTCAGCAACACAGCCCGATGCTGTGATGCAGACCTGGTGCAATGTGACAAAGACGTTGTTGGAAGCCTGCATTCTGTCATACAATCAACAAGAGAGAAATGCATTTTGCTGTGCATCTAATATCTGAATGGGCCCCACAATGGAAACTGCAACACTGAAGACAGCCAGGCACAGCAACTGTGTGGACTGGAGAAGACCCCAAAACAAAAGGAGCAAAAAATCCCTTTTCTGTTTTAAACAGAAGGCATTTTTCTTGCTCTTTTCCATCTGGCACTTCAAGTAGCTGTCTTTACTTAACAGTCATCTTGAAGTTTTTAATAGTTGTACAATGTGCAAACTCAAACTGAAAGAAATTATCCCTTACTTCTTCTCTTCTAAAGTTCAACTGTTAGGTAAAAATAGCTCGCAATTCCATCTCCACTCCAAGCCTTCGTATTTCAGCAGGAGCAAGAGTACTCAGTGTGAGCATACCATCCCCATATTTCAATGCACAGCACATGGAACTGCAGCCTCATCACTTACCAGTATTTTGCTGGTTTGTTTGCTTGCATGTCCTGTCAAGCTAATTGGTGAAATACAACTTCCTGATTCAAATATACAGGAGGGATTTTTCTGCTGTTTAAAGAGGAAAAGCTTTAATGGTGGAAAGTACATTTTTTATTTGAAAAAAGTAAGCCCTTCAGTCACAGTAGAATGTTTTCTACAGCGCTGTGTTCAGTCAAGCCACCAGATGCCTTTTTATTAAGTGCATTTACCTTAATTCAGTTCACAACCGAAAGCACACTGCCTCCCAAAACCATTTCCCTATGACAAAACAAGACACAAACAAGATCTACCAAGCACCTACTCAGAGCACCATTAACAGAATCCTACTCTAATTTGGTGCCATTTCCAACAGGTCCCAGCGTGCTTTCCCAGATAACCTCACCATTGCTACCTGCACTGAATGCACGGTGGGACTGGGCACAGAAAAATGAAGTGAATTATCCCAGATCACTCCTAAGGCTACTTGCGAGTGTGAAACCACCAAGATCATCTGGGCCATTCCACTGCCACTTAGGGCATTTGCGAGCACTGCTGCCTCTGCTCCCCTCTCTCTTCCAATTCTCCTGTCAATAATTAAGACTAAATTTGCCCTGAAAGTCAGTTACCCTACACTTCACTTTACTTCAGTATTTAACTAAGATTTTTAGAAAAGAGAAACTTCTTGTATAACCAAAAAAAAAAAAAAACACGACTTCAAAAGGTGATTCAGTTCTCATGTAGGACAATCATTTCGTAACATAGGTGCTTCAGCAAAGTTCTTTTTATAGAGAGGTATGAATCCCACATAAAGAAGCTGTATTTATGCTCAAGTATGCTCGTAAACTGGAACACAAATGTCCAATATAAAGTCGTTGCAAAGTACTACACCTTCATTTGGTTTTCCTGACTCCTAAATATCTTAATGCAAATGTGAAATAAGCCTAGTTTACACTGAAACAAGAGTTCAAACAAGCTTGCACTAGCTTAGCTAACTTGATTTAAAATCGTACTTAATTAAATGTGAGCAGTTTCCCAGGTATCATATGGCTTATTCATGGACTGCTTCTTTCACTATGCACTTAGAAGTCTTAGATATAACAGATGAGGTTATTTACTATTTGTAAAAATAATGACTGTTTGATGTTCTTTTGGAATTAGTCTTCTAAAATTAAAACTAATTTTTACTAATTATCTTTGAAAATCTGAGAGAGAATTAGATCATTTTTGAGATCTCTTTTTTCCTTGCACAAAAAAATCTCCTCCTGCCAATAAATCTTTGGGGCATTTCAATAGCTGCTAGAATTGTGTAAACCATACTTTGAAAAATTCATTATTTCTATAAGTATCCCCACGACAGACAAAAACTCCAAACTTTATTTTCAATTTCTTGGGCTTTTTTTTCCCCTTTGACTCTTTCTGGGTGTAAGAAAATATTTTTCTACTTATGTTTAATGTATTTTTTTGAAAAGAAAGCCACAAAGCTTGGGGACGGGGTGGGGGGGAATCACTAACACAATTTAACAGGCTTAAAAACAAGTCCAGAGGGAAGATGCTAGCAAAGTTATGAAAACAAATGCAAAATTGCAATATTCACAGTACTTCAGGTTCTAAATTACCAACTCAATGCAATATACTGTTTTGTACTTTGTTTATTCACAGGACTAAGGAAGTAAGATTCATGATTTTGGAGAGTCCTCATAATCCTAGTTCTTTCAACTGTGTGACAGAACTTGTTCCTCAACTGCAGGTACTGAGTCAAACCAATCTTTGGACAAAATTTTAACAAACAGGTTATCCTGTAATAACTTGGGCTTAGTATGTAGGATGCAGCCAGGATCCTATGGATTTGTAAGCCCAGTCCAATTCCCCTCGATATCAACTGGAAACTGAGCAACTCAACATCCTGCAGGATCAAAATCTGCTAGGAAAGGAAAAGTTGTGCCTTCAGCTTAACGTTCTCCAAATTCCTACTTGAAATCCTTTTTTATTGCTTGCTCTAAGGAGATAGTTCTCACTGTTGAATACATAAAGCTAGATTTAAATTTTAGATGGCTGCAGGGTGGTCATGAGATAAATACCAAGCGTATTTGTAAGCCTCTGTATTTACAGTAAGAAGGAAAGTCATCTGGATTCAAGGATCCAAAATATGAAACCTTTTTAGCAAAGACACGGTAAGAGAAAGCCTTGAACGGAGGACTGCCAAATACAAACAACATACACAACCAAACCCGAAAGGCAATGTATTGTGAAACCTTTTCAAAACCATACAATACTATGGGAATTAAGTAAACTTAAAACTCCCCTGCAATACTCTCGTCATAGCTAATTTGTGATTTCCTGTACGCTCAGTACTAACAGTACAATGGAGCCTCTATTGTGAGCCTCCTCCCACAAGCTTTTAAAAAATGCAAGACATTCTTTTTATCTAGACTGGCATGGCTAAAATACATCCAGCTCTACACAGATAAAAGGTTATTTTCTTAGATGTTGCTTTTGCTTGTAAAAATACAAAATAAAAATCTGCTGTCTGCTTATGCTGAGTTCAAAGTTCACTAAGGAGTAATGCTTTGGTGGCTAAACTGCTGACCACGAATCTCAAGCAGAGCAGATGTAGGAAGCCACTTTAGTTTTAGAATAACAAGAAAAGATTCCACATTAAAAACTATCTGCAAACTCAACACAATTCAAATAGGGTTTGACAGTCTCGCAGGAGCTGAAAAGTCAACGAAAATTTGACAGAACCAAGGAATAAAGCAACTGCAGTAGTAACTACAAATCTTGACTGTGGGTGAAGGTAGTAAGTCCTTTAGGTGCAAGTAACTTGTTTACAGAGGTACTGAAAATTGATATTGCATTTTTTCATCTTAAAGGATCCTGAAAGCTAATGCAAACAAACCAAAATGAACAAGACCTTCCACACCAAATGCTAGTAGCAGAAATGAAAGACAGTAATCCTGGCACAAGGCAGACTAGGAAAGGAGAACAACTAGCAGAGGTGGACTTCTGGCATGCAGGAGAGAATTTGGTGAGGACACAAAATAAAACTTAAAATGCTGCTGTGGCTGTGGTCAGTATCTTAATGACCCATCTTGGTCAAGAAATAGTATACTAAGATAGAGAAAGACTTAGCTTGCCAGTTCCAGTCAGCATGGGAACGTACACATACAACACTGAATTACTAAAGCTCACTTCTCAGCAATGCTGCTATATGAACAGGAAAATCAACAATGTGAGAAAGGCTGTGATACACATTAATACTATTCAGTGAAGCACTAGACACACATTAAGATGGCTGGTAGACCACAAATGTGAAAATGCTCATTATCTGGTTGAAAATAAACAGTTTAACATATCTGGTACAACACATTAAAGAGAAAAAAATATTTAAATATCAGTTTAAGAGTTTGGAGACTGGCTTGTGGTTATCTCTGCTAAACACTTTTGTCCTGCATGACTCTGCAAAGACTAAAGCTACATACTCAACAAGAGACAAACTGGCTGCAACTATCTAATGAAATTTGACTCATCTGGGAATTTTGATGAAGTGCTCCACACCATGGTTTCTGCTAGGCCATATATTTTCTTCATGGGATTGAGTGCACCATGCTGCAAATATGCAAGAAGCAACAGTATTTTTCGACAGTTTGGCTTAAAATAGAGGGCTAATTCTGAAAACCCATATTCAGGTAAAAATCCCACAGAAGCCAACAGAAATTCTGCAATTAAAGATACTGGGATCTGCACCAATGGCAAAGACGTTACTGTCTGTCAGCCCCTAGAGGCACCTCTTGCTGACTATACATATGACTAACAGCTGCCTGGGGCAGCACCCCCTTCCTGCAAATCCTCCTGCGGATCAGCCCAATCTCACTGGAGAGCACGCATCTTAGTATAGCTCCTTTCTGGCTCATTCTTCCAACTTCTGACTCACCCAGGGGCTACGATGACATTCTGCAGAGTGAAAAAAATGTATGTGTAGTAGAAGATGATGAAAATACCCTGCAGTGCTGCTTCTCTCCTGGCTTTCTTCTGAGCTCTGACTCCCCAGTGCACTGGGAGAGCATGATGCAGGACGGCACACTGGTCATTCATCTGCTTGGCCAGGTACAGGGCTTTATGGCACACAGTGTGTGTTCCAACCACAGGAAAAGAATAGTTTGATGGCAGTGCATCAGGGAGAAGCCTTGGTGAGCTGGATTCGCCACTCCTGCTGTCACCACAAGGCAGCCATGGGCTAATTCCTATTCATAATGTTTGGAGGGTGGGAGAGAGGGACAATCCACCACACGGCAGCAGCAACATCAGTCAGCCTGGCTTTCCAAGGCTCCACCATGAGCAAAATAGAAAGCAGGACCACTCTCTTTTGCTACCCCTAGAACTCAGCTTTCCTGAGCCACTACCTGCTTTACCTGTGGTTAGACTTGGTTCTGACTGTCCAAGGCGGACGAGGGCCTACATTCCTTTTGCACAAGACCAGATACATTTAGGTTTAAACACGCATGACACTGGGCAGCCCATCGGGGTTTCCCAGCTACAGACATTTCTCACTGCTGAAGGTCACGTGTCAACCAAGCACAGAAGGTGGTAAAAGCAACACTTGCTTTAAAAAGCAGCAAACCAGCTACGCTCTCGTCACGTTCTCCATGGTAGCGTGAGAATTAATTGCAAAGCTTCCAGCCTACCCCACTGAGACGGACCTCTCGCCACTCTTATCACAGGGTGTGTCCATGTACGACAGTGTAAGATGGCATGGAACCTATCAAAAAATATTGGGGCTGTTCAGGAAGACCGTTAGCGTACATCCAACAATAAGAAATCTGGACTGCATACAGGAATCTGGAATTGTGACTCAAGTCAAGTAAGAAACGTTTCCTTCCTTCCTTCCTTTTTTTGTGAGCTGGCATCAGAGCTCCCCTAAAGAGATGAAGAGGAGAGAAGGGGTAATGTGGCGAGTTCTGGCATACATACAGTCAGAAAGCGTGAACAACTTTCACTGCAGACTTATGTAACTTTGCCCGTGGTGACACAACTCACTGAGAGTAGTCTGGGCACAGATAAGGGACATCCACTGACCTGTAAACAGAACTATTAAAATATGCCTTAAAATACCTAACGTAAAGCAAAATTATATAATTGCATTACCTCATGTTTTAATACTGGAGCTACAAAGCCTTCATATGTAACAGAAATAAAAAGCTTTCTATTAAAAATCCCCCTCAACTTTACAATTACTCTGAACAACTGTCCCCAGCCCTGAGGCCAGCTTTTTCTGCTTTCTGTAGAGAACCCCTTCTGGCTGAGTACCCTGGCAGGTACACTGCAAGAAAGTTCCTTCAAAAGCCCCTTGAAAAAGGCAGGTGTAATAAAAGATGAAATTGCAGAGATGAGCAACAGTCGTCCAAAATAAATACCAACGTGAAACATGCTATAGCATTAGCAACGTTTAGTTCAAAGGAAAAAAAAAACAACACAAAAACAAAACAAACAAAAAAACCCCACAAACAATGTCAATTTTCAATTACGTTGATTAGACACAAACCGGATAATAAGTAAACGGAATAACAACACAGGAAACACGATATGTTTGAGATGAAGTGACAAAAATATTCCATAGAAGAGACAAGTTAATTTATAATCACCTTCCTCAAAAATTAAATTCTTGCTCTACTAAAGCAAATATAAACATGATACGTTTTGCACATAAAAAAATAATTAACTTATTCATCTAGTATAGAGATATTTTTCAGGAGAGGTTTCTTTTGAATGATTTCTTTTTATTTAGAATTTAATTCTACCTTGTGAGCTTCTTCCTCCCCCTCCCCAAGCTATTATTTCATTACTGTTTTTTTTCTTTTTTTTAAGGCACTGTCTGTTGCGGCACCCACAGAGGTGAAGATCTCAGTTCGGGCAGCTGTCCCTCTGCCAGCTGAGTGAGCAGCGCTGCCAGCTCCGGCCTGGGCTCTGGAGCTGGCGGCAGGCAGAGCCCGCAGGTACGGCTTAGGCATGCTGTGCTCCCGATACCCCAAGTCCCCGACGTGGCCGCAGACAGTGCCTACAAGGTGGCACAGACTAGACAAGCCTGAGGACTGTCTCATATTCCTCAAGGAACCAGACAGGTCTCTGCTTGGGCTCCAAAACAATTTGAAGTTTTACTCATACCAACCAGCAAACCAAAGCTGAACATCAAAGCCCAGGGCCCCACAAATGCCTAAAAAAGTCTAATCCAGGCACTCACAGCACCCTTTTTCACATCATAAACAATTTGAGAGTCTTACTCTGCTTCCCCCTCCCCACAATACCCTCATGTAAGATCATACGTCAGCTTCAGACAGCCAATGCTTTGATGCTGTTCTTGAAACACTTGCGAGCATGTTAATTGTTTGGGGAGATGGGCTAAGCATTACTGTGCATTGGAAAAGATGCTATCATAATCATGGCTCAGAGATCCTAAAACGCCCACCACAACTGAAAACACTGCTGCACTTCTCCGGTCTTCCCAGAGAAATACTGGTGAGGGAGCCAAAGGTTGTGTTTCAGTAGGAAATGTTAATTTTAGATTTCTCTGTAATGAATGTTTGCTATCTTTTCCTGATCAATACGTAGACTCAAATGAATCACTGCCTTTACTCTCAAGGCAGAAGAGGAGAAAGAGACCCAAAAACACAGCTGGGAACTTCTGTCTTCCCAAACTGTAAATCCATTGCTACGCTGTCTGGGGGTGAGAAAGCATGTGTGGCAGAGGAACTAAGGCTAAAGGGCTATGTGCTACAACTTTTATCCTCACCTTAAATTTTAGGACACGTATTAAAAGTGTAACTCCATCTCTGCTCTCTCACTAAATAAATAATTATGGGGCCAGAAGGTTAGGGAGCCTCAGATGAGGCTGCTATGCTGCTGTACTGCCAACTGCTATGGGATTTGAAAGCTTGACACATGCAGGAGACTATCACCTCATCAATGTTCCCAGCTGGCCTGGGAGGCGAAAACCTAAATATTACTCTTAAAGGCAGGTCTCTAACACACAAGTAGTCAACCTCCCCATATAAGCTTCACGACACATAGTTATTACAAATGCATGGTAGGTAAGGAAAGACAAAGCGGCAACAAGAAATTATAGTCCCAAATATTTGCCTGGTTTTGAGTAAGTGTTATATTTCACATAAGCAAATTAAAGATCATGTTTGCTTCTCAGTGTCTTTACTTAAAGGATATTTAAATCTGTGCCTTTCCATACACTTACCGCTGTTCAAACTTTTTACTTGTAAAATAAGTTTGGAGTTTTTTTGTTGTGGGGTTTCGGTTTTTTTTTTCATTCTTAGGGTATTCATGTGAGCAGGTACTTCGGGATAAATTCAATTTTCTCCCCAAAAAGGGAGTACCCAGTCTAGTCACTGATCTGCAGTAGATGTTCTTATTTGATACGGAAGGATTGACTTTACATGTCAAAATGCTGGCAAGTGCACTACTGTATCTGTATAATAACATTTACAGTAGCCAGCCTGATCCTAATCTCTCAGATCACACTTTTGGCTAAGTACTGCAACCACTCTGTTTACATTGTAAATAAAACAATAACTCTTAAAAATAGAGAGATTAGTAAATTGAAGCATCGGGCATTTTTAACAAAGGGCAGCTGCTATTTATCTTTGTGATACAGAAGAACAAGTCAAGAGTTAACCAAACTGACAAACATCAGGGCAATTATAATTTGTTTTGTCACGCTATCAGGAACTTCGCATTATGACAAGGTATCATAGCGTATACAATATTTACGGTGATGAGCTTTTTACATGTAGTATACTGTGTGCTCAAAAGCTGCATGCTCCAGCTACTCCTTAACTACATATGACAACACTGAACTGAAAAATTCACAAAGGTGACTGTAGTAGTTTCATTTCAAAATAGTAGTTTCATTGACTAAACTCTTCTACTGAGCATGACTACAGCAATTCTCAGGATTGTTACTATTTTATTTACTAATTCAGTAATGAAATAACACAACACTTGACAGAGAAATACTGGATCTACGTTATACGGAGGTGGGGGTGTTTACAGACGGACAGAGAACACACCACTGACTCTGCACCAATTTATGCCTTCGATAGCATCAAACGCAGAGAAACTCCATTCACATCCCAAGTATTATTTCACATTGACAATGACAAAAATGAGGGAACAGTTTAACTCTTTCAATTTCTCTCATCTGTTTATGAATTGCAGCCACTCCATAAACACCGATTTCTTATTCAGACTGGGAAACTGTGGCAGGTTGGGGGCAGGGGGTTGTTTTGTTTCATTTTGTTTTGAAATACACTAGTGAATTGCAAGTGGACAAAATATTTTGTCACTAGTTAACTCTGAGAATGGTTGACATAATAACAAACCAAAGAGGGTATTATTTGTCAAACATTAAGGATTTCCAACATTGAAATCTTGCTGCCTTTGAGGGTCAATAAAGAGCAACTGTATAAAATATACTGAAGTTAGCAGTTTGGGCTGCTAATTTTACATGCCTGCTTCACCAACGCACAGCTAAAAATAGATAAAACAGATAAGAACACAGAACAAAGAAATGTACTGGACAATTATCTTTCTACTAGCACGCCGTACTTTATGATGAGCTTTTTAACCCTTTTTATTTATAAAAGATACAGATTTTTAAAGCGTTACTCAATGGGATTTCAATCTACAATGCAGTTACTTAAACACAGGTTTTCTTTTTCTTAGTATTTTCTTGTTCCCATCCTAGAGGGATACAATAATGAGATTTAAAATATTTTAATAAGTGCATCAGGCTACTTGCCAGGGGGCTCAAATGCTAAATAAGAATATTTACATCTTCTAAGACCCAGGAGAAGGAATCAGTGCAATGCACTTGAAACACATATGTACATCACAAATACGATAGTTAATTTTAATTCACTGGGAAAAAAGTACACATTCACTTCAGTTTATTAGGCCTCATTATTTTCAAGGAGGCTAAAGGGATGATTATCTTTAGCTGCTCCATCATGGGCTAAAAGCAAACATTCTTCTGATAAGAACAACAGTTATTAAAATATAAGGTGACATTAAAGTGTTTAAGTTACAGCAGCTGAAATTTTGAAAACCACCACTGATAACAATGTTTTCTGCCATTATTCTGTCCAGATCGGTACTATGAGAGAAATCCTGACTTTTGAATTTAATTTTTAAGACGAAAACAAAGCAGCATAGCAGACTGACTCATATCTACATGGCAAACAGGCTTATTCTCTGCTTTACAGCCTTCTTTTAGTATCATTTGCTTACAAAATGATAATAATGTTTATAAACAGAATCGACGTTCTGTCTCCTTATGTCTGGGGGAAGAAAAAAAAAAAAATCACCTTCAGATTAACATGATAATTTATGCCAAGCAATTCTGAAGGCATATCTGTAACATCACCCCATGCATATTATTCATGTTACCTCAAAAAACAGCAGCAATCCATAAATGCATTTGCTAGCACATGTTTAAAAATAAAGGGGGGGGGGCGGGGAGAGAAATTCAAATTTACGGAGAAGAACCTTACCTCTCAGATACATAACCCGTCCGCAGATTTAGCAAAATCATTTCAACAGCCAGGCCTTAAGCACTTTTTACAGCAATAAAACGCCGCTTTTAAACTTCCTGTTTATTGAAATATTAGCACAGCTTTTTTCCTCCGTGGCACTTTACCAGCATTTCCCCGCAGTTAAAAGCCAGGGCACTGCTCAACCCAAGATCGAACGGGACCAGGGCAAAAAATCCCCATCCCAAATTAACATTCTAGGTGCAGTTTTAGCGCCGTTTCACTTTTTTATTTAAGAATGAATTATACCCGCAGCCGATGTCCAGTCCCCCGGCTGTGCCTCACCC
>VYXH01002369.1:635480-655654 GCA_013397275.1 Burhinus bistriatus | reverse complement strand
AGACGAGCGAAAACCCCATCTTTTGCTTTTTCCAGAAATGAAACGCTCGGTTTCTGTCAGCGGTCACGGCGCAAAGGGCCCCGAACCCCGCGCTGCCACAGCAGCAGCACCTCGGGGGTGCCGGGAGGGCCCGACGCCCCCTCAGATAACGGCCGCGGGGAGGGCGCAGACGACAGGTCAACCTCCGACAAAATTAAGATACTAGTGCTATTTTCTGAGCTCAGGGGTAAGTCGGGGCCTGATTCTCCTCAGACGGAGGGAAACGGCAAAGCTCTTACCGACTTCGAGGCGAGGGCAAACGGGCCGCCGAGCCGAGCCGAGCCGCAGCGTCCGGCGGCCCCAGAGGAGTTGGGGGTGCCCTCGCTGAGGGGGAGCCAGCCCGGCGGACATCTGCCCGCCTCGCCGCCACCGCCTTCCTCCAAGCCAAGCTCCCAGCGCCAAGTTTCAGTACCTCCTCTCATACGTTTTTTAATTATTTTGCGGGATGATCTGAGAGTTAATTCTGCCGACTGCACCACTGAACTCGGGACCGGCCAGGGGCGATTTTTAAAAAAATAGCGCATGGAAAGGGAGGGGAGTAGACACAAAGATTTTAGAGGCTTTTTTTGGATTCTGCAGGATTGGCCTGCAATACTTAACGATACCCGTGGTGATGGCTATATTAGAGGTAGCTAATACAAATAGTTACAGGGACTCCTGGGCAGTATTGATTAGTAATTCCCTTTGGTAAGTGACATGCCTGATATTAGGAGCAGATCATCTCTTATGTGCTTCTGTATGCACAAGCTATAGATTTTACTGTGGGGTTTGGGGGAGTTGGTTTGTTTGAGAGGGGACTATTTGAACCAAAAGGTTATCAAGGGTGGTTTCAGCCTCCAAGTTGTGTGGATTTCAGGAATCCTTTCACGGCACAAGTAAAGAATTTTAGCTTATAAGCAGTCTTTAGCAACTTGGCTCCTGCTCCCTAATAACTTGTTTTTCCCCATCACTCTCCAGGTAGTGTCCATTTCATGGGGTTATCCAGCAGGATCAGGAGGTAACTCCCAGGACAAGTTTATGCAGCCCCTGACTTTCTTAATTTTCCTCCTGTATTCATGGGAAAACCTTCTGTGGCTCAGTAGAGATGTCCCAGACATCATCAAACAACATAGTTTCTCTGTGTTCTCACTGCGCATCACTAGGGCAGCATCCTAGCCAAATGCCTCATGTGGGGTTTGTATAAATAAACAAATTTGCTTTTAATCACTTTAAAGTGGTTAACCACTTTATTGCCATTTATAGATGTTAGCAAAATATAAAAATATAGACATACCAAAGCTGTAAGAAGAAAATAATGATTTTTTTTTCTTCACTACTTAAGTTGCCATGTGGCAAAGTATCGTCAGGAATGAGCAGTAGGGGTAGAACATGCTTAAATCGCAAATGCAGTATCTGTGAATACCGATATGGAAGTATCTCCAGGAAAAATTAATATTGGAAAATGAAAATTCAGAAATGAAATTAGAGTTCAGTTGCATTTTTTTTTTATAGAGAAACAAACACATACAGGCAATGAGACCACTTCCTCAGTGGGGTTACATGACTGGGCAAATGTTTAGTTCTAAACTGGAACTGCTGCTTCGAGGAGGGAGGGGAGTGTGGTACAAAATATTATGACAAGGGGAGTGCTCTAAGTGAGGATAAGTTGGCATGATGAACAGATGGAGTATTCAATAACAGGAGGTTATTAATACTGCAGTTTGGTATTCTCTACGCTGCTTCATGAAGGGATTCATATGCTTGCTCTTTTTCCTTTCTGATTGTACACAGACTTAACAAATACACATACTGTAGGTAATGCTGGACTTACTTCCCTGCCTGCTCACATGTGCGTGCACACACATCACAAATTCATGTTTCCTGGGAAAGCATCAAGGGCTGGATCCTCAGCTGATTGTAACTGGACCAACTGTGTTCCCTTCAATAGCAGAAAGCTGATTTGCACCTGCTGAAGGAGAAAGGTTATCTGACCCTGTCTCCCCAGTCAAAAGGTCTCTCCACCCTGCTCTTTGACAGCTGCCACAAGGCACCTGCTCTAGAGGTTAAACCATGAAGACTCTCAGGATGGGAAAGAAAATGAAATAACCCAACAGCAATTGAAGTCTTCCTTCAGAACAAAAGCAATGCTCTTTCTGTTTACAAAAATCAAGCTTGCCTTCACCCGGAGTTCAGTCCTCCTCCCCTTCATGGCTTTTGGTGGCCTAGTTTTAGACTCCTGAGAGAGTCCAGGAGCAGACCAGCTGACTCCAGTCAAACCTCCCACTGCCCCCATCCGTTTTACTTCCTATGTTCTCCAGCTGGCCTCAGGGTCACCAAACATTGTCATCTTCACATCTTTTAGACTATGGCATGTATGGCTACAATATAAGTAAATCTTCCACAAAATGTAACAATCCCCATACTCTTGTCACATTTTGGCACTACTGTCACTGTGACTTTTTTTTTTTAACAGTAATGTTACACAGCTGAGTGTCTTCTGTGTTTTGCACTAAGAATTATGGCATTTTTCAAAGCCCCCAAACTGTTTCTTGGCTTCTTAAGAGTCAGCTGGAGGAGCACATGTGCTGAAGAGTAAATACATTGTCTTAAGTGTATCTGTTAACAGCCATATGTATAATTTAAGTACAAGTTTTATTCCCCTCAGAATTGTCTAATCATAAGGGCATGACCTTGGGCTTTCACAAATTAGATACATTAGGGCACGGTATCTTTAGCAGATGTGACTTTGAAGATACTGAAAGAGGAAGTTTTACTGTTGTACCGTATAAGCAATGAGCCAAGATATATGTTGAATGCTCTCTAAAGTGAATAATGTGTGACAATATTCTTACATCTAGATACTGAGATTGTGTACTTAGAGTGGTTTTTTTTTTGTTTGTCACAGCTGCGCGTGCTGGCTTCTTCATCTATGTTTTTGCTTCATTATAAAACATGCGTCATTCATTGTAACAGTTTTTAAAGCCATCGTTTCAAAAGCTTTGTGCATTTTTTAATCAAAATGTAAGATTATATTTCAAGGGAATATCTTAACTTTTGTGAACAGTAAATCTTGCAGATGCTATTAGGAGATCCTAAAAGGGATTTATGTCAGAAGAAAAGAATGGTTGGATAAGGCAGACCCAACATTTAAACTTTATCCTAAAAATAGGTCTTTAAAATGCATAATCAAAATAAGTCAATACAATTTATTTAAAATCTGGAGAGAAGACTTTGTTTGGATTTAAATCTTTCCTTAAGTCTTTTGCTCAGATCCTGAAAAGCATTTGTTTATAAAACACACACACAGAGATCAGTCTCCTTTCATTTTGCAGTTGCATATTTTAATTAGAGCTGCTTTTTTTATGTATAACTTCCTCTGTGTGAAACTTCCCGCTGTAGAAAGTTAATGCGTTCTGGTTGATGTGAAAGAGAAAGGCCATTTTGGAGAAACATTTTCAGCAGGTTCTGAGGGCAAAATGGAAAAAAGAATAATCGACATAAGGGAAACACTTCATCTTTAAGAAATGATGGTCATCACAAGCGTAAAATAAAATAGAGAACCTTCATCTACTGTTAAAAAGAAGGTTTGCTGAAGGATCAAAGTTATAGATTAAAGTTCCACTTAATGAACAAGAAGTTCAGCTGTGTCAAACATTCAAAGTCATTGTTGAAATGCCAAATGTGCATTGCTCCTTTCTCAGAATGGAATGGCTATACTAGCTCTATGCTGGAAATAACAGCCGTACAAAAGTGAAAAAGCTCGCAGTGTGCTGAATGAATGGAAGAATAAGTTCCCTTCAAACCAGTGAACACAAAAAAACCTCTCTCCTCTGATGTTATCTGTATTAAGTGACTAAGGGATTTTCTTCTTGATCTCACCCTCTTCATACAAGTGCTAAAAACACAAGAACCAGGGTGGAATTAAATCCTCTGCATTTTCTGGTTATCGTGAAATGAGAGGTATCATTTTCCATCTAGTCAGGAGGAGCTAACAGACCATTTCCAGGAAGGTCTGTGTTCTGGCTGAAGAGAAAAAGAAGATAGAGATGAACAACAGAAGAAACCTATCGAGAACCATTAGTGGATGTCAGCCATTGTCCATCTGTTCACAGTGGAATAAATCCAGACCTGAAGGAACAACTGCAACCTGCCCCATATGGCTCGCTCCCTTCTGCACTGGCAGGGCTTCTTTGGGGATTTGACATTGGATGAGCTAAAGGAGAAGCAGTGCAATCTGTGTTCCCAGGAACGAACGGCCAATTAACATGAAAGAACAAAAAGTGGGTTAGTAATCCAGGGAAAGGTTTTCTCCTTCTCACCTGTCTGAAATCTTGGAGCTCAATCACTGTGTTCATTGCAGAGATACTATGCTGAGGCTCTACTACTAATGATGTCCTTAAATGTTTAACTTTAGCTACTAACAAAATTATGTGGGCAGTGTACAGCCCCTCAGTCGGTCAGACCACTGATCCAGCTGTCTCCCAAGGTGTTAAAGAAGGCATTTGGAATACATTACACTAAAATTTCCATTACAAATCATAATGCAATATAATTTCAGCATAATGAACCAGCATAACAACATTCTGCATTTACTTTTATAGAACTGGCTTGTAGCAAGTTACTACTGAGTAGTAACTTACTTCTCAAGTTTTAAATCAGTCTGGGCTTGGTCACGAAGCAAAGTATTATTTTTTAGATGACTAAGGGCAGTACACTCAGACCCACACAGAATAGTTACGATGTGACTGTCTCTTTAAAATTATAATGAAAAACAGATACTCTTTGTGATGTTGCATTCCGTATGCAAAGAAACAGACACACATATTAAAGCCAACCGAAGGGATCAAAAAACTAAGTTTGTAACAGATTCAATAACCTGTTTGGTGGTAGTAATTTCACACGTAATACATCTTCAGTCTTAGGACAATCTGCTGAGAAACTCAATGGATGCAGAAAATCAAATTCAGAAGTCATGTGCAAGAGGTACATTCACCTACATGGATTCAAGGGCAGGCCACTGCCTACACCACTTCAAAAAGACAGATGCTCAGGGTGGGAGACTTGATCTCTGCTCCAGCTCTGAAGCTGTAAGCAGTTCAGATTTGCCAGTGTTACTCCAAATGTGAGGTGATTATCTGCTCAGAAGTGGGATTAATTATTTTGGGCCTGGCACCGTGCTAAAGCAGCAATAGGAGCATCTCTAGGAGATGCTGTATGTTTGTACAAATTTGGACTGGCAGTAAGTTAGTGGTCTCCGTGCTGCTATGTAATTTGCACTCTATTATCCTCTACCTCCTCTTTAGTTCCCTTATAACACACTTGGCATCTTATTTTTGTCAAAGTTGCACAACAAGTAGCCAGAAAAAAAAGCTATAGTTGTATCAGAGATAATTTTGAAGTTCCCAAACAACTATATTCACACTTATAAACCTCATTCATTCACTAGGTGGCATAGAGAACATCATACTTCCTTGTTTGAAACACATACCACAAAACTGAAGACCCCCTCAGGAATGATAAAAAAGGGTATGAAATCGAAGTAACATCTCACTAAGCATTTATCTGGAGACTTTTCTCTCAAACTAACCAAGAGGCTTACAAATCTGAAAAACTAGTAAGGATGCTAAAGGATGCAAAAAGCAAAACAGTGTGTGTTATGTTAAAATGTCCATTTGCTGTCAAGGACTTTAAGCACAACCACGCCCTGCGATTATATACATTTATGACATTGAAATGAACTGTCTTGCTTTGTCAAATTTACTTGGGGTGATTACAAGTTACCAGTCTTGAATTTCATCCTTTTCCAAATTGAGCACTGCTTTGTACCCTCGTGAAATACTGCACTACCAGCACTCCACTATCACCTAGCACTAAGATAAGAGAATGGTTAATTAGTGAGCAAGAAGTGACCTCTAGTCAATCATCGCACAAACTCCTGAGACACACAACATCTCCCTGGCAGCACCTTGCCTTTCACTCACTGATCATGGCCACCTGCAATTAAAATCTGGTAATGCTGCACCGTAACAGTAGTCAGCACCTGTAGGCCATCAGGCAAACACTTCAGATACCTTCAGTAACTCGCACTCTGCACAGCAGCTATAACAAATGACAGAAAACATTTGCACATCAAAAACCTGAAGACATTTGTATGAATGTAACAAAAGCTACCTATAGATAACTATTAAAGAATTTAATGGACTATAATAGAAAATGTAAGCTCTAACTAGATTTTTTTTTAACTTGTTTTAATTTCATTTTAGAAGTAGCGTATCCAGAAATTCGTAAACAAAATAAGAAAAACATCCTATTAACTATGTAAAAAAAATAATAATCTCAAGGAACAGCCCTTTGTACTCTTAAGAAAACAGGAAAATTAGAGCGGAGAAAAACAGTAGCAAAGAGATGGGGAGTGAAAATCAATTCCATAGTTACAACATATGGAACAATATACAGGCTAGGAAATCCATAACAGGGAATGGGCAATGATTTTAGAACTATAAAAAGAAATTAGCAAGGTTTCATGAGTAAAACACATACCCCATTGGCCACAGAAACGCATTTCGTATGTCGTCTGCCTCCAAATATCTAGCAACATACTGATATTTTTATACCCCTCCTAATATGTATATATTTTTCTAACAAACATTTGATAGGCATTATTGGGAGGTACACCTGTTTTTCTTTCACTAAACCAAAATAAAGACTCTTGTGCAACATTTTTACTTCCCATTCTCAAGATTAAAATCTCAATAGCTGAAAAGTAAACTGCAAGAAATCCTTATCCCTATGCAAGACTCGTAAGATATATTCAAATCCTAAAGGACATCAGTTTACGTGCCAACTTACACAGCGAGATGGTAACTTTCTGTATATTGAAAACGCTCCCTTGGTATTGCTGTATAATGTAAAGAGAGCAGCGGACTGTTATCCTAGCATAAATACTGCCTGATCATACTACTTATATGAATATAACATATAATTTCACTACAGAAGAAAGTCGATTCAAATAGGTGATAATCGGTATCAACAGATCTACTGCTTCTTGAGTTTGTATTTATTGCCAAATACTCTGACTTACAGAGTAAGGCAGCACTGTGCATTATGATAGGATGGTATTATTTAAAGGTTATTGGATAAACTTTCCAAAGGCCTTACCATATTACATGAAGAAAATGCTGTGGAGATAACACATCTCAGGAAAATATTTGCTAAACCGTTCTCTTTGCAGTGGTTCAACTCCTCTACACAGGAAAACACCATCTGACAGAGATGTTTTGTTGAATTTGTATCACAGCGCAGCACAACTGTGGTCCTACAAGTGCCTTTTGGGAACTCCACCATCTCACAACAACCATTGCTCTCGACAGCAGACTTGTCGGTACAATTTTAAGGATAGTTACTGTTGTGCCAGGCAGGCGTTGGTAAGGCAGCCGGGCTGATACATCTGCAGTATTTGTGACATTGTGGAAAGCCCACAAAGAGTATATCATGAGCTATAAACAAAAGACATTAAAATAAATACAAGAACTTTCTATGAGAGTTTTAAAAGGTAAATTTCCTAGAACAGAGTACTGAATAGAAGAGGATTTGGAACATTATGTCAGCTTCAGAAACTGGTTTCAGTTAATGCACCACATTGCTTATCGTACTCTTTTCAGGTTTTTTTCCATTTATTTCATCAAGACAATTGTTCGGTTCTCGTAACATATGCTATCTTTTTTATGAAGCAGTGTGTAATACTGCTTTTGTATAATGAATTATTATTTTTCACTACACTGATGTGCCATTTGAACTACCAGGTCACAAGAAACGCAATAAACAAAAATCTGCAACACTGATGCAGTCAATAATTTTAAAGTTTTCATTTTTATCACGTAATTCTAGGGAACATCTTAGGGTATATAAAACCCTTTTTTCCTCCTTGCTTCAAATTCTCATGTTTTATTTGGGTCATTTTTATTCCTATGACCAGCAGAAAAGTCATTGATATTAGAATAATCTTTTCCTAATTTGTATTACTTTGTGTATCTGAAAGAAGGATCACGGTACAGGCTTGTACATCACTATGGGAAGAGTAAAGTTCAGCAGACATACATAAAAAGGGAAATACTACCATGCAAACAGTTCTTAATTAAAATGATTCAATACATCTTATCAACAGAACAAGTTATATCACACGATGAAGTTACCTTAGGAAAAATCGGCTAAAGACAACTGAGCTGTAATAATAAGTAAATGCATATAGATAATGTTTAAATAATTAATTAGCTTTTCCTGAAAGACCTGGAAACAAATGAGAATACTTTGTGTATCGTTGTACTGTGCTGATCTCTAACTAAAGTGGCTTCTGAGACCCATGACCCAGAAAGGTTAAAGTTTGTGTCTTTCCCAGCGGCTGCACCTACGTGATTAACATTACAGAGAAACCCACATCAGAAAGAACTATCACAAGAGAGGAATGAACAATAATTCACGTAGATAATAAATAGTCTGAGGAAAAAAACCCCACCCTACTTTGGTTCAATACGAGTATTTTGAATGTTTTTCCTTTTAAGCACCATAACTGTAACTTCTACTAAACACCAAGTACTGAGAGGGAAGGGATGATTTTGTGTTTCTTGCGGTTTTACAATCACAACCATAGTTAAGCGTTCTCAGTCTATTCCTGTATCTTTCCTGACAAGATATTTCCAATTGTGCTAAAATCTATGGATGTTTTGAGATGGAGACAGATGTCTGCGAGGCCATAGGCTGAGGTCATCAAACTCATCTCATTTGTGACCTAAGCCTGGTCTCTTGGCTCTCTCAAAAAAAAAGAAAGGGGGGTGGGGGGGCGCAGGGAGAAGAGGGGTGGAAAGGACACAGAAGAAATTGTTTGCTAATTTACCTAGAAAATTGTTCTAGTTATTTTTTCATCTAATAGCACACACAGATTTTAGTAACATAGAGTCGACATGATGCACATTGAGAAGATACATATTTGGTTATCTATCATTGCTACTCCTCAGTGTAATTATTGTTTCTGGCATTATTAGCAGGCAATTGTCTATTATTTCCTGAACATCTAACTAACCAACTTTTCAAGAACTCATGTTTAAATCTCATTTCAAAGGCAGTTTTACTGCATTAAGTAGGTGAAATTGCTATAATTTATACATATTTTCCATAAATCTTTATGTATCAATGAATGGTTCAATTTCTCACTTCTTGAAATATCCAAAGAAAAAAAAAGTGCCGCACTGATGCTGACATCATTTCTGCTGCTTAAGGGAAGACAAAATTGGGTCTCTCAAAGCTGCAGGCAAAATACTACAATGGATAACAAATATTCCTTGCGTATACATGATTGGAACGGCTGTCTCCGTTGGGCGCTGACTGTATGTTGTGGGGCACAGAATGGATTCAGAGGGGCTTTTTTGTTAGAATCAGTTCATGTGTCCATGCAGTATGCAAACAGCTTATTTTACAATCACTGCTACCTGCTCCCTGACCCCAGAGACATCATCTTGCTTAAAACGACCATCAAACCTCCAAAACAATACAAAACTCCCACAACGTAAATACATACATATACACTCATTGCACAGGGGCTTCTCTTTAAAAAAAAAAAAAAGGCGAAGATACATTGGTAGTAAATTTTCTGAATCTTTTTCCCTTTGATGGCTGCAGGGTAGCCTAAATTTTTACATATAATCCACTGCTGTGATCACCACTGTTTCCGTTCTGCTCTTACAAAAAGAGAAAAGGAGAAAAAAGGTTTTGTGCAGGAGCATTAATAGTTCCACTTGCCCTGTGGCAAATGGGGAAAATATGTCAATGTGAATTATTGTACTGTCTCCATGGATCAAGATTTCTCTTAGTGCTTTCAAAATTCCACTAACAGAAACAATTGCTAAGAGCATTTGCTACTTAGCCTGCTATGCTGGAATCAAATAAGACCCTAGGATCAACTAATGCTAAAATATTATCTTTTATATTGATTTCCTCCCCCCCCTACATTAACTAAGGAAAAAAACAGCTAAATAATTTTAGCTGGAATGCATGGCATATCACTCTCACAAGGACATCCAAAGAATTTAAATAATTAAGATAATTGCAAAACAGAATTTTGGGCAGCTTAGACTACCAAAAATGTAGGAATATCAAAGTATAATTTTACTTCATTCTGACCCAAACAGGTTGTACTACATATTCCACTTATTACACATAGAGTTACAGTCAGGAATGTAATACCTCTTCTCTACAGAACCCACACAGATGCCTTAGAAAAAATAATTCTAATTTTGTGCAGTTGTGCATGCACATTCATATTTGAGGGAGTGAGCCAAATACTAATAAAGAGATTTCAAGTCCATTTTCGCTACTGCAAGGCTATTTTATGGGTATTTATTAAATTCCTTTTTTATATCTCTTTCCTAGTACTAGATTATGGTCTCAATTAATAAAGTACAATTGCAGAAAATCATGGCCCATTGGGCAAATCTAGTATGAAAATTTATTTCTAAAATTCTTGATCTGGCCAACAAGAATGCAGCAGAACAAGAATAAATGACTGACGAAATCCAGACACTGCGTACTTCGACATTATTGATTATTCCTACCAAACAGCAAATTATTTTTACGAGAAAATAATCATCTGGATTCTTATATGTCATGGTTTGGGCCAGACTGGCCACTGAAACGAACGACAGAGTCCTCCTCGGATGCCGGCCATTGAAGAAAGAGGGCATTCATCACCAAGATTCATAAAAATCTAACAAATTTATCAAAGGCAACCATGAAGATACAATAAAATAGAGCTTTGCAGGGTGTCTGAGTTAGCACTACTGATGTTCTGGTTTAAAAAGCTAGTGCTACACAAAACTGATCAAAACCAAACACATATTAGAAGGATTATGAATCAGTTAGCTTAGGACACATTTGTCAATGAAAAACTCTCTCAATAGAGATGCTTCTAATGGGTACCTGTCATCGTCTTCACCAATGATGTGGACATAGACAGAAAATCTTTGCCAAAATGACTGTGAACATCACAGAAACAACAACTGTCTCTAAAAAATACTAGCAACTGCGCAATCACACAGTCATTTTGGATCACAGATAAATGAAGATCACAGAAACAAAACATGCTTTAATAAAACCAAGACGGAAAGCTTTGCCATTAGAAAAGACTACCGTCACACTGACAGGGCAGGGAACTAAAGCCTAAAAAGTGATGTGCAACTCTGCATGAGCTCCAAGAACCACACCTCAACATAAGCAGATAACATTTTCCTTGAAGAAATAGTTAAATTCAAGTATGGAGGCTATTTTTTTTTTGCCATTACGGATAGGATTATTGAGATTATACATAGTTAACTATTACTGCCAGCTCTGGCATCCATGTTGTGCACACTCGAAAGAGCGCAAAAAGAAAAACTCAATGCTGGAGAAAAATGCCTTGAAGAACACAATGTATTCAGATTGCCAACAAAAAACCTGAGACATAACATGATTACGCTCTATAAATACCTTTGTAGGGAGAAATACCACACACTAAAGGACTGCCTAATCTTAGAGGAAGACATAATAAGAAAGAGCAGCTAGAAGCTGAATGCTATAGATTTACATTCAAAACCTGTATTTTCTAGTTGTTGGGGTTTTTTTTTAAGTGGATGTTATTGACTACGCTATGAAGGGTTATGGTGGTGTCTTCATCTCCTGAATACTTCAAATGCCTTTCTGAAAGATAATCATCAGTCCAATAAAAAATTTGGGGCTGAAATGTATCAGGGATATACATGATACCAAGGGGTTCAAGGTAACCTAGAAATTCCCTCCTGATCCTACACTCTGGGGAGTTACAGCTCCAAAAAACTTAAAGATGACTAATTGTCAGTCATTGCTCTGCTCCCTATAGGAATGAATAGAACAGATGATCTCAGTCTTTCACTGAGCGTTCTCTATTGATATAAATCTCTCCCTGCTCATGACATCATTAACAGGAAGCAATTACTACTGAGAAGTTGTGATGAAGAGGGACGTCTTACCATAAAACAGCTACATTCCAGGAGAAAGCTCATGGTGATCCCACTGAGAGCACTATGGACGGAGTAGATAGATTTCAGCTGGACTTCAGTGGGAAGCCCCACACAGCATGTGAAACACTGAACTCAAGGACTTTTAGTACTAAATTAATAACAAGTTGTTTTTACTGTCATTAAATAACTCAAAGACTTTGGGGTTCATGCACTTGTCTACCCAAGTGCACTGAGACAGGGATGTTTGGAGACTAGCAATGAAGAAACAGATTGCTGCCAGGTGCGCAAAGCATGGTCTGCTATGAGCTGAAGAGGGTACGTTCCTGACAGAAGTGTTTTCAGGAAGAGGTGATGACATGGCAATGTGTACTTCTTCAGTACCGATGCTATTGCCACCTTGCTCAGGTTTAGCCCAGTTAGTGCTTCCTTAAGCCCCTTCTTTATCACGCACCGCAAGACTATTCTTCTATCTGACAAGTAGAACTGGACGCTGCCCATCTGTTTTTGGTATTTAAGCTGCTGACATGTTAATTGATGCCACAGCATAGTCTTTTCTATTCAGTTTGAAAAAAAAGTTGCGCAAGATGGAGCTTAGAGGAATTCTGCTGGCAAATGCTTTTGTAAGGGAACTGAGGCATCTCGCAAGTGGGAGAAATTGGAAGGATTAAGGCACTAGCCAAGATTCGGGAGAAGTACAATCAGTTCCTGATTGTCACCAGCCTCCTATCATCCTTGTCATCCTGAATCACTGCCCTTCTATGTATCCAGATTCCTCATCTTTAAAATATGTATCCTATCAGCCTATTAAACACTTATGTTTGCTGTGAGAGCAAATCCATAAGAAATTTAGACATCTTAATACAGAAATATCTGTAGGAAGTCAACTATCTAACCTGCAGTTTGCATCCCCCCCTCAGCTCTGTCCCGTGCACTGATAGGTCTTCCAGTGTTCAATTAACTGAAGTTCCTACTGCTAGCAACAAAATGTAATATAAATTTGCAGGCCTGTAAAATTTGTTTTACTAAAACTACCGTGTTTTGGAAATATCACCTAGAGCAGCCTCACAGAGAATCGCATGCATATTTTAACATACTTTTTGGTGTCTTCTACTAGTGCTGAACGTTTTACTATTACATAAAGAGTATAGTTGAGGAGAGAGGAGTGGTCCTTTGTAAGGTAGATAGTTCTGGCAGGTCCAGATTAGGGAAAAACTTACTTTCATTCTAACACAAAAATGTTGTATGTACTATAAAAAGCCAGCTGTGAAGTTAAACTGTAAACATGACAATAGAATTCTGTTGGGCAAACCCTTGAAAGATGACGAAAAAAGTAATAAATTAATCATCTGGAGACACAGAGTATGTAAAGTAGAAATTAAGATCAATAAAAAACATATTCATCTGTTAATGAAACATTTCCACCAAAAAAGTTACTGTTGTTAGAATAAGAGAATACTGTCAGCCCCAGTCTGGTTTATACATTTATTTTTTTAATGATAGGTATACCTGTGTTGTACAGAAGAATTAAACACAGCGGTTGTAACACAATATTGCTTTCTTACAAGATAGCTATCTCAGCTCCTTGCTCTTAGCAATCTGTGTAACTGTACTCCAATCACAACCATATCATTAATAATACACGCCAGTGCCTCCATCTGCCTGTCTGCTCTTTTCATCCTTAACTTTGGCTTTATCCAGCAAAGACGTGCGCGTGTTTAACTTAACACGCAGTGCAGGTGGTGCCGCAGACGTCCCACCACTCAGGTCCACACACACAGAGATCCTCTGAATCCTGTTTAAACCAAAGCCTGCCACAAAGTTGACTCCCCATCACTCCCCCACAGTGCTACCATTAATTGCATAAAACACTTCTTGGAGGAAAAAAAATAAAAAAATAAAAATCTTTCTGGGACCTGAGAAGCACAACATAGACTAATCACTTCTGCAATAATTATGGCACATGAAGTAAGTGTGAACTGTGTATTGGTCTGCAGTTTCCACAATCAATTTAGCTTGAAAACATAATTTTTCTGTTTTCCAATTTAATTGGAAAACTAAGAAGTTTTGGTTTTTTTCTTTATGGACCAAGCCTTAATGTTATTGAAATCAACGGAAGTTTTCCATTCAAGTATACAAAGACCCCCACCATGCTAAGACTGAAGTTTCAAGTTAAATTTCTAACTATGTACTGCACAAAACAACAATTAACACAAGCTAATTTCTGCTTCCCAGAGTTCTAAAATAATTATGAACATGAAACAAAGATCACTTATTCAGACATTAGTTTCCAGGTGGTTAAACTGAAAGACTAGGGGGATTCAATTAAACATTTAATAACTGTAAAGGACAGTACAGTTCAATGTGCCAAAATAAACTTCAGCTCACAGCTGTATTAAAAATTTGAAAGATTTTCAGTAAAATAAATCCGTATTTTATTAACATGCTTGCTACAGCTGAAGAAATAACATATAACATCATAAAATAAATGTTTAAATCAGTACTGTACACTGTCTTGGATACTGCCTGCCTTAAAATCAACTACCTATGTAACTCATCCTGATTTTTAGAAAAATATAGATAATAAGAACAGTCTTTAACCACACACAGTCTCTAGGCTAAGTTCTTTCTCCCATTACAAATTAGCTATCGGTAAGATGGCAGGGAAACCAAACACCAGGCATAAACAGGTATTTGTGGGCTGAGAAGTTGACATCTGTGCTGACATCAGGCGGGGGGGGGCAGCGTATACAAGTCTAGAAAGCAGAAGGGGATGATTTCTGCAACGGAGTAATCCCTCTCCAGGAAAGTCCTCTGAGCTCCAGAGCTTGTTGCTCCTGCAGCTGACCTGCCACCGGGATTTACCTTCTGCCCATGAGCAGGTGAGGGTAGCAAAGTTGTGCGCACTTGTCCCATCTTTTTGCAAGGGCTAAGCAGAACCTGATACCTTGCTCCTATTTCATACTTTAACTGACGATTGGTTAATACTAGCTAGCAGATTCCCTGAATGTTGAAAGAGCTTCCACGAGAAGGGTGCTAATAAGTTTAGTGGGGGGAGTAAAATCTTCATTGGCTTTGTCCTACACTCCTGACTCTCCTTGATGCCAGCCTCTTCTCAGTGAAGACCTATTACACAACTAAATGAGTAAGACTCAGAAATACATGCCAGTTTTGAAATCTGAAGGTACTGGTTATAGTCAAAAGCTGCAGTTCAACGCTGATATCACTGTGTGCCTTCATCTGTTACTGTTAAATGAGCAGAATCTTCGAACACAACAGACCCCTGCAATCTTCCATTTTCTGCCGCCTCCAGGTAGACCCCAATAAACGCGACCTCTGAGCCCCGTCGTCCAACCACAGCTTTACACCTGTGGTTGCCCACCACAACCTCCCAACTCGAATAACACTGTGGGAAGGAGTGTCCACAATGTTGTTAAAACCAAGGGAAATTATGTCCGCTGCTCTCTCCTCACCCCTAAATCCAGCCAGGTTTTCACTGACTTGAATCTGCTTGGACAGGCAGGTCCAAGATCCATGCTAAATCCATGCTGACTGTTCCCAATCACCTCCTTCTGCTTCATGTCCTCAAAAACACATTCTCAGTCCTCATACTACCAATACAGCGGCAGAAACTTTTTCTTGCCCTTGACATTCAAGTCCCAACTTGAGCTATGATTTTCCTAACACTATCCCTGCATGCCAGGGTAGTATTTCTAAATCCCTCCTTTGTGGCCTCTCCCTCCTTCCACCCATACGATGCCCTTAGATTTCCAAGTTTACTGGAGGCTGTGTAAGGACTTCACAGATCCAATTTACACCTATCATTTCCTCAGCAATTTAATCTAATGATTTGCTTCCACATTTCATTCAAGAAGTTTTTTTTTTTCCTTTTTAAACAAAGCCTAACTTAAGAAGCATTGACATCTATAATGGGACTTGGATGGCAGCGTGTGAGTAGCATTTAAAAGCCTACTGGGAGCAAAATTACGGTTCTTAAGAAGAGCGTGGCTTCTAAAATTTAACTGTTGCCTAGGCCTCCTCTTAAATTCTTATCTGTGCTGAACAATACAAGCAACAAGGTGACTATTCAGGAAGAAATATCCATTTTTATTTTTCTAGGTGCAATTAAAAAACCCAACCACCCAGATTAAGCAGTATTTCCTAGAGTCTTCTCTTCTGGCAGCCACAGAAATATCATCATCCTTTTGTACATTTTTGTAAACGTGATTATCGGTCCATTTATATATATATATGACATTTTAGTTGTAATTGTACAAGCACAGCTAAGTAATTGTACTTGAAAATTTGATGATGGAAACAACTTTTTCTTTCTTGCATTCATCACCACTGAAAAGAGAATGCAGTAGGGATTTTTTAATAAATAATAACCTAATTTCTAGATGTTCTAAGTACAAACCTTGTGATTTAAATATAGTTCACTCTGCTAAATGTTCCTATGAAAGAAAGGTAATGTAAAACTCTATCAAGTATAACTGATGACAAACTGATTTTTGTTTTAGTAAGGAGTTTGCTTGGGTTAAATAAAATGCTAATTTTTTTCACATTTTGCTTTATCTAATGGCAAATAAACTGCCCTAGAGATGAAAAAATGTGGACAGATTATCAAATATGTGTTCATAAATAAAACATAAAAAATTAGACTGATGACAGTTGTTAAACTGATGGCCTTATCATTCCTAATCACTAATTTCAGATTTTTTTTTAAAGTACATTTCACATAAGTGATTTTGATGTTCATCATCTCAAATTACGTGGACCAAATCACAGGAGTGCAGCCCAAAAGAGGTAAGATTTCTGACATAAATCACTGAATTGAGTAGGAAAATGTAGTAGGGCACTATGCCAAGGTGGGTTTTGTACCTGAAATCACTACACCTGTAACTTGTAATAACATTTATTTATTTTGATTTCTCTTCACAGGAAAATGTCTGAAGGAGGACTTCCCCTGCTTGCCTTTTAGTGCAGGGTTGGGCAGGGTGTTACTCAGCTGGTCTGCCCTTACCCTCAAACTCCTCCTCGGCATTTCACACGTTGAAATACTAATGATTAGCTCCTCTTAACTTCAATGGTTAAAACAACCTAATTACAAATTTTGACATCTCCATGAAATGGTACAAGATGAAAAAAAAAAAAAAATCACAGTATCATAGAATACTTTGGGTTGGAAGGGACCTTCAAAGGTCACCTAGTTCCAACCTCCCCTGCAATGAGCAGGCACATCTTCAACTAGATCACGTTGCTCAGAGCCCCGTCCAACCCGACCTTGAACGTTTCCAGGGATGAGGCATCTACCATCTCTCTTGGCAACCTGTTCCAGTGTTTCACCACCCTTATCATAAAAAACGTCTTCCTTATATCTAGTCTAAATCTACCCTCTTTCAGTTTAAAACCATTACCCGTTGTCCCATCCCAATGGGCCCTGCTAAAAAGTCTGTCCCCCATCTTTCCTATAAGCCCCCTTTAAGTATTGAAAGGCTGCAAGAAGGTGTCCCCAAAGCCTTCACATCTCCAGGCTCAACAACTCTTCTCATCCTGCAGAAAGTAATATTTCTACACCCTACTTCTGATGCAAGAGATCCGCTGAACCCTGATGATGTTACCGAGTTGAATTCATTTCAATCTACCTCCTGTACAACCAAACTGAAAGACAAATCTGAAAATTCTCCCAACAGCTTCTCAAAACACACACAGATTTATGCTTTCTCCTTATTCTGCAATATGATCACACTTTTTAAAGTGTTAATTTATATAACAAGTTAAGGACTTACAATCATAGACATCATGGTAACTCTGGAAAACCCACACAGATTTCCCCATCACAACACAGGAATGAAGAAAACGCCACAGTCCTCTCATAGAAATGCCCTTCAAGTTTTGAAGGTTTCCTAAGGATAACAAAATCTGGACTTTGATCAGAAAAGGAGCAAGTTCCAGAGCTCAGGACCATGGTCTCCTGCTAAATCTTTTCTCCTTTGTCCTTTGGCAGCTGCAGATATCACTGGGAATTGCTTACATTGATCCGTTGCAAACCACCGCTTCTACATTTCAAACCGAATGTCATCCAGAGAACTCAACATCAAACTTTTCTGTCCTCCCACCTCCTGCTTTTTAAATGTAGCCTTAACTTCATAACATTGCTCTCAAGGAAGGGGAGCAGAAAAGGCTTTCAGCATAGAAAAATGTTCCCTAGACGTTTTGTATGCAAAAGTGCATGGTTAATGGGGTTTCACGACCCTAAACCCATTATTGGTGCATCTCATCCCCCACTTAGTTCCAAGACTGACGCAGGGTCACGCAGGGCACCACCCAGACCAGCAGGACATCCCCATCAACCCAGTTGAGAATAACCAATTTACAAAGGGATATTTGTATGCTCTCCCACAGAAACCACGCAGTGAGGCAAGCCCGCATGCATTGTACCCTGAGTGCCTCTCGCACCAACAAGTCCCAGACAAGCAAGAAGAAGCTGAAGGTCCTGAAGACCTGCTGTATTTTGGGTTTGTAAAACCATATTTAAGCCCATGTAACTCAAGTTCATTCATCTCCTGGAAAATAATAACATAGATTTCCATTCTTATATTTATAATATGTGCTTGACAACAGGATTTTTGTCGTTTCTGCCTTCACTTTAACACCACAAATATTTTGACACTGAAGGTTGCAAAGAAGATGAAGAGATTTCATGTCAACATAGACCAGTATGAAAACAATACACCCTTAGGTCATCAGATTTACTTGAATTTTCTGTCTGGTTTTGAACAAAGAGATTTCTTCCTGTGAATGGCCATTTCATGTTCAAACTAAAGGGAAGGGCAATACAGCTGTGTCATTTGATGAAAAAAATCTCCAGGAAGTAAATATTTGCTCTTTGCTGAATAACTGGCATGTTTGGAGCTTAAAAGGGATTTAGAGAGGGAGTGATCTACCTAGAAGGTATAACCGGGTGTGTAACAATAATTTATATAGTGATTTATTCTTTTTGTACAGGCACAAAATATAGCACTCCCAAAATCTCATTGTGTTGACTGTTGCAGAAGGCAAAGGGGAAGGCAGGGGACCCCTAAAAGCTTTGTAATTTAAGTATAAAGCAAAATAAAAAGTGCTCGTCATGCTTCAGACATTAAATATACATAGAACAGTAATGGCCCAATGGTACCTCTCAAATCTTCATGGGGGGAAGCAGCTTCTCCTACTGAAAGTGAAATATTGGACTCGATGAGACACTACAGGCCACATCCGGTATCTAACCCCATATAGCAGATGAAGTAAAACAGGCCACAAAAAAGACATATGTATGTATTTGTGTGTGTGACATGTCAAAACGCCAAACTAGCTGTTCGAGTACCAAAACACAAATTCAATGGATGCAGCTAGGCCGTCTCAAGGATGCTCAAATAGGTGTTTGTCATTCTTGTGTGAGACAGAAGCATTACATTTTAATTGCTACCTTTTATAGCCATGTAACAAAATACTTCTAATAACTGAAAGCACAAATATGATGATTTAAATATAGTCAATCTTACTAAGTCGTCCTCTAGTCAAATGCAGGGAAGTAATTCTTTTCCTAAATTATTTACTAAAGACATTTCCAAGAGGCAATGTGCCTGAGTAATCGCCACTTCAATCCTTGTTTCCTTTCTTAACGTAACCTAGGGAAAATCAAGAAGTTCATCTGACAACACATACAAAAGGAAGAAAATAGTTTGTGCAAAACAAATATTTCATTTCTCCCTTCTGGAATCTTACTGGCTATTAGTACTGTGTCATTTGGAAAAAATACAATTCAACAGACCTTTCAACACATTTCTTGCTAGCTTCTGGAGATACATGGCTTTGATGCAGCATTGCTTGTGCTGATGCAATATAAAACGTAGGTGGAAAATAAAAACACAATTAATCTGTCAACCAATACAATGAAATATTTAAATACATATCTAAGATATTCAGACACTGAATCTCTTCTGGCCAGGGTGTCAGTTTTCCCCAGACCGGGGAACACGAGAGGCATGCAAGGTGCTAGAGTATTATTTCCATCTGCAACATCCAAACATGGTAACAGACTGAGTAATACCGAGCAATACTCAAATGGAAGAGTTCAACTGGAAGGGGAGGGGG
>VYXH01002369.1:568528-634691 GCA_013397275.1 Burhinus bistriatus | reverse complement strand
GGTGGGGTGGGTGGGTGTGTTAAGTATTGACCTAGATACATAGAACTGTTTCTTAGAAAGAAATAAGAATTAGAGAACTCCTTATTACACATTCTACCTAGAGGTATCAAATGACTCTTCTTCACCTAATTACATCTTTAATGCTACTCCTACTATTCGAGTTTTTACTTCTTCTAATGACCTACATGGTCAGTCAATCCATCAATACAAAAATTCAGGAAACGATAATAAAAAGTATTTTAATAAAAGTAGCACTGACTGCATCGGAGAGGAAATCTAGTCTATTAAATAAAAAAGATGAGTGAGGGTCAAAAAAAATTTTTAAAAAATTAGAAATAGCATCAACGGAATGTGAATAAATTAAGTATTTTAAAATACTAAAGAGAAATTAGAAAATATTGAACATACATTTGATTAAATAGTAAAAAAAAAAATCAAGATTTTGTGTTATATACAAAATAAAATACAATCACTGAAGCTTGTACATATTCCAAACATTTCACTACTTTAACACAAAGCACTTATGTGAAAAGAAACGAAATCCAGTAATAGAAAGATAATCAATAGTTTCCTTGCCAGACATACAAGTTCTAACGGGGCAAAGTGTTTTGTCATTAATTTTGTTTTCTTGTGTCTGTAAGAGTGAGGTACGAAAAGCAGAACTTGCCATACATTGCCTGGCTGCTTGCACTGAGCTCCTGGAACATGCCAACATCTAAATGATGAAGTGTGCAATGGTCTGCTCCAACGGGACTACCAAACTGACTGACTAGACCTGACCTGAGTTAGTTTTTATGAGAACAGAAACAAATACTTTGGCCATCAAAATGAGAAAATGGATCTGGAGTTTGGGTTTGACCGCTAGAGTGCAATGTAAGATCCATAAAATTCTTCCACCAAGTCTTTGGTACTGATGGAAGAACCCTAATATCCAAGTTCGGAAAAGACAAAACAAAACCAAAAACCAGAAACACTGATCTTAAGATGTTGAGGCAAGGAAGAGGAGAAGGAAAACAAATGTTCTGCTGCAGCGGGAACAGCTGCCATGAAAGTTTAGGGAGAAAAAGATTGGTGATGAAGGCATCTCTTCACTTTAATTAAGATTGGACAAGTTTCAAGGTCAGGTTGGATGGAGCTTTGAGCAACCTGATCTTGTGAAAGATGTCCCTGCCCATGGCATGGGGGTTGGACCAGATGATCTTTGAAGGTCCCTTCCAACTCAAACCATTCTGTGATCATAAGAACAGCCACAAGAATGGCTTCTGATCAACTGTAAATGTAAGATCACAGAATCATAGAATGGTTTAGGTTGGAAGGGACCTTAAAGATCATCTAGTTCCAACCCCCTTGCCGTGGGCAAGGACACCTCCCANGCTTCTTTTGATGCAGCCCAGGACGTGGTTGGCCTTCTGGGCTGCGAGCACACATTGCCGGCTCATGTTGAGCTTCTCATCCACCAACACCTCCAAGTCGCCCTCCTCAGGGCTGCTCCTGACCCACTCTCCGCCCAGCCTATATTAGTCCATAAGGCTAAGGCTGAGACACCATAATGAAGAATGACCTATATAAATTAATCGAAGACCATCAACTCTATAAACCTATTCTGGATGCTTTCCGCAAACAGCACAGTGTGTCTTTAGCGCTGGTGGAAACATCAGCCTCCTTCCAAAAGCCACTTCTCTTGACCTCGGTGTCTAGTTTCCACACTGCCAACAGTCAGCGTGGCTCTGAATACAATCTTTAAAATAAAATCTTGAGAAGGCAACAATATTTTCAACCGGTCATTTATATGAAAGCATATTATTTCAGGTGCTTCATCAGCCCTTTGACACAAACAGGGTTGTTATACTTCTGCACTGTAACACAGGCAGGTTTGGGGAGGGAGTGGGGGTTGTTTTTCTAGACATGCTTTTTTTTCCTTTTTTTCACCTTTTTTTTTTAAATGATGGAGCAGCTGGAATCACCCTTCTTTTTTGCAACAAAACAAAAGAAAACAGACTGAAAATTGGCATTTTAGGTAGTCTTATGCAAGTTAAGTGAAATAAACAAAATCCATTTTATTTTTTTATTGAGTCAGCAACTGCAAGGAACCAGCTGACCTCTGGAACAAAACCCAATATGTACTTCTAAATAACAAGTTTTCACAGGGTTTTGTTTTACTTATTTAATTTCCACTATCTCTTTACCATCTGTCTGTAAAAAGAAGGTTTTCTTCTGACCAACTGAGTGGTTAACATAATGCAGCAGACAGGCTGGCTTATTTGAGGTGGGTGATGATGAACAACTTGGACGTCCTGACAAACGAGATAAATGTCTTGGCACTCATAGCTTATTTGATTATAGGGAAAATTACAACAAAAAATTAAAATATTGCTGCTATTCCACATTTCTCCTCTTTTATTTTAGTTTTCCTGGTAAGAACAACTTCCCTTAAAAGCAGATCCTATTCTATTTACTTATTTTAATATGAAAAATTGCAAATTTGTACGTTGAAACTGCTGTAAGTGTGCACAAATACATTTACTGTATTTGCAAACACATTTAATTCTTAATATTATTGAGTCCTGGTATTGGTCCATTATATTTAAAGTGATATATTACTAGGTGGTTAAACCCAAACTAGTTTTATACTATTTTTACATGGTTTTTTGCTAGTTTTACATCAGTTTTACATGATGTTTTTACATCAACAGTTTCAAGACTTACAACTGTACAACCATAAATAAAGTTTTGCTCTCTGTCAAAACTGTCTTTAAAAAATTAGGAGAAATTTTGTATATGGAATAATGAAATATATTTTAGAAGTCACATTACTGACTTCTGCTTTTGAGCCAGTATTAAGGTACAACTAAAACTTAGCTGCTTTTCATTGAGAGTGTAAAATGCCAAACACCTCTAAACCCAGCTTTCCTTTTTGTTAAATATTTTGTTAAATATTTCCTAATGCTAAAACTCAATGGCTTCAAGAATTTCTTGCAGTGAATGCCTGCAAGACTCAACCACCACCTTACTAATAAAGAAGTACAGACTTTGCAGTTGAAGACACAGCAAAGGCGAGTAGGCTGCAAGGGAGATGCGTAAGTTTTTAGTTTCATAAATAGATTACATTTCACATGCACACAATGATGGTATCATTCCATTTTTGAGCCAAAGCTCATCCAATAAAAACGTGCACATGCAGTTTTTTGGATGGTATATATAGGTACGAATTCTGTATTTAAGAGAAATTAAGCTTCAGCATAGAGCGGAAGGCACACTGCAATGGAAGCCAAAATTAACTTGGAAACCTGCATTTATTGCTGGAAAATCAACCAGCTGAGAAACAGGGTATCTTAAAAATTTTCCAAACAGCCTATTATTATCCCTATTCTAGTAACAACTAAACGTGCCAGATGAAATCATAGCCCCATGGCGTGAACTCAGAATGAGCAAATGTCTCTTGTTAGAGATGAAGCAGATAAGACAAAGGGAAAAAAAGGCATAGCCAGTTGAAGCGACTTGGTTGACGTCAACAAATCTATCACTGGCCAAACCAGTAATATAACGCCAGTCAGCTTCCTATGCCAGCACGGTTAGGAATTTGATCCCTCAAATTAGTATTTACAAACCAATGCATCCCACTTACTTGTGCACAGAATTCCCCCACCTTCCCCGCTCCAGACCCTGAGGACACTTGTGCAAAAACCAAGGACTAAAACATTTGACTTGTGTTTTTGGAAACCAACAATAAGACTATTTTTTATGTTGTTCTTCATGCCTTTCCCCACTCATCTAAAAATAAAAAGCACTTTCATAAAAAACGAAGAGCAATAATATTTGTTCTGCATTTCTTATCGTTAACCCTTTTATCACCCGTAGCACCACTCACGCAATAACTGACAGAGGCCATTACAATGGTATAATCGACCACACCAGACTAAGAGAAAAAGGTAGCAATGAGAAATTTTAAAGTTCTGGTTCAGACTATTTTAGTTAACTTTCTTCCAGGTGGGCAGTCACTACTAGGTAGCCCTCTTACGAAACACAGCAATTCCTTTGAGCCCAGTGATATGCAGAGCTCAGAGCCCCAAAGATGCTGGGTCCCAATGGAGCATTGCGCATTTGGAGAGGGGAAAAAAAGCACAAAATTAAGTTGCTAAAACATAATTTACATCAATGAAAAAGAAAAATAGGAGAAAAAACGGCCTCTATTTTTTTCTTAAGCACAAATTTATCTGCAGCCTGACCAAAGCAAGTAAAAAAGGATGGCAGCTTATAAAGATGCACATTAAAGATTTAGGAAGCATCTTTTATGTCCAAACTCCATGAAAATCAGACTCCAAGCATGTCAGGGCTACTGCCTACTTAGCAGCGTAACAAGAAAGAAAAGTGGAGCTGCATGTTAGAAGCCTAAACCTCCTGTTTCGCCTTGCGTAATTTATGAAAGCACACTTCAGCTGATGGGAAACGATAATGTCTCTGAAGAGCAGCATTAGGAAGGCCTAAGTAAATCAGTCTTCCGTATAGCTGAAGAGAAAATACGTTATACTTCCAGCTCCAAATGTAGAAAATCTACTGACTTCTGGTATGATAAAAATATTACCATATACTGTCACTTTTTTCATTGCCTTCAATTAATTTTTCTCTCTGTCACATCCAGATAAATGCTGGCAATCTTTACTCCTCAAGCCTATAAGCTGTTTTTCATTTTTGATATTACAAAGTCGATATAATATGTGTGTGAGAAAGAATATGATTTAAGAGTAGTGTAATACTTTAAAAATGTGTTAATATATAATAACTTCTCCTATTTAATCCAAGACATTTTTTAAATTAAAAATACATCAAATAAAAATCTATGGGACTCTTATCCAAAATTACTCAACTCACACAATAAATCCATCATTAAACTATCTTCTTTGCATGACAGACTCATGAAATGACTCTGTCACATGCATATATAATTGTACATTTCAACCTTTCAAGGAACACTAAAATGTGTCGAAAATGAACTTACTACATAATTTTGAGAAACTGCAATTCTGTAAGCCTGAACAGAAAGTGTAGCAAAATACTTGTAACTAAATATATTAAAATTAAGCTCATTAAGTATCAAGCAGTTAAGTACAGAAATTAAAGTAAAGCTATGAACGCATCTAAGGGGAAGATAAATTATTTGTTAAAAAACAACGGAATATCTGAGTATTTTCCAGTTGTGCTTCTTGATCTGCATTTGACCACTTTGTTGCTTGTCCTCCTCGGTTCCTGGGAACCCTCCTTTGCTACAGCTGTCTGATACCTACTGTGATTAAAACTAGACAAATCCTTGTCCTCTGTCAGACCAAAGACTCTGACAGCCCAGCATGCTGTCTTTGGCCATGGCCAAACATGAATGCCTCAGAACAGCATGAAGACTGCAGTATCCATATTGTAATACTTTCCAAAATGTGCAGTAAGGTGGTGCTCAGGGACCTCTGAAGCAGAGTTGATGGTTGGGGATTTACCAATACTCATCAGATTTCCCTTTTACTTGCCCAACTCATGCCAGAATCATCTGGAGCTCCACGTTGCCACCAAGATGCATCTTCCTCTACCTCAAACCCTCCACCACAGATCTTCAGTCGCAATTTACACCCTATTCTTTGAGGTAAAAGAAGGAGGAGAAAGCTGAGCTCTCCTGGTACCCCAATGATACTTCAAAAGCATGAGGAGAAAACAGAGCACCAATTAACTTCGTTTACAACCCAAAAAGTCACCCAGATTCCTCAAGCAGTGCACTTTTCAAGCAAGTGTATTATTTAAGTAAGGAGAAATTATCTTGGAATAGTAAGAAGTGGTTAGTGCTGGAAATCTGTATAGTTAGGCCAGAAATAAAAAGTTCAAACATTATCTGGGAATCGGGAGGACAGACTGGGAGGTGCTTTAATTGCACAGATGGAGCACACACGCGGCCAAGAAATCAGGTTACAACTGATTTTTAAAAGTTGAATTATTCACCTCTTACAAGCCTCTCACTAGAGTCTGCATTTTTTTTCTTTTCATTATCACACATATGAACAAGAGGTTAAATAATGGTGAAATTAACCAAGCTTAAAACAGTTTTCTGGAGCAGGACTGTATGCAGATAAAAATCATATAGCCTGAAAGGCTGACTTTAACAATTTTCTACTCTTGGGCTTAAAAGAAACACAGTACAAGACAACAATCTCTTCACCTGGCAGTAATATGCATTTTAAAACAGATGAAGACAATTCTCTTCCAAAATTTCCTGGCTAGACCACAGTAAATATCCAAAGTGAAAGGAGAAGGTCTGCCCAGAGATGTCTGTGTAGATTGCGTAGTTGCTTACTTGATTTACAAAGTATTCAAAGAGATTTAACACTTCACGGCAGTTAGACATATGTACACTTGAAAGGTGATTTTTAACCCTGACAGAGGTTTTTTATTCATTTTTACCTCCAGAACTGAGCCCGTCCTTCATGCAGGGCTTTGCCTCCTCACCCTGCACCCACAGAGCCCGAAGGACGTCAGAGACAGGTTGTCCACCTCCCAGAAGGATGAATGCTGGATATAAAAAAAGCCTAAAACCCCTCTGTTAATGTCACAGGTGTTCTTAGAGCAAGCTATTAAAGTCAAAGATGTTAAAAAGAAAACGATTTAGAGGTTGCAGTATCGAGATGTTTTGATTAAGGGTAAGTGGAGAACCCCAGGACTGGCATCTCAGGTTAAGTATTTCCTACATATTTGAAAGGTCGCATCAGTGGTATTACATATTTTAAAACTTGCATATACACTGAAATACATGTTTGTTAATGTACAGAAAGGACTAGATTACCGAGGGTACTGGAAATCAGATGCATGCTCAAAATACAGCTTGCCGCAGTCCGCTGCTCTGACTTTCCACCATCTGTAACTGCTGCATTTGGGTGTATTAGAGGATACATCCCCACCTACTGCTCTTAGTGCCCACGGATCTGATGCCCAAGAGTTTGTTCTGTCCATTTTTCAGTCTATCTGGCAGATACAATCTAGCTCCACAACTTCCCAAAGCAGTAAGGTCTACATGTTCACCACTTGCTGTGTAAGTCATTTATTTAATCTGGTTTATGCTGGTCTCCCATTAGGTTCATAAAATTGCCCCCCTGCTTCTGCTATGGAAGGATTTGATGGAACAACAGCTCTGCTCAGCCATGTATTTATTGAGACTTGTAAAGATTCTCTATAAAAATGGCAGATTAAAAGTCAAAGTTCGTATTTTAGAAGTTAACGCTTTTAAGAGAGGCTGTTGTACATATGGGACTCACAAAGCCATACACCCCAAAATCGCTGCAGCTTGCTTTCTATAAGCAAAAAGTATCCACCTCTGGAGAATCACACAGTATTTTTTCCAAGTAAAACTGTACACTTGCACATTACATTGGGATTCAATGACAATTCAAATAATAACACATTTTTTCTAGCCAAGTGTGGGAAGGATGTGTGTGTATATTGCTTTCCCCTCAAGTATTTTCTGGTACACTATTACTTGAACCACTCTTTATAAGGGACACAGCTTAGATATTTTCATACCCCTTAGTGATGGCTAACTGTGGAAGTGTACATAAATTTAACAAGGGTACAACACAGTTTGCTATTTTTAAAGCTGGAATATTTTATACTGGGGTCTTTTACCACATTAAAACACAATGAAAGCTAGGCAGCTAATTATCTAAGAGGTAACAAAACTTTTAAACTACACACAGATGTTGGGCTGCACTAAAAGGACAATTATTTTGCCAAAATCACTGCCAAATTAAAGTTCCTATTTGGAAACTTTCACACACTTGTGTTTGGTGCAGCTGCAGCTGTTTAATTGCACATAAATTTTGTTTTCCCCTTTCTGATTGTTATTCAAATGACATTAAAGAGCAATTACAGCAGAATGACAATAACTGGTCCGTTAAAAGTTCAAATTGTAGAAGATGTGTTTTAATTTAAATTCAATAAAGTATTCGAATAGCAAAATGAGTGGATGATCTCTCTGTATGCACATAAATGTTCTTTTTCTTTATATACGCACGTATGTCAATACAGACACCTACTGCACAGGCACCGGGAGGAACCGGCAGCCCTGGCTGCTTACGTGTAAGCCTTTGGTTCGGTGCTCATCCGCAGATGGGCTGGCTGTGCGGAGACATGGGCGTTTTGGGGGAGCAATTTGTTTGATCAGCAACTTCCAGATCAAGTGAGATACGCAGTGGCCCTGGTGCCGCTTGCATGGCCTGCACGGGCATTCGGGGCAGCTGTCTCAGATGTCTAAGTTGCAGGCGCCTATAAGTGGCCAGGTAACTCCCAGGCGATTTTGGACCCTGGTTTCGCCAGGGTCTGACCTCAGCAGGCATATACCTGGTACGGATGCTGAGCCTCACACATCTGACTACCAGACACTGCATTTAGCTGACTGCACAAATCTTCAGACCACAAAACTCTGCAGGCTTCATCATTTCGGTATTTATACTGCACCTAAATACTCCCAATGGACTTGATTACCTCTTGTACAAAAATCCCTCTTAATATTTGGCCTTGGAAACAGATTTGGAGGATATAAATCAGCACGACTGAACCAGAAGAACGGACACCACTGAAACACGTGACAGCACAGCACCAATTATGTCCCTAAGGGCTCTCCTTATCAAACTGGGCACATAAAACAGTACTGCATATCGTAAACCTAATGGATTTATGAGATTTTGAGCTGTACACCGACATCAGTGTGAGGATTTCCAACACCGAGATGGCTATATATTCATTTTCACCATATAAATATTTGCTGTGTATTGTTCTTTAGCCTTGGTAAGTAGAAGTGAGGTACTCATTTATCAATGTTTAGTATTTTCACGATGCAGTGATGTTTTAAAACTGCAATTTCCTATTACATACATCTATAAAATAAAGATAAATAAGTAGCTCCATTCTTAAATTTAGGAAATAAACTAACCCTTTAAAGATAAGACTTTTTTTTTTTAGGCATAATAGTTTTAAAACAGTCATATTAAAGTTGGGAGAAGACACAACTACGTATTTCTCTACACAGTCATCTGAAGTCAAAATCATTATTTAACATATCAAGACAACATCATTTAAATGTCTGACAAATAGAAAATTTCTAAAAGTAATTTAAGCAGTGAAAATTTAATCTATAGCATATTTGGTTATTTAACTAGGAAAAAACCTAACTTTTGATTTTAAGTAAAGTCTGTATGGGAAAAGAAAAATGTACATTTTTTTTTCTATTTTTATTAGAAAGCTATACTTTCCTGAAAAAAAAAAAGTTGACTTTTCTTTAAGTCAAACTCAGCCACTTCTACTTTCAGTCTTCCACCTCTTACCTCTCCCCTCCCCAAATACAAAAATGACTACCAATTAAAAAAGATGAAGGAAGGAAAACTTCGTATTAGATAGCAGAGACACAGAGCAGCATTACTTGCGTAACCCAGCATATTTAAAATCCCAGTATATTCATACAGTCAAGGAAAAAAAAAAAGCACACCCAAATGTTGGGCTTCTTCAGTCTAGGCAAATTAGCTATTTTTAATAATCTCACCTGGAAAAAAAGATGTCTTGCCTTAGCAATACCAACTCCTTCCCATCTTACCTGTAAATCTCTAATCTAGGGATTTACGCATCCTCAGACATGCAAATATAATCATAGAATGGTTTGGGTTGGAAGGGACCTTTAAAGGTCATCTAGGCCAACCTCCCTGCAATGAGCAGGGACATCTTCAACTAGATCAGGTTGCTCAGAGCCCTGTCCAACCAATACTTACAAACTCCTTCATTAAAATGACTGGATTAACCACTTCCATATGGGTGAAATGTATACCAAATCAAATGCCCCAGCCTCCAGTTTCTTAAATCATTACCTCAATTACTTACGTTGAACCTCAAGGAGAGATTTCCTATTTCTTCTTCTGGGCTAAAGGGGATCAATCCCTCAGCAGCACAGCTACGAGCTCTTCTTGCCTGCAAGATGCTATGGTCCACTTTCTCAGCTCATATTCAGATGAATTACTCATTTTTTTAAATTGAAACGCTTTAAGAATACTTTTCTCAGACTTGGCATAAGTTAGGCAGTATTCCAGTCCCTGAGAAATACTCTGAGAACTGCAGATAGCAAATCATTAAAATTTTGAAGACTCAGTAAAAATGGAATCAGAAGATTTATCAGCCAAAAATTGGTCAATCTACTTCACATCCTGATTGTGGAAGTTGTCCAAGCACCCGATGTTTGAAAAGCACATTTCCTTCAAGTAAGGAAAAACTATATTTATTTCTGATTCACATTGTCAGTCCTCCTCATACCATGAAATCAGACGTTTTTATCACTCCTAAACTTTTCATTTGCATACACTGTTTAAATATTGATTTATTTAATTATAAATTCTGTTCTGTTCTATTCTAAATGGGCACCCATGAAGCAGTCACATTTTAAGTACAGTCCTTTCCAAGACTTGGCATCACTGCTTTTAGCGATGCTAATAACTAACCAGCTCAAAACCTTCCATCCCTTAGTAAATATGCTCTTACACCAACTAAATTCAGATTTATATTTTTTTCCCCAACTACTGCAGGATCTCTCATGATCAGGGCTGCCAATTCTATTTGGTACTGTGCTGTTAACAGATAAATATGAGACACCTGCACTTAGAGGAATTGTCCTTCAAGAGCTACAAACTGTTCCCTACTGGCAAAGCAGACAACCGTATGCAAGCAGGTACTCAGAAAAATCAAGAATTACCTGGAAGTCTTGGGCTTCATAAGAAAAACCATGCCTTATAATACCATCTGATCTTGAGTTTATCTTGAAACTGGGTACCAACTGTTCTTTTCCCTGGGCAGCCAATAAAGGATATAACATCCTTCAAAAGCACTTCTTGCCCATTTCTGAAGCTAAAAAAAAAATTGTTTATTCTTGTGAGAGGGCACTGAGAACGGATACAGAAGGGCAGAATGAAAAGAACTGGGAAAAGAGGAGAATATCTCATTTCTGCCAACTCTAGGAATCCTGTCTGTGGCCTTGAGATGATGTCAGAGGAAGAGTCAAAGCAAGGAAAATGTTCTTCTCCTGTGCAAACCTGCCTTTCTGGGTATTCTCTAAGTAAAGAATTGAAGGAAGATTAAGATCTAAATTGCTTTCTCTTTTGAGATTCCAGAAATGTGAGTGATATACCAACAAGCTTTTAAAAGTCTCAGCCCAAAACAAGTCACATCTTTCATGGTAAGCACATCCCTCAAAGAACAAAGCAAGCATCAGCTCTTTTTTAAATATTATGAAATATTATAACCTAGAAGATCCTTTTGTGAGTATCAACGTAAACAGAGATCTTCCTTTGCTGTTTGCTCCTGTTTAAGAGCCTGAAGAGATACACATATCACTTCCTTTCCTGCATAAATTAGAGATGCCAAATGTTAATATCTCTATACAGCAAATTTATTTACACATTTAGTAGCACTGTTCCAGGGGGCAGGGGGAACCAAACTAAAATCTTATTTTACTTAGGAAGTGTGGTCATTAACAACTGTTATTTGTGTGCTAGCTTCAAAACTTGTCTGTGAAGATACAAGTAGAGAAGAGACTACGCAATACATAAAAGACTGTGATTTCACGGGAATCTTGAGTTTGTTCACTAAGAGGTCCAACACCTCTCAAAAGAGCAGTGGTCATCAGGTATTAATGGAGGAACACACCTGGTCCGAGATAGGAAGAGGAATACTGCTCTCAGTATCCATCTCACTGCCACCAGCTTAAAAAAAAAAAAAAAAGCCTGTTTTGAAGCATAATCCCCCAAAATAAGGGCAAAAGAACTTCCTTTACTGGGAAGGAGGAAGAAATGCTGAGGTTTTACAACTATTACAGGATCTGAAAAAAGAGGACAGCTTTCTCTCCACCAAAACTAATTTTGTACTCACTTTTCCAGCATTATCACAGAGGTGACTTCTAAACGGCAATATGCCTGACATAATGACTTGCTAAATATCTCATATACCCATTGCTAGCAGAGTTACCAGCTAAAGCAGAGTTATTATCTAAATCTAATAAACAGGAAAGCATCACAGAAAAATAAGGAAAATAATATGAAAGAAGAAATTACGAAAAAATATACTCTGATAAATGACTTACCATCTCTCTGAAGTTACTCAGAATATTTACATATGAAAAGAGCACTGCAAACAGTTTCAGAAGTTCATGTATTATAAGCTCTGATGTTATATCCATCTCCCACAAGAACTAATTGAAGGATGGATGCATTTGCCCTGAGGTATTGGATGGGAGATAAAAGGATAGTCAAAATACAGATGGGGCTACAATGATCACGGCTACTGAAAATAATGCCAGTGTCCAGCAGACAAGCACATCCAATACGAAGACGCAGTTATATAGAGCGGTTTTCAGTGCCAGGGCACGAAGGCACCACGCCCTTGGAAGAGAAAGTTCATTTTATAGAAAGCATTTCTTTAAAAAAAAATAAAAATAAATGGGTTTGGGGAAATGCTGCAAAGCAAACACAATGGCCATTCAAAAACTTTGCCATAAATGAACCATTCTTCAGTCGTCTGTTGCTTTTAACTGACAAATTTTTCTGAAATAAAAGCCAGACTAACTAAGACAGGTTCGGATAACTGATGGTTTAGACCTCCAGGATTTCTTCAGAAAATCTCAGACAACCACCAAAAAACCACAACTGATTCTTTGTGTGCCTCCTGACAGAAAAAATATACTTTCTGCTAAAAAGGCTCAGCTAACACTAGCATTTGTTTCCGCTCCATTTTATCACGCTTTCTGCCACACTGTTTGGAGGAGAATGATACAGAACATTTTTCACAAACTGTCATATGCTTGCAGATCAGTGGGTTAATGTATCAGCCTTTCACCTTCAGAAACCACAGTTCAACAGCCTGAATTACTTTGGTAATAAACGTGGTATTGTCTTAGTTCAATACGGACTTGTGTTTGAAGAACTGTAACAAAATATTTTTATAACCTTATAGAAGCGATAAGAAGTTGGCAATTCTCTTTCATGCCATAGATTTCCTCTGTAATCTCAAGAACACTAATTAAACACAGCCTTTGAAAATAATTAGGTATCTAACACTCTAATTTTACTAAGTCTGGTTTAAATAAAACTACATTCTTTGATAAACTAAGCAATGATATGAAAGAAATACACGTTATTTCTATAAATAGGTTTGCAGCAGGTAAAATAGATTATAGGCCAATAATAATAAAATATGTACCTGCCTCAGATAAGAGCTAAAAAAATAGATTTCTCTTAGAAATAGGGAGAAAAAAAATGTTTAAAAAAAATCAGATTTTCAGCTTGAATTTGTTTTTCACATTTCAATAATAAAGCTGTGAAAAATCTTTCTTGTTAAAAAAAAAAAACAAAAAAACAACAACAACAAAAAAACCCAAACAAAACCACATTGGGGTGCCTTACAATTGGTGGAGTTAGTTAGCAACCCTGCAACAGCCCTATCTAGCAATCATTTTGCTCATGGATACATATCACCATGGATTTTAACTTCAGATTCAACCACGACTATACATACCGTAGAGCACAGTGGTCAATGTAATCTTCATAACCAGTATGTTTAAGGGATTTACAATATCGTAACATCTATCCTTCCCACAAAGTGGATGGATTTTTAACTTAATAGTGATGTTTTTAAGACCTCAGAGCCCTAGGCAGGATATATTGTTCCTTAAAAGAAAGGCAAAGCCTTCTAAACCCAAACACACTGCAAACAAGTGCACAACCAGATAATTTCCTGCTTTCGTACAACTAACGGGCATGTTAATTCTTTTACTGTATGTAATAGGGATTATAAAAAAAACCCTATTCTACTGATTTTAATGGTGCTGTCACTGTAGCAGAATAATACTTTTCCAGTATCGCTTTGCATTACTGCTTCAACCTCTGATGACAGATGAAAAGTACTGAATCTTAGCCAAAAGCTGAATACACCATTATCTCTTTTTGCACAGCTGCACAGACATATCCTAATACGGAGTGGTGCTTTCTACCATTTTGTTTAGGGCTTAAAAAAATTAAAAAAAAAAAAATCCCATATCCTAAAGGCAAAGACAACCTGAAACTTTGCTCAAAGAAGCATGAAAGCACAATTCCTTTGCAAAATGTACGACTACCTTATAATGTCACATTACCATACTTAGAGTTAGTAATGGGCGGCTGAACTTTGAAATGTTGTTTGATTTTTATTCTCTCTTTGTTCCAGTCAGTTCAGCAAAATCCAGAAGTGGGATAAATAAATGCATACAGGTGTATATTCACAGAATCACAGGGGTTGGAAGGGACCTGTAGAGATCATCTAGTCCAGCTTCCCTGCCAGAAGCAGGGTCACTTAGACCAGGTTGCACAGGATGGCGTCCAGGCGGGTTTTGAACGTCTCCAGAGTCGGAGACTACCCACCTCTCTGGGCAGCCTGTTTCAGGGCTCTGCCACCCTCAAAGTACAGAAGTTCCTCCTCCTGGTTAGATGGAACTTCCTATGTTCAAGTTGGTGCCCATTACCTCTTGTCCTATCACTGGGCACCATTGAAAAAAGACTGGTGTCATCCTCCCATATTAACTCAGTCTGAGTTACAATGTAATTCAGATACTACTGGGAATAGAGGCACATAAGCCTGAAAGGGACCTTTTGGGTCACTGACTCTAGTTTTGACTACTATTCACACTTAGTTCATATAAGCCCTTTTAAAAAACAGATCACACTCTACTTTAAAGCCAGCTCGGTGTCCAGACCCACTGTGTCTGTCAAAGCAATCACTCATGGTCAGAAGCCTCCCAGCGTCTAGCCTAAAAGTAGTAATTGTCAGTTTACATCAATTTATTTTCTATGCTAATGTTGGCATTCAGCTGAAGTAACTCCTCGTGCTCTCTACTGCTTTAATTTTCTGATATTCTTGCAGACAGCAAACATATACATGCTCTCAGCCCACATTTTGCTATGCTGCCAGCCACTCTCTCTGACCTTCTCAGGACACCCATGTCCATGGTTTCCTCCATCATGCTCACAGATCTTCCCTGCCCTGTCCCAGAATGAATTCTTCATTTGTGACTGTGATGACAAGAGTAACGCACAGGGTCTGAGATGAGACAAAGCCTTATTCAATGACATTACAGCTTCCCTCTCTTTAGTAAAAGTTTCTTATATCATACATCGTACTTGATGGATAGCCTCTCTCATGGCTGTATTTCATTAGGGTCTTGCAGTTAACCTGCAGTCACGTACCACAACCAGTATTTTCTCTTCCTTTGTCATTTCGAACTGCGGAACAGTATGAACTGGGAAGCTTATTGTTAAAAAAAAAAAAAAATTTAGCAGTCTTTCAGTGCATATCCTTGCAGTTCATGGTATGAAATTTGATACCGTTTGTATTTTACCCATCCTCATGATCTTCCTTCCAGATGTTTATTATATATTGATAATTCTGTCCTAACTCAGATATTTCATTCTGACCACCCTGTAAGATCACTAGCAAAATATTAAATAATATACACACCAAGACTACTTCACACATGGCTAACAATCCTCTTTCTGCCTTACTCTCCTTTACATGAAGTCCTCTATCCCATTCTACGTTCTTTAAGTAATTCTCTTCATCTCCAGTTTCACTAACAATTTCCTGAAGCGCTTCCTTATTAAGCACTTCAGTGAAGCCCAGACTAAGTAGAAGTATCAGTTACTTATTTTTAGTAAACTCAGACTATACTTTATGCCATTTCTATCTACGAGATCAGAAACCATTTATTCCCTCAAAACACTTTCCAAAAGAAACTGAGGTGAGACTAACAAGCTGTCTGCTCTTTTAATAAGTTTCCCTTCTCCTCTTAAAATTTTGGTTGTATACAAACTTTTCCAGTTAGTAATGTCTGTTTCTCTACCCTCATTGCCATTAGCCATCTTCTCCATCATTACCCTTCTGGAAAAGGAAAGAGGTAACTTGGGTATAACCAGTTGCATCTAATCTCAACTTCATCCAGAATTAAGGTAGTCCCACTTCTACTCTCCTCATTTTCTTTTATTAACCTCTAGCTAGCATTTAAATTTTCTTTTGCAAGATTAAGTCAGCTTGATTTTTGGTTACTGTCTCTTAATCACTACATCTCTACGATGCCGCTTTTTCTTTTTTTGCTCTTGAATTCCCTGCTCAGTCTCTTTTTATGTTCCCTAGAGGCTGCTCATTCCCAATACCCTTCTATAAGTTGCTTTTCATCTCTGCCAGGCCAGAACACCTCCACTTTAGTTGAGGACATAAGATACAAGTAGTGTTCATAACTTTGACCTCCAGATATTCTACACCTCCAAATTCAAGTTACCAATATACCTTAGCCCACCTAACACTACCAAGTTGCTCTTTCAAAGTTCCTGAGCTAAAAACCTCACTTTTTTTATTATCCTCAGGACCAGCAACAAGACAGTGCAGATCTGCACCCACACCTGGACGGACATCAAAAGCGCATCCATCTCCTGCCATGCTGCCGACCGCAGTCTGGCAGGTGGTAACCCTACCTCCATCGGTACGGGGGGCCCATAACTCCAGCAGCCAGCTTCAGTCCTCTGCTTACAGCCCTCTGCGCCCCAACATTTTCCAAAAGACGAAGCGTAGCAGAGGATGCTTCATTACCTGCTGTGTACATTTTTAACTCAGTCAGAAGTTCACACATTCATCAGCTACCATTTCTTCACAACAGTTTTATTGCCGATACCAATACAAGGACTACTGGCAAAGACGACACAAAATTGAGATTTTAAAGCATTGGCTTCTATTCCCAACACTGTTTCTATCTCACTGACAAATTAACTAAATCAGTCTACCCTACCTGCAAAAGCAGTTGGTTATAGTTACCTCTGTGGCTCCCAACGTACTACTAAATTCCACACAAATATTACAAAGCAATATCAGAAAGGCCAGAAGAAATTAAAGCATTGTGGGAGATCCTCATTAAGTCAAGGGTATGTGATCGCTATTATAGATTGCAAGGGAACAGTCATCTCATCTTACTAACAAGGAACAAAGAATATTAACTTGAAGGTGGGATGTATCTTCTTACACAGCAGTACTTTGCACTGCTGTAGCACAGCTGCTTTTGTAGTGGACTGCCACAGCACTTTGCTAAGACAGCAAAAAATATTTTCCACAAAACCTACGTGTAACCTGAGTAACTATTTTCTCTTTTTAGGTAGGGAGGGAGACTGCTGCGTAGGTATCAAATGGCATACAGAATGAGGGGAAGCGTTTCACGTAAAAAAGCCAAAAAAATGCAAAGATAAATTAGCAGAAATTGAGAATGCAGGGGAGAAAGCCTGAAAAGCAAGACTTTGACAAGTTTCCCAGCCTCTAGAGGATCTTTACTAAATTCTAACTCAGCCTGCTGGAATTTGCTGTTGGTACTATAAAGTACCAGTCGCAACACGAACAGTCCTCTGCGATATTTAAGTTGGTTTGGAGTAAGAGGTCTCATGCAAGCTCATCAAGACTGTGAAACTTTTGCTAAGCGTGTGTATATATATTACTGATCAGCATGACTAAATATTTTAACACTGTGACTAAAAGGCAGCACTCTCATTTCAACAGTTGTTTCAGTAATTTATTTTGTTGTTGCTTAACAAGAGACTAAGAACTAAATTCATAGCCACAGAAGAAAGATTAGTATTTATCACATTTTATCAATGGAAAGTCCTCTGCATATGTGTGACCAGCCACCTGCCATCAGCAAATTATAGCACAACATACGTGTATCCACACAGGACTGAGGGCAGGTTAATAGAAATAAAATACCACCCTGTAATGTTGTCTCTGAAGCAGTTTAACTACATAGTCTACTAAAATAAATTTGAACAATAGGCTCAAATTATAAAAAGAAATCACAAGCCTCCCATTTATTCGTATGTACAAGGACAGATAGTTTCCATTCTCATATGCATATAATTTTTTTGTGACCAAACTACTTTATTCCACTGAAAACTGTATCAATATTTCAGTTGCATAGTCCTTTCTTTACACAATGCATGGTTGTAGAGCTGAAAAGCTGTCAAAAAACCCCAAACGGTTATCATTGACCTAGTAGAAAAGATTTATAATTTAACCTTCTCCTTAGAACAAAAATTCCTTTTTCCTACTAAAGAAAGTCTTAATTTTGTTGCTAATCTTGTTAGCAGCATCCTGTTATCCTTAGCAGCACCCATCTATCCTGCTCTTAACTCCAGCATGACCAGCTCAACAACATAATCTTAAACCGTAGTGGGTGGGACAATGAACCAGAGGCACACCAAAACCCATCTGCAATGTACTGTTTTCATATTCAAGTAACAATGAAATCCCATTGCACAGTGTGCAGCTACAAGTGGCTGGGGCTGGGAAAGCGCTCCCCCTCCGCAGCCTTCCCAAACCCCAAAGCAGCTTTACCAAGACGCCATGTGCATGCGATGCAATGGTTATCCCAGAGCATCCACAAGCAGGAAGGATTCGGAGCTCAATTTAGAAGCTCATGGTGGCCTCACAGCTGCAAGCCTTCTTGCAGTGTAATAAGAAAAAAATATTTTCTGAATTCATCAACCAAGACATTTGCAAGATTCGTACTCCAAATTACCTGAAAGCCAAACTCTTCTGGAAGAGAAAACTGAATCAGTCCTTTCCCATGGGTACTTTTCCGTACAGAAGTAGACTGGCAAAAAGTTATGTCAGTCTACACAAAAAAAACGAAGTCAACCTGGGTCCTTTCAGGGTGAAATGGTCAATACGTGGAACGTTAGAGTAAGTGATGCACACCGCTACGCAGGACTGGGAGCTAGATTAGACAGATGGGAAACCATGGCACTGTTCAAACACTGAGCAAAAAAAGGTTGAAGACACTTCCCCTCCCCCAGCTCAGAATAAGTGCATTCAGTGTATTTTTATCCAACTATTTATCATGCTCTTTTGCTCCATCTGCTGGCTCTGCAACAGCAGGCAATGTATTCTACACTTACTAATAATTACAATACTTATAAAAAATAAGGATAATAGTGAAAAAACATTTATCAGGGCCTACCTCATGAACTTTTATCCACATATTGTCCTTGCATTTATAGATAGATGTCTAGTTGTCTTGTCTTTTACTTAAATGAGTTTATTCTAGCTTTTTGGGTCATTTCCCCCCCCACATACTGTGAGCCTAAAAACCTATTTTCTCACTTACATGTTCAAGCAACAGAAAAATCTTAATACGAGTATGAAGAGTTTTCAGAGTTCAAATTCCTTTATTTCTCAATGGTATAACGAAAAATGAGAAGTGGATTTTATTACACCTTAAAAATCACAGCAAGTCTGTGTACAAATAGACTATCCATATATAGACTTAGGTGGACACAGACGCTTCTTTAATAAATCAAATTCTATTAAGGCAAAGGGTCTTTCCAGAGTGTTTTTATTACTCCCCTAGAGGGAATCGTATTCCACGACGGAATCAAAAACTGGGACTGAACAGGATCTAGAGAAGTCCTTAGTCCATCCACCACTTACAGTAACACCAAAAAACTCCTTCAAAGAACCTCTAGATGCCACCAGCTCCTAAAGCAACTTATTCCACTGCAATACCAGCACTGAAACAAATTTGCTGAACAATTTCATGAGTTTAAAGCTCTAATTTAACACAATGTTCCACACTCAGAGATGGATAATACATGAACACATGCACTGTGTTTAGGTGGCTGATAGTACATCACCTTTCGGCTTGCAGCAAACCAGAAGTACCCGATTAGCACATTAATGGAACAACCTGCAGCCCTGGTGCGCAGAGGTCAAGTATGTCCTACCCTCCTGCCACCTGAAGCTTAGGGCACAGGTTTAAGTAGGTTAAGATGCACAGTGGAAATGTATACATTCTTTAAATACTATTCACTCTGGTGTAAAGGAAGAAATAAATTAACTACCATGCTGATAGCTTTTTGGCTCTTCAAAGTTAAGCACATACATAGCTAGTAAGCAGGGGATTTTTTTATTTAACTCTTGCAATTTCATTTTTGAATTCTCAAAAGCAAATATAAATTTGACTACAAAGAAAGCCTTCTGCGGCTTGAAAATTCTGGTACTCTTGTGAATGCGAGGCATAAGGAGAATATTGCAGTTATGCTTAAATTTTATTCTTTTTATAGTAAGCATAAAGACAAAAATATGAAAAAATAGGATTTTAACTCAGAGAGTAAAAGTTTTATGACAACAAGTTCAATGTTATTCCAAAGTTAGTTCTCCTTGAAATTTGGGGCTTGTGGAATAAATCACTACAGGCTTGCTCTGCTCAGAAGTCCCTCCCTTAGTATCTGATCCTTCTCGGAGACGAGGAGATGAGTTACTCGGCACTTTGGCTTGACAGGGTGCTGCCATTCATAACATTTTTATGTTCAAATACTGAAAAAAGATGAAGCTTCTAATTTTGTATTCAGATCATATTAGTCGACCCCTTTCTCAGTGGTATGGGAACGTCTCTCACATCCTCTGATAGAGGAGTTTATGAGGAAGAAGTTGCCAAACAAATATAAAGAACAATAATGGCATTTTTGGGGAAGACAACACAAACATTCATTATTTCAAATTACATTATTAGATGGTTGCACAACTCAAATCTCAAAGTTTAAGCAGACCATGTAAGGCACCATATATCTATCCACATGGCAGCTAAATAGTAACAGGGGATGTAAAGAAATCAGAATTGTGTCTCTACTGTTGGCTTAGTGTGATTTCTAAAGAGACAAAATCCTTTGAATTTTATCTTTTAAGAGCTAGTACAGAGGAAAATATTACCCGACCTTAATAAATTTTTCTTCCACAGATTTTTTATAATGTGCCTCATTTTACACGTTGACAGCTCCCACTTTATTCATTTTAGGTCACTCAAGAACATTACAAACAGAACAATGTTCCAGAGGAGCATATTGAATAACAGTCAAAATTGGGTTGTTTAGCGAGATAATAGAGCATGGATGCGGCAGCACAAAGGCAGAATTCGCCTCTTTCTGCTGCTTGTTGTTAAAGAACAAAATCGGCTCCATCCAGACAAGTGTTCTCACAGCACCTCATCATGCAGCTACAGGTGTTCACAACACTAGCTGTAGATTAAATAATGAGTACTTAGGAAAAAAAACTAAATGTATGAGTTTGTTTTGATCTTTCCTTTAGAGTCACAGGATAGCAGATGGTCTATGCTACCTAGCGGACCCCCAGCAATTCTGCACAGTAGGTGAGTGAGGAAAGGATGACCAATGCGTATCAGCAGTAAGAGTTAAACTCCAGTCTTCATTAAGCTGTTTCAAGTCTGTCCTCCGTTCCTCAGTTTCTCATGTGGTAAAAAAAAAAAACCACCTCTCAGTACTTTTTATACCTTTATAATAAAATAGTATATACGTGCTGCTTGCTAATTTTTAATACTTTTATTTATGCATATCCCTAAAATACTTCTCTGGAGTTTCAGCTGATGGTATTACAGATATCTGCCTTTGAGAAGTCTGAGACAGCAATTAGCTACAGGCTTAAATGGAAAGTAATGCATATAGATTCTGTATTAATTAGTGACAAGTCATTTCTACAAGTAAAGATTTTTTTTCCTCTTCCCTGCAAATATTTATACACTCATTTAAAACCCAAGTGCAACTGTGTAATACAACCAGCTTAAAACAATACAACTGAGCTTGCTCAGAATGCAAAACAATATGAAATTAATTTTTGCAGTACTGAAATCTAACACACATTTCAGGGGAAACAAAGTAGAGCCATGAAGCATGACTCTTTCTCCTGGGCTTCAGTACTAATTGCTTGTGGACTTTGCAAGATGTTAGAAACAGCAGAAAACCACAGAGTCTTTTCTCAGTGGAAACCATGAGAAAAATATCGTTTCTTCTGACCACAACAATAAATGCTTTTAAACACACAAAGTCGTCAAAAGACTTTCTAAGCAACTCAGAAGAAATCACTTCAGACAGTCTTACTACTTTATATGTATATCCAAAGCCCTGCAAGCGTACTAGAATCGTATTTGTTAATTCTGTGCTAGTCTGCTTTGACTTTACCACGGGGCTTTTGAAACATTAAAAAAATTGGTTGAAAACATGAAGCTTAAAGAAAACTCATATTGCCTTATACTGTAAATATCCTCTATCAGGAGCTGGGGACGTTTCATGTCCTTGCCTTTTTGTTTGTGATCAATCTGCACAATTTTTCTTTAATCCACTTCCAATTGCAGAACAGCTCACTAGAGAAGACTCACCAAAATGATGGAAAATCATTGTAACTGCCACAACCCAGGAGCCTGCACATGAGCATAAAGCTGTTCTTATGAAGATGATCAAATATGGATGTGTTGCATTCAGAAAATCCAGTCCATTACTTATTTATGAAAATTAGCATGGCCAATACGCCCAGTGAAACTTTGTATTTCCCACTACAAAAGCCCAACCCTTTCTCTCCATGTCTCTAATGTCTGGACTATGGGAGAAAAGTTGTCACGCATAGAGCCAGAGTAATGCACTGAGTCGAGGTTGGACATAGCACTTACGTTGGCATCACTCCCTCCCTGCCCCAGCTCTTGAACCTTCTCACCCTCTAGGCACAGCTGCAGCACGGATGTTAGTTTTTAGTACAAACAAGGTCTAAAATTCTCTTGTCTCAGATACAACTCAACTAACCCTCATCTGGACCTGGCCTAATCTACAAAAAATACTCTTCTCATAATTGGCAGTCTTGAAAGACTCATCAACTATTGACTCTTTGGATAAGGACAGCTCTACCTTACCTGACCAATCTCACCATGCCTAACATCTCACTCCTGAGAACAGGCGCCTGCTTCTGCAGATTTAGATAATTTATAGAAAATATCAATGACACCATAGATGACTCGCATCAAAGCACACAAGGTTTTATGTTCTTTCTTCTCCTGTAGTCCAGTTCAAATGTGAATAAGAAATAAAATCATGGATTATAATGATGATTTAAATCAGTCATTCCTGGTTTTATCAAACAAAAAGTATGCTTTTCCAACAAGAATTACCTGTTTATTGACAAATGGACATCTTTGTGTCTTTGAACAAAACATACCTCACAGCCTGTCTTTACAAGTACATAGATGCGTCCATCCATAAACACAGTTCAGTTTTATCTATATATTCAGTATATTTATCCACGTGCAAAGGATTTGACCAAAGAGCATTACTAGTCACATGCATAACTAATGCATGAAGTAACTTCAGCAAAAGAAACTCCTGGAAGGTTATCATCAGTAAGTTACTTTGATAGCTTTTACAGAAGCGAGGAAATAATCCTGGGAAGGCACTAAGAAAAGTTTCCTCAAGTCTAGCTGCAAAGCTGAAGGCTGTGAATGTCACCTTGCAAAACTGGCAAAAACTCCTCCAGTATTGGGACATTCAGTGCAAACGCTTTTAAGAAAATGGCTTGGTAACCTTAGAAACAATGACTGTATTTTTCAAAAGTGACTCTTGCTTGGGCCCGGAAGTGAGGATAATCCATCTTCTGAAAAAACAGATACTTTTGTGTTCTCACACAAACATAAAAGGTACCGAAATTTTTGCAGTTCATTTATAAAGCCTTGGCCCAGAGGTACACTTTGGAGCTATGAGTATAATGTTCCATTCCCAGTCTAAAATACTGTTTAACTGAGTTAATAAGTAGTCTACTTCTCAAATCTTTTTAAAGCAAAATATACTTTTCTGTACTTTTCAGGACTTTCAGGTTTTCTAACGAACAGCATTTTAACAAAGTATTTTCATACCGTAATGCTTTCTCCCTTGATTTCACTGCACATCAGACGTCCCACCATTCCAGTCCATCTGACAATATACCTGTTGTTCCCAGTACAACTGCCGGCATGACTAACAAGGCTCTGCTGTTCACATTTCAGTTTAAAATGCCACATTCTGTATATCCCGAAATAGTTTGTTCTGATTTCAGAAGAAAAATACATAATTCAGGACATACTGCAAAAAGAAATCATCACAGCGTTATACGCACCGATTTTCTCTCAAAAAACAATTTTCACATTCTCACCTATGTACAGAGATACGCACTTATAAAAGTTCTGCCATTTAGAAAGTCCACAGGAAAATAAACTTCAAAATCTAGACTTTACTAGCACCCAATCAATTTTCCCACAATAATATGCGCACAGCAAAATATACTCATACACTATCTATGCAAATGAGAAGCTCGCCTGGGCAATGAAGCTTAAACGACACCTAAACATACAACGATGAAGCATACAGTGATTTAAACATCATCAGGAGTGGAAGTATGGAGCTAAATTAACAGGCTCCCCTTTGAAAATTGAACTCATTATGAAACCTCGGTTAGAGAACAACTTGACTGCAGCCTACCTGACCATAACTCATAGCTTTTGTGTAAGAGTAAGCGGAAAAGATAAATCCTGGTATATGTAGAATAATACCCTGATTATTTATTAGAATGTGCTTCTCCCTTTACAAATGTGTTAGATCCATATTAGGTTCGTTCCTATTAGGTAAAACTAATTTATTTGGTATAAGGCAAATGGAAAAAAAACGAGACCATTTTAAAATTGCCTAAGGTCACTTCATGGGCAAAACAATGTATTTAAACTGCAGAGATGACAACATGCTTAATATGACTACACAGAAATTGCTTCCTTGATGACAATACATTAAAATCCTCATTGAATATTCATAGAATTTTTGACAAGATTGAGTGACACGTAATCCCAGCCCCAGCAAGCACCGACTTGATAGTCTCACTGTGCGAGGATGGATGCCACACCAGCCAGGTCATCTTTGTTCCTCCCAGGGCCAGGAACAGCTGTACAAAACATCCCGGTTTCCAGTTTTTAATATCACATCAGGCTGCCACAAATAGAAGAGAAGGAAATCAAACGTACAAAGCTCCTCTGTCTATCGGATGGCAGGGTGAGGAAGAGCCTTTATCACAACTGTACAATAAGTGAGTGGAAGAGCTGTAATTTCCTTATAGCGTGGCAATGGGAAATTAAGAGAAATAGCAAAGAAAAATCTTTCGAGTGACTTTCACTTACTGTGTTATGACCTCTGCATGATAAATAGGTAAGCGGAGTTTAAATGATGTGAAATATGTCAATTCAGAATGCATTAGGATGCCATTAACAGACAGTAGCTTAGACATCAGGAAAATATTAAGATGGATAGATCACTTAGCAACAATAGGACAAAGAAGGTTTTAATAAAGGCAAGACAAGACAATGCGATACTAATATCACCAATGGTCCGGAGTGCTTTTTTTTTTTTTTTTTTGGGATATGTAACAATGTGATAAAAAACACTTATCGTTGAGACTAACAAGGGTAGAGAATTGAAAAACATTCAAGCCAAAGCTTTGTTTATTAATCAAGTAAGAAATCTGACCGCTAAATCCCATACCAGTAATGGAATACGAGTAATATTGTATTTCAGTCCCATAATAAATTTGTTTCATAATTTCATAACTGCAAAAGTGATACATAACATATTCCTTATGCCATCACCCCCATGGCAGACAATGTTTATGACACCATAATCTGATAAGATTTTCGGATGACCTAAGGCCATAGCTACAAAGCACTTCTTAGCATCATGACAGTTCCCTGCTACCCATATCCCGCTGGACGGTGCATGAGGCCACGAAGCTATCGATAAAAGAGATGCGACAAACTTGTGAAACTGCACTACTCCTCTTAAGAGCAGCAGGATCTGACAGAAGTTTACAAAAGACAATGAATTATATATAAATGCTTTGTAGGGTAACTTTAAAGTGATACACTTTTATTTGGTTTTTAAACTTGGAAACAAATGAGATTTTAAAATACTTGCAGAAATATCAGCCTGGCATGGGGGAAGCGTAAGGAACACATACATGTATAATACTGCACAATAAAAAAAAAAAAAGAAAAAGAAAATTCAAGTAATTAATTTTATCGTGTTATTTTCTTTTAAGCCCCAGGCTGATAGCTTTGCAAAAGCTCCAGCCACACAGTTACACCTGGGACATGCAAAATTTTCATTTCTATTGTCATTCTAAGTCACTACCATTTACCTTTGATTTTTACACTATTGACTATTCACATGAGCTTGTCATCAAAATATCTTATCTACAGCCAATATCGGGAGTGTTTGCAATAATCCAAAGATACAGGGGTGCCCAGCAATGCCCCTTAAACCCATCACTTCTACTAAGTACATGGACATGACACGCAACAGTTCAGAGACTGCTCTTGAATCTGCCTTCCCAATCCACCAGCCCCTTTTACTGTCAGTTAGCCTGATGATATGTGTATGCGAGTGATGTTTGAGGATATTATAATTCCTCCAGCATGAACACTTTAAAAAAAAAAAAAAACCCAAACCAAAAAAGCCACCACCAACTCTTTCTGCGTGGAAAATTTTAACACTCAGAAAAAAAATCATTTGTGACACAGGAGGTTTTGTGAGGCCAAAGCTCTGCCTTGTTTGAATAGGCAATAACATCAGCAAAAACAATCGGGGCAAACATTTTGGACGTGGAGCTGTACAGCACAGCTGGCTGCAGCTGCAGCACCAAAGCCTGCCGCCCACCCCACACAGAGCCAGGGCAGCGGGGACGGAGAGAGGGCAAAGCCTTAGGGCCACAACCCCCCTGATAAATCCACTCCTCATTTTCAATTATATTGTTTTAAATAACTTTTTAAGCAAAGAAAAAAAATCTTAATTTGCCAAACCCTCAGCTACAAGTGACAGGCAGAGTCCAAATACAGCAGCTTTTTTTTTTAAACCACTTAGATGACAACTGTAAGTGCAGAGACCTGACAGTACAGATAATGACAGTAACACGCTGCTCTGAGCCATGTACCTTTCACAGACAAGCTTTTGCTTTCATTTGCTATGCAAACCTGCTCAATGCCTCACGTAACTGCAAATAAATAAAAATGCATTTTAGGGAAACAGCTCCATCATGAAGCTGAGAAAGGGACCGCTGTGCTCCTACAGACCGCAGAGGTCATTCCTCTGTTGCCAACTTCCTTTTAATAATTCACCTCTCACATCCTACTCTCAGTTCCCACAGACAGCATCCTTCTCAAGGGGGGTATATGTTACACCCCAACTGGGTGTCACAGTGGATGGGAGCAGTTTTGCCATCAGCCTCCATTCCTCATATACTTTGGAAGCAGAGATAGGTTCATCAGCTTAGGAAAATACTGTATATTGAACTGCAAGAGGAAGTTTTTCAGACAAAAATGATAACCTCACCTACAATAGAGCACCCTGGACAACTGCTGCCTGGGACCTTTTCTGGGGCAGGCTCACCTGCGTGCAAGCCCCACCACAACAAGTCATTTAAAATCCTACTGAAGTCCCCACTGCTTTCAGTGGGAAGAATCCATTTACAGGTGGGCACAGAAAACCCCACTTTGGGCTTGCAACAGTTTAACTTCCATTAACTTCAGAATTTAAATTCCTCCCTGACAAGGAGAAAAAGAGCCATTTTAATGCAGTTTTGATTTACAATACACCAGCACGGTTCTGTTTGGTAGATGTAAGAATACAAGGAAGGTCCCAGTTCCTCAAGCCACTACTATGCAAGCTGTTAAGCTCTGCTGGGTATCACATAACATCAACTTCGAGATATACATGAACAGCAATTACAAGCTTAGCTAGAAGGCTGTACCTTGTTTTTGTGCAAAAGCTAGGCATTAAACAAGATACAACTTTGCAACTGCTTTGAAGAAATCTATTTTTTTCACTATTTGCCAAGTGGCCTCTTGGAAACAACTTTTGTATGTAACACTGGTTTGTTTTCATTGCTCTTCATCCTGCCAGCAGCAGAAGAGGTGCACACATTTAATATATTGCCGTATGCTCCTACTCCAGAAGATGCTCTCAAGACTGTGGCTTCTTCTGATAATTAGGGGACTGGAACATCTCTCTTATAAGGAAATGCTGAGGAACTTGGGTCTTTTTAGTCTGGAGAAGAGAAGACGGAGGGGGGATCTCATCAATGCTTATAAATACTTAAAGGGAGGGTGCCAGCAGGATGGGACCAGTCTTCTTCAGTGGTGCCCAGTGATAGGACAAGAGGTAATGGGCACAAACTTGAACATAGGAAGTTCCATCTAACCAGGAGGAGGAAATTCTGTACTTTGAGGGTGGCAGAGCACTGGAACAGGCTGCCCAGAGAGGTGGGGGAGTCTCCGACTCTGGAGACGTTCAAAACCCGCCTGGACGCCATCCTGTGCAACCTGGTCTAAGTGACCCTGCTTCTGGCAGGGAAGCTGGACTAGATGATCTCTACAGGTCCCTTCCAACCCCAGTGATTCCGTGATTCTGAAGAGTGAGCTGGCACTCCCACCACCATCATCAACCCCTCCTGAGGTGTATCCCCCAGGCACATGGGCAGAGATGATCCATGGACTATGAGGACAGACAGCTTCATCTGAAGTAAACACTTCGGAAAATTCGAGTAAAATCAGTCCAACCACTTTTCAAAGTTATTTTCACTCACCCTTCAGAAAATGCAATGTTGCAATTGAAACTGCTTACAGAATTAAAAAGTGGCTCAACTGAAAAAAAACCAAACAACACTGTATTTGGTTTGTTTCACAGAACTTGCTAAAAAAAGGACAACTGCTGATATCTTTAGACAATCGTCCTGATTAAACTTAAAGTTCGAAACAGCTTTTGCATGGTATTTCACAGTGCTTTGAACAAAAAGCCACCTGCAACATAAGCAGACAAGGAAGCCTTTGCCAGGTCCCTCCTTGCTTAAATTATACTGTTTATGTTTCACACTTCTTACAACCTTTTTTTTTTTTAAAAAAAAAAACAACAACTTTCATTTCCCTTTTTTTAATGCATACAGTGCTAAAGATTGAAATGCATTCAGGAAAGAGGTGCTGAAAATTGGAAATAAACCCAGGGAAACTTTGCAACAGGAAAGGAAATGAAAAATTTCTAATTGTAAGTACTTAAGTGAAGCCTACTGTAACACATACTGATGGGCTGTGATGCATAATAATAATAGCAATTACTGATTTTCTTGTTATTACATCCAATGTGCATTTATATACTCTGAATCACCTTTACAGAGAAAACAGGATAAACTGGAAAAAAATTTTAAAAGTTTATCAATTGCATGCTTCCAAAAAGCAATACATGAAATGCAAACCCTGCCTGGCAATGAACTTTTAGACCAAGATTAAATCCATCTCATTTCATATATGCAATATTTTCAACAATATTTTTTGAGTTCCCTAAATTTGAACACACTACAGTTACTTCTAAATAAACACTGATTAGTCATGCTAATGTTTTAGTTAATGTAGCATTAAATGCCACAAGTTTTTATCTGTTTCATTTCTCAACCTTTATTTAGCACCGACATTCAGTTTTTGCATTTAACAAATATACTATTTTACTGCAGTAGCCAAGTTTGTTCTTTATACAACGTGCAAGCATATTCCCAGGAATCACCCGAAGCCAACGTTAACATCTGTGCAAAAATTTATTCTCCTTTAGAACGTCATTTGGAAATTTTCCTCAGAAAATATTCCTTTCCCCACTCCTGAATACTCCACTGACTCCTTCCCTTCCCAAAAAGCCCCCAAAACAGTTCAGCATCGTCAGCACGGATTGACTATTGATTTAGTTGGAAGTTGCTTCTCTGGAGAAAGCACCTTCATCAGTGTTAGCTGCAGGGTTTGCTCAGCAAAAGGTTTTTGATGTATGCAGTAATACATTTGATGCATTACAAGAAGTTAAAACAAACTGAAAAATTATGTATCATTAAAAAAAACCCATCAAATACGTCACTATTAGATGCAGAAATGTACCAAAAAAGATCAAGTCATCAAGCCAAGGTTTTCAAGATAGCATCTAACGCCTGGCTAGTGCTTACGGAGCCAAAGTCTACTATTTATTACTGACTGTAATTGCAACAGCAAAGCCATAGCTCTAACAAGACCGGCACGACTGCAGTCATATCAACCAGCTACCAGAAAAGGCTGGACAAGTTTTCAGGGTGCACGTGATGTTTGTGAGCCTGAGGGTCTTTGCTGAAATGGCACATTTGGAAGAACAGTCTTGCAAGGGGAAATCCAAACTGTATTTTAGCGACTTCAATTCAGAACAAGAATGTGAAAAAGAATCTCATTTTATACCATTAAAACCACCTTTTAGCAGGGATGGTGATGAGGCTGATGTCTCATCATGCTGCTAGCCAACTACAGACACGTGGCACAGCCAAAAGGGCTCCCGAATTACCCCCTCCCTAGGTAAGTTGATCTGCACAGGCTTCTGGCACAGCATCAAGATGTCAAGACGCTTTTTCTATCAAAACCTTCAGGAATAAAATCACAGAAACTCAAAACACTCTTCCAAACCTCGCTCTGAAAGCACATAAAACCCCATTCATCACCACTCACTTCAAAAGCAGTGATGCTGAACTACACAAAGTCTACAGCTATATTTAAAAAAGCCTAAGTAACTTGATTCAGTAGCTGCAAGAGCTTTATGCTATTTATCCAGCTGCAGGGCAACTGGGAAAGGTTTTCTTCAAACACATGAATTTTTTGTAACAGCCTTAATTGTTTGATAGAATAACATGACACAGGAGTTGATAAACTCATTGCACATGTCCGAATTTGTCACCTCACCCTTTATCCAAAGCTTTCCCTTTGATTCTGGCCATCAAACTCATCCAGAAAATAAACGGTAGATCTTGACGAATAACTCACTCAATAGTTACTTGTGGCACATAAGCAACACAATCCCAGCAAGGAAGAAGGGCTGATATTAGCCTCCACCATCCAGCAATTGTATTACTACCAACACATTATTAAATAGCAATTACTGATTCCCCTGCTATGTTTTTAGTTGGAGCCTAAAGAAGTTAATAGAGAGCACAGCTGATTGGGACGAGGAGCTGGATTTTGGTTTATGTTTTGCTTGGTTTTCAGAAAGTCTTAAATATTTGGTAACCCACAATTCAAAACTTCTAACTTTCACTGTATAAAACAGTGAATTTTCCATAACAGAAAATATAAACAAAGATGGGATTTGAAAATTAAAACCCTAAAAGAAAGAGTAGCATAAAACAAGCCAGCGTGATTTCCAACAACTGCAATGTGTGAGTTACAAGTGTTCTATTAGCTTCTGCTCTCTGTAAAAGCTTATGGGTCCACCTGAAATATCTTTGATGGTCTGCAGTCGGGACCATTACAACAGCAGCTCTCCAAATACGCCAGAACATATTCACTGCAGTGCTTGACGCCTGGCTGAAACTTTACACTTTCAAAAAGTTTCACTTTCAGAAAGTTTCACTTATTTTGGAAGGGCACATACCACTTGCACAGATCCGTAAAGGAGTCACGGACACTGGGGAAGATTAACTGACCAGACACAGGAGTGGTGCCCAAACTACCCAACCCATTTCTCAGATTTGTATGTGGAGTCTTTTGCTTCTGAAGCCTCTCCTCGACTGTACCTGCAGGAAAGAAAACTTCTGCAGATATCAGATTTTTATGCTGGTAAGATGCAACCCCAGGTTGTTCTTACACAGCTGGAATTTGCAAATGCACATCTAAGTTTCCTGAATGGTATACTTATATATCATGGCCATCTCCTCCTGCAAAGTCCTGTTACATCTCAGTTGATAAATAACATTCACACTTTAATCGGAGAAAACCAATGCCTCAGCATAGATTCCTAACAAAAAAGTTTAGCAACCAAGAAAGAGAAAATTACTATTTTTTGCCCTAGTTTCCTTGAGCAGAAGTAAGAAGCAATACACCTCCAAAAGAAAAGAATTGATATTACAACACAAGTAGGTACTAGGGGTAATTACAATCCACTGACCTGTGTGCGTGAAACACAGAAATGTAAACCCAACCTTTCAGTCTACACTGGCTTTGTAAGTCATGGATGGAGAAAGTGTAAGTACTTTCACCCATTCCCCAAAATTCCACCAAATTTTTCAACCGTCAGTTAAATGCATCATTCAACATCCCTATTTTAGTGTTTTCTGAGACATCATGATCTCTGCAACTATCTGCATCCTCTATTTAAAATTACTTTCCAAGTAGCAGAAAAAATTGAAATAAACTGAATGAATTTAAATTCATTACCAATTAAGTGTAATTTAATTCATGATTCTTTCAACTTTCTCATGAGAATTGTGAGCTGCAGGAGGGATGCATACCTGACTGACGGAGCTTGATTTACTGCTGCTGGTCCCTCAGGAAATCACATATAGCTATATATAGCTATCAGAAACCTCTTGGCCCCAAAAATAGATTTTGAGAACAACATCTGCGTAAGAACTGAGCATGTGTTTCTAAAAAGGTAAGAGCATGCTAGTTTTTAGGAAGATAATTAAACCCCCAAAGTTAGCACCCAGGACGCTTAATCAGAGAGGCCCCTGTAGCAGTTCCAGATCACACTCCAGAGCCGGGAAACTAAACACTTTCAGACACCAAATAGCCAGAAGCAGCTTATAAACCAGACGAGACCCTGATTAACCTGATTTCAGAGGTTACAGGTATCAAAAATGTTAATTGCAGGTATATAAATGTTTTTTTTCCCCCGATTTCCACCTCTGTGACCAACCAGTAGCCAGTAAAGGTCCCTGCCTAACCGGGAAACAACAGCATAAGCAGGGGTGTCCCATAGCCCTATAAATGGAGACAGCACCCAAAACCAAAGAGAAATCTCCAGCAACTGATGGTTCAGCTGAACGCAGAGCATCGGAGCAGCTCTTGCATTTTCACTTCCTTCCCACAGCACTACTGCGTGGCTTATACCTATATTCCCTCAGTGCATTGAGAACAGCCAACAACGCCAAACGCTGCTGATGCTGGAAAACCACACACGCTGGAAAACAAGAATAATTATTTATCCCACACCACCTGACAAATACATCATTAATTCTTCTGGCACAATTGTTTATTCCTTGGACCTGCCTGGTAGCTTGTTTCTGGTGTAAGATGCGCAACAACTTTTACCAGCATCACTCTCCACCTTGCACCCAGGTACACACTGTCCAAGTGCTGAGAAATATGTAATCTGCTTGAGATAAAATTTAACTTTTATTTTGCATTCTGTAATACCAAATGAATAAATATTAAGAAAAAAATTTTTTAATAAAAAAATAAAAATAAGCAACTGCAGTCATTTGCTCCTAGCCAGCAAAGGAAGATGATATGGTGCTGACCCAAGCTCTCTTGAAAAGTTACCTATAATAATATATAATACAGAATAATGCCTAAATTAGGTATAATGCATGGACTGGGAGGCACTTGTGGGAAAACCGGAACATCCAAGTACTTGTGAGAGACGACCGGTGAAAAAGATTCGAACACCCCACAAGAAAGGAGAATCTCAGAAGAAAAAGCTTTGCCCAGCCTAACTCAGCCACAGAGCCTCGGCAGGAGCAGGCTGGTCTCGTGGCAGAAGGAGGTGCACAGAGAGCTGTGGAAAATCTCCTTTGCGTCATTCTTTTTGCATCCTTCTGAGGCATCTTAATTCTGCTTACAGGGGCTGCGATGACTGAAGGGGCGGTATACATGAAACAGATTACTTCCCGTGGGTTTAAAAGGAAAGCAGTAGGTATGGGTATGGAGAATCTGGTCAGGAATTAAATTTGACACAGAGTAGTTTCAGAAATAACAAGACAGTGTAAACAAAGTCCTGAAGATGCAAAAAAGTCTTAAACATGAGAGATATTTTTCTTCCTTCCCTTTTTTTTTTTTTAAAGCAAAGAACCCCTTCCCCTAGCCCACTTTTATTCAAGGTACAGAAGAAGAGATTCCACATATACAAACATTAGGTTTAAAACAGGTTTACCTAAAACATACAAAAGAATTATAGTCCCTCAAGTGGTCCCTTACAAAGTACAAGAATATAAAAAAATTTTTCAGCATCTGAAACTGCTCCACTCACCCCTTGAGGTAGCTCAGATATTCTTCTGCTATCGACTCCCCACTCAGGTCTAATATTTCAGCAGAAAAAAAAATGAAGTTGGGAAAAGTCACCAATATTCAACTATAAACTTTGCAATAAGAAAAGCAGATTTTTCTTATTATCTAAGCTGTTATTCCTTTAAAATAGATGACTAATTGCATGACTATTCCTTTAAATTAGATGACTAGGAACAAGAAACCTTTTAACTATAATGAAAAAAATCTCTTGAAAATACTTCAAACTCAGGTAACTAAAATTCCCACCTTTAAAACCTGGTATCATACAACTTCATCGTAAGTTACAAGTAACTTAATAAAAACACTGATTAATAAAGTTTATCTTTCACATCACGCTACAATCAAAGCAGCAATTCAGCTGCAGAGGACTATTTTACTTGTAATAATTCATGCTCTGGGGGCAGAGTAAGTTCTTATTTCCTACAATAAAATGGCTACATCACAAATTGTTATATATACTCATATATATTTTTATATGTTTGTGTGTATATATGTATATATAAAATACATATCTATGTATATAAGCTCATTTTTTTAATTTTGCCCACAGTGCAATATATATAGCCATTTTAGTGATGATTTATTTTAATATATTTATTTTTATACATGTATATTAATATATACATATAAAAATATGTGTATCTAATTTTTTATATTATTTTTATGTGTGTATGTGTATATATATGTATATAAGCTCAGTATCTTTTGCTTTTGCCCATGGTGCTCATTTTACATGAACAACTGACACGCTAACGTTAACAGCATACCGGTATACATACATCAAGAATAACATCCTTCCTTCATGTATGTGGGACTTAATTGAATTAGCCTGGGTACGTGTAACAGCATCGCCAGGGAGGGCAGCCGTAGCTGCAGAAGCCACCCAAGAAGCTGGGTTAACGCAGAAGCAGCTCATTCAGATTGAACTCAGTGCTGCCCTTTGAAGGGCTGCGGCGTTTACGCTGTTTCATTTAAAACCAGCTCGGTATGTTTATGGGAGCGGCAAAATACACTTAATAAATACCACGCAGAGATACCCACTGTAACACTTCTACACTGCTGCCAGCACCAGTTACCTGCCACGGTATTTTCTTGTGCGCTGGAGACGTCCAGCTTGATAAAACTCTGCTTTACATTCAAACCTTCCACAAGAGTTTTTTGCAAACGGCTCAGGTAAACTTCAGCTGCATCTGGGCTTGCTTCACCATAAAAGGTGGCATCCCACCAGCCAGCCGTCTCTATTACCCCATAAGCTCATAGTTTCACAGCTTCAGGTCTTCACGTGGAATGGCTGGCAGAAAATTCAGACAAAATTGCAAGTAAAAATTGTTGATTTTTCAATACTGGAGAGAAGCATACAAAAACCAAAACCTTGTTAAAACACATCTTAAGTAAATTCCATGAAAAATAGCAATTCGTATACATACCTCCGACATTTGTAGAATTCTAGTGTAACAAACTGTAAAAAACCCATCTGTAATATGCAAAAGGAACATGGTTGAGAAAGTACTTGCAATGTCTTAGGGGATTATTTAAGCGTTTTAACGAAGTATTTAAGTGTGTCTTGTCTATTTGCTTAGCAAAGACTACTTTTACTTAATGTGTAAAACAAAAAGGTATTTGGAAGTCTCTCACCTTGAATTCAATGGCAGGAATTGGCAGTACAGAACCACATTTCTATTACCAACTGTTTAGTTTGAAATCCTTGCATTCATTAAATCCTTGCATTTACTGCCACAGCACACAAGGTATAAGTGCACATTTCCAAATATAATCCTCCGTCTGATCTATAATTCGTTTTTTATAAACTCTAAGTGCTGTAGTAATGCCACTCAACAACCTTATTTTCAAATTGAATCAAACTCTGTACTATCATCTAGAAATAGTTTCGTGATCTCCACTGCCTTGCTCTCAACAGACCGTTAAGTCAGTTCACCTGAGCTGAAATACAACGTCATGAACCTAGTAGAAAAATGATTTAATGTATCTCCCATGTGCCTTTTCTAGACAGAAGCCCGGCTGGATGATTTCTTTCCTTGTGGAAACAGCTATATACGAGTCACGTGAGATTCCCTGGACAGACATCAGGTCAATTAAAAGTTTTATTTGTTGTTCCATGTCCATCCTCTTGATGAATCCATCAACAACATCTTTACCAATATCCAGTAGTGAAACTAAAAAACTCTGGTTTCTCTTGCTGAACTTCTCTCCTCCAAAAGTGCTAACAGATAACAAAGCAGAGACTAATTGAAATTGATTTTTGCCGAGGCGATTTTAACATCTACAAATTTTTCTATGAAGAAAACGAATGAGCCACTGGCAAACAGCTCTTGAGCAGCAGGCGAAGATGGTTAGGAATTCACAGGCATAAGAAGGAAAAACGTTTTTATGTTTCGAATGAATTATTGTTTCTTAAAAAGAAACAGTCTGGAAATTAGTAGTGTTAAATCAAACAGTGGCAACCAGTCAAAGATGTTTGCCAAGTCAAGGTGGTCTAAATGGTTTCCACCCAACTTACTGCTCAGGTCCCCAAGGAGGGGACAGGCACCCACGTTCTCGGCAGCTCTCCCCTTGCAAAACCCTGCCGCCACCACCACAGCCACGGCACATCTGGCCGGGATGCTGAAGCCGGCAGCTCACGCCATGCGGCACTCCTTGAATAACAACATGTCAAGTTATCTCAGAGACGTTCCATGTGCGTGGGCACACAGGAGCCCACTCTTCTGGAGCAACGTGCAGAATTAGAAAATAAATGTTTTTGTAAGTACAATATCAAATTATTATCTGATTAACTATTGACTAACGTTGCCAAAAAGATTTCGCTCTTGGAAACAACATGCAAACAAAAATTTCAAGAATAGAAGAAACACCTGGAACAGATAACAATTGCACACCTACCACAAGGGATGGCAGAAAATACACTCACAAGGATGTTCAAATAGCTCGTTTCTACAGTTCACCTTTATTCAGCAAAGTAATTTCAGTCCACGTTTAATCATACTGAAACACATGCCTGAGCGCTAATCTTAAAGAATATAGTATTTCCTTGCGTGGTTGCTGTGTTTTTTGTTAAAACAACTGAAGTATCTTGTGTTACGAGTCCAGATAAGAGTATCACTGCACACTGTACAGGCTAGAGCTTTGCAGTTTAACTCGACAGCTAGCTTTCCTCCTGAAAATTCCTCTGCTTTCTACCTTGCCTTGTCTTCCTTGCAACTACAAGGAATTAATGGCACAAAAAAGAAAAGAAAAAAAAAGAAAAGAAAAGAAAAAAGAAAACCAAGTGCCTGCAGCAAGTATTTTTGGTTAGCATTTAGCTGCTGCTAGTTCCCAATGCCCACGGAGAGTGACGAGTATAACTTTAAAATCGTAAGACAACAAACAGAAAATCTTTTCCTAGCAAGCTATCAAAAAACCCAAACACTGCTGTACTGCACACTATAGTTTTCTTCTGGTTGGGCCCTGGATACAAGCATAGAGAAACTAAAAAAATATCAATTCCAAAGATATCAAATAGGACCAGAACTGCATTTAATAGAAAAGAACCAGGAGAAGAAAAAGAAGAAAAATGCCTCTTGACTGTTCAGAATTTCTTTATAATAACTGGGAATTTTTACTGTAACATACTTTTTTTTAACAAAAAAAAAAAGAACTGCTGTATAACCAGGTCTGATGACACTACAGAAAAGAATCATACCTTTTCAATATGTAAGTGGCTAGCACACACTCAGCTACCAAATGGAAGTTAGGTCCGAGACCCACAAACATCACTGGAAGTTACCACCATCCACCCAGAGTTTTTTTAAATCTGTTCTTCTGTTCAGTGACAGAACAGTTGACTATTGCTTCAGAAACTATAATATTAACCCAATTTTAATGGAGAGATTCTACACCAGTGACATGAAGTGAAGGTCCAGCTCAGAGCACCCAGTGAACACAACCCAAAGCCCCATGTCTCTTAAGGTAAGGGGATACGTTTGGCCACCATCATGCATTTTTAGAATACAAAAAATATCAAATATGAAATACCGTTCCTTGGTGTGAGTACTAACACAGTCATTACTTAAACAGTTTGTTGGAAGACTTTAGACAACTCAGATTTGGGCAGGCAACATAGCTTTTAAACAAAAAGAAGTTACCAAATATTAAAGTAAGAGATGAATCAACTCCAAACCTCACTACCCAAGTCTTGCTTCACCTACGCCAAAGCCAAGGAGGTATTAACAAAGAATACTGCACGTCCAACTAAAACATCAGGTTTTTATTAACTTCCAAATGAATTATCAAAAAAGCATGAAATGGCTGAGTGCAATCCTCATTTTTTCTTTGCAGGAAAGTTAAGGTTTTTGTTACTCAACAGCCAATGACTTTTAAAAAAAATTCTCTAAAGGAACTAAGTTACATTGTGCCTGCATGATTCTGTAATTCCCTGAAGATTTAAAGCCCAGATCGGTAAAATCAAAGTTACTGAGCACATCTGCTTTGTATTAAAACTAGCGTGTAATTACGGAGTCGAAACACCTCTACACCTAGACCACACATGCAGTATGACAGTGAGAAGGGGCCGGCACCTCCTTGGCAGCTCTACGTGTGCATCACTGTCTGCATTAACTGGTGACCTGTGAAACAACACACACAACTGGTTATGGATCCACTGCGGTTGACGTTCCACCCTTATTCATTAATTACAGTTACCACAGTCTGTATTTAATTACCTTCTATGAGCAGGAGGTTCAATTAGATGAATAAGGCTGCTATACAATAATGTTCCATTTTGCAGATTCTATTATTATAAATCAGAAAATTAAAAAACTGAGATAGTGCTTATGATTCCTGATTAACGCTTCGTAACAAACAGCAGCCGTTCCTTTTCAGTCTTGATCTCCGTGTAGCTCATTACCAAGACCCTCACAGTCAGGCCCCCAGTGCTGCGTGGGTCAGTGCTAACACAGCAGTGCACCAGTGCCCATCCCCACTGACCCGAAAGGCATCTGCACCCAGATGAAAGAGCAAATTCAACAACAGCCCATGCAAATGCTAGAGATCACGTTGATAAAAGCAACTAGTTCATCCTCCACTGAAGTGCTACCACTATGGTCCAAACCTAAACCTACAAAAGATGAGGTTTGCTCACCCTCCTCCGTGCTGCAGCCCAACAAGATCCAGAAAATTCAGGTTCAATCCCCTCTTCAGCCATAAAGCAAATAGGTAAAGAAATGTAAAAGATGAAGAAGTGACCGGACAATGCCTTTCATTCCTTCACTTGCATCAAGTTGAATGCCTTTTAAAAATGTACTTTTCTGTATTTTATGTTTAATGTTTTTAAGGTCTGCCTAAATTCAGATTATTTTTTTTTATTTTTTGATCAAAAGTTTGCCAGTTGTTTCGCTTGTTTTGCACCATGTCTGCCATGGCGTCGCTACCATGCACACTCTTACTACTCTAAGTTTAAGAAAATAAAGTACTTTTTTTTCGAAGTAAAAAACTAAAGAACTTAACATTTACCATATGATGGTATCAAATGCAGGGAGAAAAAAAAACCTGTGCATTGATTCCCTTTCTGGGAAATTAGGCAAGGAGCACAGGATGTTTTAGCACAGAAAAAACAAGTCTTTCCCCAAAAGGCAATAACTGGGTTGTATACCCAGGGTCAGGGTTACAAAGCCCCCGCAAACAGGGATTGATTTTCCTTCCAGCCGGGGAGGGCTGAGCACTCCGGCAGTCCCGGGCATGCCTCTGGCCTGGTTGGGTTCTTCTCACCATCTCAAGGTAAAGCCTCAGGGACCAGCAAAGGTTTTTGGGTTAGCGATGAATAGTGCTACTGTTTGGTTTTTAATTGGTGGGAAAAACCTTATTCCCATTTTTTTGTTTGTTTTCAGTTACAAGGACCACTGGCATCTAACAAAAAAGAAAAAAAAAAATCTCATGACGACCTTCTTTAAGATGGCTGTAGTTAAAAGTAAGACAGTGAAACCAGTGCTATGATACACAGAATATATTTGCTCATTCTAGCACTGGGCACTTCACAATTCTGAACTGGACTGGTAGATTATTCCTGAAAAAAAAAAATATTATACCTGTAAAGCTTCTCGTAATTTTATTTTGAATTTTAAAAAACCACCTATTTTCCCCCCTCTTTGTAAAGAAAGCATCCACATCTGAAAGAAGTTATTTTCCACCTATAATAAAAGGTCACTTATTACCCCACTTTGCGAACACAAAAGAAACCTCCAGCTGAATGGGGTCTCCACAGAGGGGAACAGATGGGCCAAGCGTATAACATAGCACTGCTGTATTGACTGGTGATGGAACCGAAGTCACATCGCCATGGCAACTCCTTTACTGCCTCCTCCCTCAAGATAACAAGAAATAGCTCACAAGAGGTATTTTAGGAAATCCATAAAAAGAGAAAAATTGTGTTTCTTCTTTCCAATTATTTAAAACGTACCTACAAAAGGTGCTTTCAGGAAACGGGTGGATCGCATTTGCTTCGACAAAGTGAAAAATAATCTTTGCCTGTGCCGTGAAGACTTCCGATGAATGCCAGATATCGATCACCCTTCTAAAACGTTAACTGCAAACTTTATAGCACCTTCACTAAAAATGCTTATGCTGATTTTCTGATATATCTGCTTTGGTTTTGTATTTTCCTAATTAGATAGAGAGAGCCATTTGAAGCAAGATCTAATGAAAACCAGCTTACTTCTCTGAAAATCATCTGAACTTAACCAGAGGTGACACCTTCCTGCAATGCTCACGTCATTCTTTGTATCGTTATTGCATTTAATCATTACAAATGCTGAGGACTCCTTTTCTGGCAAAAATCCCTGAGAAACACAAAAGGACTAAGACTGTACCAATAAACAAGACCACGCTCCCCAACACGAGGGAGGGAATGGAAAGACGGTGGGTGCCAGTGAACTCCAATTTCTTTCAAGCAGGATATCCCCAAGCTTTTAAACAATAATAAACGCTTCATTCTCCAAATACAGTTCTCTGAAGTGCTTGTTTCCTTCCAATTGAAATTAATTGGGTTTTAATTTTCAGTAGAAGATTCCATCTCTATTTTCAGACTTGTTTACAGCAATATACGTCATAAAGACAATTAAAACTGCGATAGATATTATTTACAAAAGGACAGACCTCTGAATGCAGACTGCTTATTAAATAGTCCTAGCAAAATTCTTGCAGAAAGCTTAAGAAACTAATAAACATACTTGATTTTTATAGCATTACCTCAAAACACCAGGAACATAACCCAAAGCAGTTCCAGCTGTTTCATGTACACTTGAATAATTTTGGAAACTTTCATTTCTGACGCACCCCTGAAGGGCCCCACTTAGATTGTAAATGTTTTTGTTTTGGTTGGCAGAAGCCCCTGTACAATCTCTGATTTAATATCAGCTTTAAAGCAATAATAAAAATAATAATCTCACTCACATGCCAAACCACCCATGCTGCCGCGGACCCCAGGGGAGGGACTGGCTGTGGGAATCCGGCTCATCAGTTCTCATCGTGTTTTCTTAACTCTCTGCAAATTTGAAGATGCCGTAATGGAGCTTTCCTCGCCCTGACCCCTGGGCAGCTGAATTCAGTCATTTTCCGTAATTAAGCGGCCCCAGCACTGGCACAGTAGGCTGTGTTCAGCTGTTGCAATTTGGGGTAAGAACAGCCAAACTACACATGATTTCTGAAGACAAAGATTTTTAGGGAATGGTCACAAAGCTTCCCAAAGTTAGGTACAGCAGGCAACAGAAACACAACACACTGCTTAGCTGCTCCTTTTTTTCTTGCTATATTCTGAAACTCAGTGGGTTTTTTCCCCACATCTAGGAAGTGCCACTATTTAAAATGTACATGTTTTTTGATGGCTTTTGCTTGCTTCTTTTCTCTTAAGACATCAAGCATTGTCCTTCAAAAAAGTCATAAAATGGCAGAAAATCTCTCCCACTTGCCTCTGCACTACTCACCCTCCCTCATCTTTTCTGCTTCCATTTTACAACACACACTTGACAATAAAGCATTTCCACCCCTCTCCGTGCAGAACCCACCAGACAATGCTCCTGTCACTCAGAGCTCCTGTCCAGGGAACTGCAGATGACGGGACCTTTGCTTTCTGCTGCTCAGAAACATCTGGCTCCATCCCCAAACTCTTGCACACTCATCCCACCGCTCTCTTGGCCGTGTCAGTCATCCCCTGCACACCACTCAGCACTGATAAACTGAGGGTTTCATAGAATCAGAGAATGGTTTAGGTTGGAAAGGACCTTAAAGATCATCTAGTTCCACCCCCCCTGCCATGGGCCACCTCCCAGTAGACCTGGCTGCTCAAAGCCCCATCCAGCCTGGCCTTGAACACTTCCAGGGATGGGGCTTTCATCTTAGGGTTAAAATTTACCGCATTGTATTTAGCTTGAATTTGTCTAACTAACGATACCTTGGCCTTCTATTTTTTCTCTCAGAGTACCAAACTATCTCTCTTCTGTCTCAGATGACATGGTTCCCAGGCCTTTAAATCATGCCTGTGCATCTTCTCAAAAACTTTTCCCACCTGATGGAAGGACCCGCCTGCCCCAGCCCTGCTCAGTCCCACTGGAGAAGCAATTTCCTGTACCTGAAACAGAAGGAATACCTCATTTTGGCCATAGCTCTGCAAAGCAAGCTCTGGACACTCACGCTCATCTGCCAACCCATCCTAATTCTGAGTTGCTGCTTACCGAGATAGCCCATCATCCTAAGTATGACACACAGCTTTTGCTTCTGCACATCAGACTTCATCTTTCAATGTATTAAATCATATATAAAATTAATCCCATTAAACCAGGTGATCCGGCGGTGTCTGTGCCTATGACTTCTCTTCAGTAATCTCCATCTTTGTCCAAACTATAAACATCATCAATGATGTCTTTATCGTTTTTTTCTGTATCATGGATAAAAATGTCAATGAGGATTAAGACAAAAATGATTCTCTACAGGACTCCGTTACAATCTACCCATTTTTAAATCCACTTAATCTTCACAGTGTTCATTTTGTATCATTCTAGTTTTCTAATTAAAATGTTGCATGGTATCAAGTCAAATATCATAGAGAAACCTAGATTGTTAAATCAACACTATTATCCCCATTAAAAATAATCCTATAAAAAGACCCTGCAGTTTGATAATTTATATACTATAAATCTGTGTAGACTACTGTTAATTTGATTTCTACAGTTTCAACCCAAACCATTACTTTTTTTTAACATGCGGCAAGCAAACTAGTAGTAGAGGCAAAAAGAAGTTGTAATCAGCAAAAAGTAATTTACACCATGGAAAAAGATTATTCAAAACCTTTTGAAGCTAAACCTCAGAGTTAAACTGGGCACCACCGAAAACAGGTGTCTGAGTTGGAGCTATAACATCATTTTAAGAACATCTACCTCTACCAGTGACTCCTCTGATGCACCACCCACACTCCTGCAGCCAAACCAGTTGTTCCAAGTAGGAGGAAGACTTCAAAAAATATCTTTTGGTCTCTTCATTCTCCAGATCCCATCTCGTTAATTTAAAACAAACAAACAAAAAAAAAAAACCCAAAAAAACCCAGTTTTGGATTTGGTGGAGGAAGAGAAAGGCACAATGATATTCACAGAGATATGGTGACATAAAGATACTGGTACATCAGGAAACTTGTTTTGTCATTATATTGCACTGTGTAAATAGAAAACATAATTAATAAGGATAGGTATGTTGATTTTGGTTCCTTTCAAAACCTGCAGGCAAGGGGAGGAGAACAGGGAATGACAATATTTGGCAACAGGAAGAAAAACAGTTCCAAATGAGACATTTTTCAATCCTCATAACTAGTTTTAGTAACAACTGAGAATAAAAATAAACTTATAAACACTTTTGTGTCCTTTAGAGTGCTCAATTTAAACAGCATATTAAATCTAAGTCATATATAACATTATAACAATGCTCTTTTTGCCCTCAGTATGAATTAAGAATATTAAATATGTATGTGAAATAGTAGCCCATGCTGGAATGTCCCCAGAACGAAATTCTTAATATGAGGGTTTTTCCTTTCTTTTTTTTTCCCTCCACTTCAAGCCGCAAAGATATTCAAAACTAGGTCAAGCTTACAACACCCAACGAAAGTAACGGGACCTGCAATTTCTTGGATTAATTTTTTTTAAAGCATCTTCCTTTAAAATTGACCATAAAAAGACTTTCAATTGCCTTTGTGAAAAGGGCAAATACAGATATGGATTTCTCTACCTCCCTAGAAACAAGCATACACAAAAATAAGGTAACTACTAAAACACAGCTTTCTTCCTATCCCTAGCAGGCACTGCTGCTCTGAAATTACATCTATTATCAAGCAAAGTCACTCAAGCAAAGTCACTCAAACTACATGTCCTCTACAGACTAACCCACTGTGCAAAACATACAGAATTTCTAAGAAATTAATAGAAACCAGATATCCAATTTTTAGGAATAAATGTGTAAAAAAAATAAACGTGACTCTCTGCTTCGCTACATGTATGGCTAAAAGGGACATACCCATCAACCTTAAATTGTCAGACACCGCTTCTTAATTTGCATTTTATCACCTTCTAAATTCTAACAGATGCCAAAGTCAACTTTTATTATTTTTTTTTAAATAGTAAAATAGACTTAGAAAATTAAGGGAAGGAGACATTACCTTCCCCTCTGCTGTCCATCCCACATGTCCCTGATGTGCCAAAACATCCTACCTATTTCCCCACCTGAAAGGCAAATCATCTGGCCCCAGACTGGTGTAGAGATGATGGATTACATCTTCTGCCAGCCAAATTGAGAAATAAACCTGTTCAATTTCTAACAAACCCTCACTAGTCACCCCTTCCTCCACCCCCATTCGTATACTGGTAGACAACACAGTGCTTCCCAATCACTCCATGGACCTCCACCCTTATTACATGTTTTTCACCTTTTTTGTGTGGTGTTCATCATCTTCCTTGCAAAAACCTGTTGGCTGTTAGATACGGCTCCCATATTCCCTAAATTACAGCTTTCAGTGGAAAAGTGATTTACCTAACTAAAAACGCATTTGACAAGACAAACTCTAAACAAGTATAAATTTAAATTCCAAATTCCATCTCTCTGAAAAAATGCTGCAATCAAATTGGCTGGATTGCTGCAACGCATGAAAATCACCAACTCCAACTGCTAGAGCTGTGGAAGTGAAGAGGTGGGATGTTTGGGGGAGGAGAAGCAACACCTGACAACAAGGAGACCTGTAATCCACCAGGAAACTAACTTCAGCCTCTGCAGTAGATCCCGTAAGGTTCTCATGCAATGCAGCTAAGGAAATACAGTGTCAGAGATACGGAGCCTGGGTAGAGGTACCTTAGTGGTGAACCTAGTTTTCACTGCAGTCAATGACAAACAAAAAAAAAACAAGAGAAACCTCTGGTTGTATCAGTAACAGGGCAAAGTAAGTATTAATAGGGATTAATAAATAAATGCTGGTCTACTAAACTAATAGTCAGTGCTGAATACTGAGGAGTGGCTTTGGATCCCCACACCACCAGTAAAAACCAGTGGAACATCAATAACTTGGAAAGAAGAAACAGGCAACAAAGGATTATGAGAAAACCTTAGGATAAATTCTTATAACTTCAGTTGGAAAGCAGCACAAGAGATGATCTGGTCCAACCCAACCTCCTTCTCAAAACAGGGCTCCAAAATGCAATTTGTATGCTACTAATTTCTGAGGATTTGGGAAACACGTATACTGGCTGAGAAGTCCAGGTAATGCCATGAAGCTATAGTACCACCACTGACAGAAAGATGCTGGAACATAAGTAACTAGAAGACCAAATCCAAGTTGTGGGCAAGGTTAATTAACAGCTAGTGATCAAAACAGTCAAGAGACGTGAAGCCATCTACAATGTTTAAATAAATCACCACGGATTAGTGCCTCGTTAGCACAGTAGGTTTTATGCATGGGATGAAACTTCTTGAGGCACCTGGGAAGTGCTGGGGACAGATAGGACAAAGAAGGTGCCAAATTGTTGATAGACCATCAAGCGATCTAGTTGGATCAAGACAAAAACAGATTTACCAGAAGACCTAATAAATGAAATGAGGAGCTGGGCAAAAAGTGCTGGATTCCTCTATCTGGCTTGACATCGTCAACCCCAAAAAATAAATCAGTGCTGTGACAAAGCTAACTGAAGAAAATGTGTATTGACTTAAGAGCACTTGTCTTGAGCTGTGTATTTCTGGTGTTAAAAAAGGCAGAATTGTACCATGAAGAGCCTACATCAGTTTTTCTTTTCTCTCACACACTCTACAAACAGTTAAAATGAAAATTAAAATTTGTGTTTTCTAAGGAGCCAGCAATGCTGAAGCTGCTGGATGAGTGCGAAGGATTAGCACTGGGCCAGGTGGGAAGGAAGTCAACTGGAGTTTCCAAATTTGAACAGTATTTTCTGAACAGTGGATCTACATCCAAGAAAGTGCTCAACGACCTCAATTCAAAGGCTCCCATCGGATTGTTTCTACCACGAGCAGGTGGGAATTCGGTCCCTTGGTCCCTTCCTGCAGCCTGATGGACCACCAGCGGGAGGCTCCTACTACTGCCAGCTAAAAAGCCTTTCATATTAGGACAACCTTCTGTCAGAATCCTTTTGTGACAATGACAGATTATCACACTAAATTATGAATAAAAGAGGCAACGACTTCTTTCTGGAAAAGCACCAAAACTGAGGGGAAAAGGCTCATCAAAATATTTCTAATAGGTCTCTGAAAAATTATTTGTATACAGTGAACACATCTTGGCATGAAGAATGTACCACGCCAAGAGTATTTATCTTGACCTAATTTATGTATGTACAAATATATTTATATAATATTATATATTTATATTATATAAATTTACACAGTATAAATTTGCATATCTATTTTATATATGTTTGCATGTGTATTTATATATAAAACCCTCAACTTTTAATTGGAAAGACACACAGCCAAATTAAAAGGGAACAATGTATAAGAGTTAAACTACAGTTGCTATTCCCCTGCCTCTTGTAGGGGTCTTCCTGACTCGTGAGGAAAGTCTAAAGCAACCCTCATACTTTATCCACCACAACACATTGCTGATAAACTACAGGGACTTTCCAAGGTATTTCCACAACGCCCTGAATCACTAGACGCTTTAACTGATATTCTCTCAGTACAACCTGTTTTGCTTGAAAAAAAATTACATTGCAGTTACGCAACACTTCTTTAAGCCATGGAAACCCAGGCAAAATTTTGTTTATTGGTATCCGAATCTCCATATAAAACAACGACATTCAGATATTTCCTGGCAACCGGCCCCACAGTTTACAAGCCCACACCACTTTGCAAATATATATGGTAAGATATTTATTGCAACCCATCCAAAGTTTCTTGACTGTTGATTCAGTATCTGCTTCCTGTAGTCCCGCTGAACGTTTACATAAGACCATTGCTTTTAATCTTTATGTATTTGCTTTAAATGTGCCCTGACAACCACTTAGAAAAGTGGCATTTTCCTGACAAAAATGAATCATTTGCCTTCTACCACCAAGTTGCAGATCTTTGTTACCAAAATAGAAAGGCTAGAACATGCCCTAGGAAGTCTCTTTCTCCACTTTGAAATTATAGGGAACAGATATACTCAATTTGAAAATCCTGTGACAAAGTAAATTAAAAAAAAATTTAAAAGTGACATGATTTCCAGAAGCACGGGAGTAACATATTGTGATGAGTGGATTGCAAGAGGAAAAACACAGCGTGGAATTGCACAATTCCTTTCTTAGTCAAGGTACTGCCACCACATTCTGCTGAGAAAACCTTTTTGTCCCTCTGATTTAATGATAAATTTCATGTGACTTTTCTTGGTTGGAGGGACAGAACAGAAACAAAACCAAAACACTGTCCTGACGTGTTAGCATTAAAGAACTAAACTTCACCTCTTTTATTGTTACATAAAGTTCCATTTTTGGCCTGAACAAGGCGGGGGGGAGAAAAAGAACATAACCACAATCATTCTCAAACCAAGAATCCATTAGAGGTCTAAAAACATAAAGGAGAAATCCTTTTTAAGGAAGAACAGGCTTTGATTTCCAGCCCTATATTCCAGTTTGCACCACCTTTGCTTGGCAAAGAGTGGTCAGTGCTAGACTCCTCCTCATCCAAAGCGTCTGTAACAGTCTCACCTCCTCGTGTCCTTTCACACTGTTAACCACTTCTGGTTTTTTAAGCCTTGACCTTTCCAAGGCTATCCCTTCCTATTTGTATTTTATTTGTGACATCCTTCCCAGAAACGAGTCCTCTTCCTCCAACATCCACCAAGGTTCAGATGTTGACATCCTGCCCATCCTGTTCCTTGGTTTGGGCAAACTCCATCATCTTTAAGCTGACAGCTCAAACTCCGCATTTCTCCAAGACAAGACTAATTTTAAACTTTGCGGAGGTACAGAACATGCATTCAATAACTATCACTTTGCTCTCCATCCTCCCCTGAGACTTCATCCATCTCCAATTATTCATCTCAGCAGATAATACCATCAGGCCGCTGCTTCACAGCAGAGCATTATCAGTAATTTGTCTCCCCCTCTTCCTGTGCCATTTTGGCTAGATGTAAGTTGTGCTACCTCTACTTTGCAATTAAAAAAAAAAAAAAATAAATCACAAACCCCAAACCTGATGAGGAACACAATTCTTTCCTACTATCTTTAAGTCATCTACTATACGTTTTCCCAATGGCCCTGATGAAAACCATGTTCACCCATCAAGCCTTTGCCAAATATCACTACTTAGCTATTTCCTTCCCTTGTTCTTTTCATCATCTCTCTCTTTAAACCCCTGAATTTAATTGGATTTTGGATACTCAGGCACAACTCAAGATTTTTTTTTCCCCCATTACATGTAAAAGATGTAATTACGGTTGCTCACCTCCATTTTCTATCTACTAAGGATACAAAATACCATTTGCCTGCTTGCCGTATTCGCCTTCAAACTTCTTCGCTTTTATAAACAGCATTATTCCTTAGTATGTAATCTTTTTTCCCTTAACAAAAAATCCTACACCAATGTCTCTTTGTTGTAATACCACAAACCATTATTCTTAGTCAACAGCATAGATGTCCACCAAGTGACAAATGCAATTCTGGGGGGTTTTTTGCTGAAAAACCATTTGCTTCAGAGTGGTTTCCTACTACGAGCTTACTTCATCAGCAAGTTGAAACATAGAGTGACCTCTCCATATGGCACTTTCAACATATGGAAAAAAAAATACAGATGCACAAATGTTTTGTATAAACCAGAGAGAAACTACAAAGCATCCTTCAGCTCCAATTTATCTCCTTTGTACTGATACTGTAATTTAGAAAAATTAAAATGTTCCACAGTTCGTCTTTGATAATAACTCACATTTCTAAAGCACTTTTTCAGTCTGTTGTTTTTGAAAGAATGGACTATAAAGGTCTCCAGTAGTAAGCAAGAAGATCTTTTGTGAACGAAAATGCCAGTTACTGATGCCTATCAGACAATCAAATGTGCCCCTCCTGTAGGCAGGTACACTCGTTCTCAGAAAGACCGACTGAGGACTGAACTACTGCTTTCAGAGAAATTAATTTTTTCCTTCAAAATTCTTCAGAAAGTTGTTTTGGCTTTTTTAACAGTAATTCCAAAATATTTCAAGTCATGTGAATAATGATCTCAGGTTATTTAACCAAAATATAATATGGGTATTGCCACAGAGAACCATTTTTTTATTTTCCATGAAAAGGAGAAAGGTTCAATACCATAAAATCAGACCCATATAGAGAAATGCCAGGACGGAGTTCACTAGTATGTCCCAAAATCTGAAAAACAGACTTGATAAAAAAAAAAAAAACACCAAACCCTCAATCTCTCAGATTCTTCTACCCGATCCTCTGCATTCAACAGCTTAATGCAAGAGATGTGTGTAGCCAGCTACTTTGTGATACATTAACACCCACAAAGCAGTTTTACAGACCTAAAAGCATCAACTTACTGCTCTCCCGGAGGCAAACAAAATCAAACAGTGTCTTCCCAAGGTGTCACAGTCCCGTTCCGCATGAGGGAATGGCCATCCCATGCATTGGCTGCCCTCCACAAGCGCCATGTCCACACCCACAAACAACCCATCTCCAGCAAGGGATGCAGTTCAGTAGTCTCCAAACAGCCAGCCCTGGAGGGTCCCAGCTGGATGAAGTTAATCTCTGTGAGCCTCTACCACAGTAACCAGGACATGCTGCTCCCACCAACCAAATTTCCAAGGTGGCCAAGTTGATTGTGTCATAGGGATGTACAAAGCTCCTGTTCAGATGCTTCCTTTTCAGTAAGATAAAAGCTTTTCTTGCAGTATGTTCTCCAGCTGAAAAAAACAAAAAGGCACTGGTGGCAACACTAGCAGGTGATGCTGGGGGCAGGTAATCCAAGCACAGAGGCTGTTGGAAATATTAATCCAACGGGCTCCACCTACTCAAGAGAAGACAGTGCACTAGGACTTGCAAAGGACAGGCAGGACTTTAAGAGCATCCAAAAACACAGCACTAGCCCTGACCAAGACACAGTAACCTTGCTCCATTCAGGAAAAGAGTAAAAGCAAATGAAACGTAAACCCTGCAGAAAGATGATTTGAAGAATGCAAGTAGTGTGTACTCCATCATATTACAGCAACGTCACTATATGGTTTATAACTCACATTTTTTTCCTGACATAGATCTACCTATTAATAAAGAAGTTCCTGAGCAGCAGAATACTCAAACTGTAACTAGCTGAGTGTGTGTTATCTCCTTCTCCTTATCTTCAGATGTTACAATTGAGTTAATCTCTCAGCAGAAATGCACAGATTGGTGTCCTTGTAAGATGTGCGCCATATCCCACGCAAGCCTCATTGATGCTACATGACCACCAGAGGAAACAAAGCACTGCAAGATAGTAAAAACTGGAGGCACACGTGGGCCAGAAGAAATACTCCTTACTAATAAACTCAGAATCTTTAACACAAAAAAATTAAGTCCCATTTTCTAGTGTCCCTGCTCAGGGTACTTTACTGGTTGTTTCCCCACAATCCTGTTCAAAAGGTCGATCCATCCTTTCCCCAACTGCTTCCACAAATACATACTGTCCCGTACTAAATTCGGTAAGTCTAGATGTGCCGCACTTCACCATCTGCTCTATTCCCACTTTAATCCAGCTCCCACCAGGCTGGCACGGCCCAAAGTCCTGTGACAGAAGATATCTGGGCACAGCAACCCGGGGCTCAGCTGGGAGCTTCCCGTTGAGAGACTGCCAACGTTTCCTTGAATCCACCCTTCTTGCTACGCTCTCCCATACCCACAGCAACTGTGAAATCATTATTAATTATGCCCTTTTACCCGACCCACTTATCTCAAAATAGCAGTATCTGAGATTGGCTAAAAATGAGGGGAGGAAAAAAAAAAAAAAAAGAGGAGGGAAGCTGCACGTTTTGCTTCCTGGATAACTCCTCTTAGAAAAGCCAACTCTGTTCTCATTTTCTCCATTATTTTTTCCTCTTTCTTTCCTTTCTTCTTCAATTTTTCTTCTGTATCTTCTTTTTGTTTCTCTCTGCAAGAAGAGGAATCAGGTTAGGAAAAAGGAACGATGGAGAACGCTGATCTAAATTGCTTCACATCCTCAAAGATGTGGATAGAAAATGATGGGGTGTGGGAAGGAAATGGAGCCCTGGGGGTTTTCTTTTCCAGAGAGGGCTTTCTTTTTCCTTCTGGCTCATGATTGAAGGAGATGTGAGAGAATAAGAACTGCTGGAGATTTTGGCAAATATTGAAAAAGGAGAAACATGCAGCTACAATTATTTGGAGAAGCAGCAGCAAATGCTAAAGAAAAATAAACCCCACAAATACAGACTATGGTCTCTTTCCAGAAGGAAAAGGCTTTATTCAGTCTGAAGCAAATCTGTTCATTTTTCACATTAATCCAAGTGTGGATTTCATATAAAATCACAAATACGTATGTCAACTACAGCGGTGTAAACCAGTTTAGATGCATCAGAAAACATGTTTTTATTGCAAGAGGGAAGACACGCAGTTCGGTTTCCTGAAGGATGACAAGGAACCAGAAAGAAATAAAACCACAACCTTAATACTGTAACTAACAATGCTCAATGTTCTTGTCTGCAAATTCTGAGGCACCACGATGCACTTTTTGTCTACACTGATTTTTGCAAGGACAATAATATAGATTAAAACTGACCCCGGCATTCTGCACTGCTGTCTGGAACAAGGTTCGCTTCTGGTTCAGAAGAAAGGACTTTCGTAATAAAACCAGGGTACACGAACACGCCTGGGATCTGAAACACAGGTTTTGTTCCTCCAGCACGTGAGCCATTTTCCAGGTACTCAAGCAGAAGGCACCGTGCAAGAGCTGCCAACAGAGATACTCATTTCTCTCTAAAATCGCTAGCAAGCCTTTCCTCGTCACCCTTGCAAAAACCAACACCAGAACGAGAACTGTTAACCTACCGACACTGAATGCAAATACAGAAAGTGAGTATTTATTTAAATGTAAGCTGTTCTGGGGGCATCCTTTTGTGATTTTGTTTTCTTACTTGTGACCTTCAGGAAGGAAGGATACATTCAAAGCCTGTTCGTTTGCAGAGGTAATATCATTCGTGTAATAGCACAAGTACCTGATCATTTGCCTTCACCAACCAAACGGATCAGTGAAAACATTTTCTGTTTGTTTTTAACTCATTTAAACTAGAGGTATCTTTCACCAAGTTAAGATTTTCAGGAGGAACAAGGTTCGTGTTTAGTGACATTTTCAGAAAGACACGGGAAATAATATTAAAAAAACTCTACTATTTCTGCCTCCTGACAGGCTTGTTGGAGTACTTTAAAAGAGTTTTCTAAAATAAACCAACTTTTTTTCCTGCACAGATTTGCCATCAGGGAACCAAATCCCATCCTTATAAGGTTACAACAAAACAAAAGTCCTGGAAAGAAGTATAAAATCAAGTCCATTTTTTAAGTCAGAAAACGGGAATACTAAGATACAACAAAGTTTAAAATCAGTTTCTTCAGAATTAGCAATAGTCAGATGCTTCAGAAAATAATCTTCCTGATGATCATCGTCTTGGCCTTCACCCTAAATCATTCCTCTCCGTCTAGAAAGATCTTAACCTATTAGAGCTACAAAGCAGAGATTTTATATCTACAGGAAGTATTCAGGCTTTACCCACTGAAATATTTTTATATACACAGACATGGTTACTTTTACCATTAAAGAATTCAAACTGCTATGGCAAGGCAGAAATTACTTAAACAACTTAGGCTACAAGCACTGATACTGATTCTGTATTAAAACCACAATATAAACAAAAAGAAAGGAAAAAAACCTCGAGTTAAACACTGGAGAAAAGACCTTAAGAAAAATTAAACCTAAAATAGTTTACAAGAACCTAAGATAATGTCTGTGCTAAGCTAACACAGAAATCAAAGTATTTGAAAAGAAAATCAATATTAGGATTAATGTTCCAGTTCTCTCCAAAGGAAGACAAAATGCAGCAAAAAAGCTTGAAAAGCTAGGATTTTCTATTTTATCAAATTTTTGCTGTGAATCTTATTCTAACTGCAAGAGAAGCAAATTGCTCCAAAGCTATGCTGAACCTCACCCAAGGTTAACTGCAACACCAAACACAGGCCTTTTACTTCAGTTTCCTTTTATAAAAAGAAAATATTACCAAAATACAAAGAAACAAAGGATACTGCTATGGCAGCTCGTACAAGCGTGTTACGTTTCTGATGTCTGCAGTATTCAAAGTCTGTGTAAGTAAACTTTAAAGGATATTGAGAGAAGTTATTTTCATCTTCTTTTTCATTATCCGACACTACAAGTTGAATCGTATATAAGATTTAACTGTATTACATACAAAAGCAGCGGCACACCAGTGAGCACTTCATTAATTAAAAGCCAGAAAAGGAAGTTTGCTAAACGAAGCAAATGTTCTTATCACTCCTATCTATATTCATTAAAACTGACAAGAAACCAAATATCACCATCTGTCTACTTGCAATAAAGACACTAAAAACAGCTCCGGGGTAGAAGAATAATATAAAGTATAAAACTGCAGTTTTTCAAGTTTCAGTTTTAAATGGACAAGAGAAAAACTGATGTCAGATGGGGGAGAATAAAGAATGACAAGGAGATCGTATATGAGACTGGAAAAGAAACTACATGTTTTAGAATATAAACTGAAGACCCTTTGAAATATCACAAAACAAGCGATGAACCTAAAGTTCCCTCTGTATTTCTCATTCAGATCAACGGGTCCGCAAAAATCCAAGAACTGCAACAGCAGCTTATTTGCCTATTTAAGAAATAACTGCTACCAAAAACATTCGGAAAATTATATTATGATACATAAACTGCAAAGTTCTAATGCTCAAGCAAGTCCCAGGAAACATCACCATAGCTTTATTACATACTGATGGACTGTCTTTATATTTACAAGGGTTTGGTGGCGTTTTTTTAATTATGCGTATATTTGGATTTTGCCTGCAAGTCAGCAACTCGGTATAAAAGCTGGGTAAGATCTGCTGAAAGGAAGAGGATGACAGAGGTACTAACTTAGCTCTGAAAAAAATACCATGGCTCACACCAGCGGTTGCAGAGGTCAACCGAAGGTCACCGATTTAAGGTAGTTTCCAGCAGTTGTGCAATTCCTACCTTCTAGTAATCGCCCTTTTTTGCACTGCAGGAGAGAGGAAAGAAAAAACAAATAGATGGTAATAAGATATTTAATGACAGAAATGAAAATAAACTACCGCTCACATTTTCAACAGCACAGCTCCGTGTTGTTAATTCCGCACCATACCCAGCTGCATTTTGCACAGCAATGAAAAGCCTTTCCAGTTCCTCTCAATGCTGCATAAAATATTAGCTCTATAGGCACAGTTTTTAAGACTAAAGAAGGTTAAAGTAATTTAAGGCTGAGATAAACACAAAAAGGAAATTCATTGTTAAAACTGCCACCCGGCTCCCAGCCCCCTGTTGTGCCTAGGTACCGGAGCACATATGGTGCGGAGCAGATTTCTGTGATACCTACAGGAAGCATAAACGGGGTTAGGAGAGGAGGAGCAATGGAGTTAAAGACCAAATCGAAGGCTTATTGATTCTTCTTATTATGCTCCTCTAGAACGGTACCCTCTCTTTTTTCTTTTTTGTTTTGGGTAGTTTAATTTTCTTTCCTAAGAACAATAATTCATACACATAAAAAGGCTCTCATTAATATTCTATGAGAATGCTTTTTTAGACTCAATGCAATTACAACACAGCAATTATTATTCTTCTGTTAATACTCCAACAATACTAACAGACCCATTAACAACTCAGCACAAGTATGAGAGGCATTTAAGAAACAGAAGTGTAAGACTATTTCTGTTTACTAAGAAATCACAACAAAATTACAGAAGGTCATAACATCTGAGTGTAAAAAGTTACTGTAAACTGATGCGCAAATGTGCCATTGGATTTCTCTTTGATTCTCAGGAATCTTCTTTTAAAAGTCAAGTCAATCTATGAGGATATAGGAAAAGTAAAATTCTTTACATGAAGGTTGAAATTCAAGGGTAAATTCTCTTTTATGTTAAATAACAGAGATATAGCACATCCATTAGCTGTCCATGCCAATGAAATCATTGGGATGTTTAGAGAGGACTTCAGAAAGCTGGTAGGCAAACGTGGAGATACATATCAGGAGAGAAAATACAAGACCATCCATAAAAATTTTCTCTGTATGGTTTAAAAATGCATCCTCCACACTGAAGCTGGAGAATGTTCGTTTATTATAAAGCAGTTGTATGGTATCTCTAAAAAAACAAAAGAAACATTGTTGCAATGGGGGAAAAAAGGGCAAAATGTTGACATGTTAGCTTTATAAAGCTTGTCATAAAAAGCTACATAGTAAGAGTAACAAGCATATGCCACATTATTGTGTTTTGAAAGATTTTATTTTATGTACACCTCATTAGAGCTCCTATTTTCCTACTGAAAATAGGAATTGTGGAAGTTGCATTTCATTTTATTTACTAACAGCGAGTGTACAAAGACTCAGGTTCTTCAGGAGCACAGATAAACAGAGGAAAAGATAAACTTCTTTGGTAGAAAGAGCGAGCACAATTCACTCCTGTACCTCTCCTGCCACAGCTGCCACAGTAACAACAGGGTACAAATCGAAGCACCTTCTGCAGCACGTATTTGAGAAAACCAGCACCAGACTCCAGGCTCCCTGGATTTGAGTGTGCTGGGCTGGGAAAACCCTTCTGGGGAACTGAGAAAGCATAAATTTCCTATAATCCTCTTAAAGTAAATGAAACTCAATCCTGAAATGCACCGTGTTTCTTAGTCCTTCCCATTCCTATATTGTGAGGCTGTTTATGAATTTTTTCCCTTTAATTACATGAAACTTTGTTCTAATATTATATATATACACAATACTATCAATACTATTAACATATGTTTATTTATATACATATATATCAAAATATCGATTTATTTATGACCAGTCTGTATTTTTTTATGTTGTACCTGCCTTGTCTACGAGCTGAAAGATTTCCTTTGTCTGGTATTTACCTACAGGTGAAGCTATCCTTTCCTATAAGGTCATTATAAAGCACACATTTTTCTCTGGTGGTACCAACCTCCGTTGCTCATAGGATTTTGTACGCTGTGTTTAAATTCAAGATGTTTTTTGCCCTTTTGTACTCAAATGCATCATCTTCTCTTCATGCTGATACAAACAATAAAACCTGAATTTGTCAAGTTCGATACTAGCTTGCAATATGACTTATTTTGGTGAGCAGATCACTGTGACACCTCCTCATCCGCTATAACACTTCCTCATCAGTATTATTCTTGAATTCACTTTAGGCAGTCAATAACAGTTTTCGATACACCTTTGTAAAAGCTGCCTAAAAATCTACTTGTAAGAAGTTAATGCTAAAGCATTCACAATATCCTAGTCACAACGCCTTCACGTCTGTTATTTAAAGTACAGTACCATTACAGCTGTATGCCAGTAATGTAAAGCTCAGCATGTTTTTGCTCTATAGCATTAAAAAACCTGACCCAAGAACAAGTCCATCCTAAGTGTACCTTTTAATCCACACAAAGAAAAAATAATTTATTACTATTTACATTGCTTTAAGTATTTTTGAGTTGCTATTTAGATGGCCTTAGTAGTAGTGACTGCAGCAAGCTGCAACAGGTTTGTCACAAAACAGAACCCAGGCTAGCACTGAAAGTAAAGCCTGGGTGTCTTGAAACCTGGGAAAAGTACAGCAATGCTACAAGGGATTCAGTGCAAACCTGCAGAAGATCTTCCCTACACATACAATACTGCTTATCCATTAATTGGCATGGAAAGATATTTACAGATACAGAATAATCCAGAGCTTCTACAGGTTTTTTTGACACTCCCATCACTCCCACTCCCCTTTCCCATCTGTTTCTTCTCCCACACTTCATTGTTCTGCCCTCTACCACCTTTCTTCCCACGGACCAGGCTCAGGCCAACTCTTTCTCCATGTCCTGGTTATGCCCTGCTCTTCCCCACGCCCAAATGATGTGATGCAGGTGACGGCTGAAAACCGGTCAGAGCAGGGTCTCAGCAAGCTCCGCTGCAGGAGGTCCTCGCCTCTTGGGTAGCAAGTCAACCTTTTTCTGCCATTTCTTTACACTATGCAGTAATTATAGCCCCTTTTTTTTTTCTTTTTCCCAGTCTAGCCCATTATTTGTCTTTATTTTACATACTATCCATTACTTTTCAGGGTTTTTTTCTCCTCTTTTATCCTTCTATCACTATCACGGTCTTTAAGAGAAAGCTGAGGCTGTTAAGTACCACACATCTGTCATTTCAGCATTATGATTAGGAAGCAGATTCTGAGAATTCTGGTACCACCACAGAACTCGTAAACTAACAAATCGCCCCTTAGATTTTATCACTTCATCACTGTTCTTGTACCCTTGCCTAGATACCTGCTGCTGATCACCATCAGCGACAGGATTTTGAATTAGACACGCTTGATCTGAATCAGTATGGCTGTTCTTAGAGATTTATTGCTGAAACAAGTGTTTCTGCCAGACCCAAGAAAATCAGCAAGAGGTAAAGTTACAGACTCTGCATTTTACTACAAGTAGGTTCGTTGTGTGGAAGTCCCCCATTCCATCATCTACATTCGTTAGGCTGCTATGCAAACAGAGTTAATTCTGGTGACGATCGGCACATATGTAAAGTACGCGGGTATTTTCCTTGAGTGGCAGGAAGCAATAAGCTTAGGAAATTTAGCACAAAATATTTTTCACCTGCTGAGAAATACGGGTGAAAATGCTTTGAACATGATTTCGTTAAAAGCATCATCCCAACGATTTCTTGGGAAACATCCACCATTTAAGATATTCCATGTTGTTTTCCAATGTTATTTTTCCAGAGACACCGAGCATGGTTAGGTTTTGTGGTTTGGGTGGAGTGGGGGAGAAGGCTGCTGTTTTGGGAAAACTGACCAAATCTTGCTTTGCTTGCTTGCTCGCTCCTGATCTTCAGCTACAGCAAGAACTGGCTGCTGGAAGACCTAATTTCAAAGGGCAGCTGCAGGGGAAATTGTCATTATTTGATCCACTAAATCTAGAATTTATTAAAAAAAATTTAAAAGTTTAAAAAAAAAATATTTCAAGGAAATAGCAGAAGGCAAAGTCCCAGTTCCATTGGTCAAACCCTTCCAACCATATATGCACCCTTGGGTTTCAGGGCCAAGTAAAATTCCACTCCTCCCCACCAGTTTTATCTTGCCAAATTCAGAGCAGGAGGAGAACACCGAGAGGATCAGCATCCCAAGGACTCCACCACCAGCAGAGCGCGCGGAGCACTGGCACACATGGCAGTGCTCCCAGGAGCCAGCTCCCGCAGTTGGTTTTTATTAAGGAACGCACACGCTTCTGCACTCCAGTCCGAAATATCTGGGGGCTCTAGCACATGAACAATAACTCAATAATCACATTTCCTTCCCTGTATTATAAAATAAACACTCCGAGATAGACTCTTTGGATTTATGTCCTTTCAAAAGAATTTAGTAAGGGGGAGAGGGGGTGGTGTGGTGGAATAAAACCACAAGTAAAGTGCACGGGTTCAAAATGTGCAGTAAATACTTTTGAAAGCAATGTTCTCATCTGGGAGTATTGCAACAGATGTTTATCATGAGCTACTGCAACAGTTAATCCCACTCCGAGCCAGATTAACTCTTTCCCATTGGAAACAAGCCTTTTTTCCACAGGCAGCCTACAGAAAACAAGGGGATGTGCCAGAACAACTGACAACAAGCAGTTAACTTAATGAAGTGGGGGGGGGAAGCCATAAAGCCCAACCAAATAAACCAATGTCTGGCCCAAAAGACTTAGATGAACAGGTGTATGTGTGGGTGGGAGTAGGGGGGGGGGCGGGGGGAATAAAGAAAAAACATTTAAACAAAGCCTCCACTGACATTCTGGTCACTGAAGTGGGTACACACAAAATGAGCCAAATAACATTTTTTTAACAATTCAGCAAATAATGGATTTTTTTTTAATATTGGAGAGGATAGGAAATATGATTATTGATCTTGGTTTTCAAAGTGTAGTACCAATATAGCACAGAAACAACTGGTTATTCTATTTAAAGATATTCTGAGTAAGAATGAAAATAGGAAGGTACAAAACTACAATTAAAATACGGACATTCAAACAGCAATTCAGCTGTTTGGAAACATTATTTTGAAATACTAAGGATTTTATAAATCTAGCCTATGTATCCATACATCAAACAGTGGTAGCCTACTAGACTATTTTTCTTTTTTTTTTTTTTTAAAAAAAAAGAGTACTTTAATTGCAGGGGTTTTAATTTTTATGTAACTATCTACAGTATCTATGTACGCAATCTGGTATTTACTTCTTAAAGATACAAATGTAAATCACAATTTAAAGCATCATTATTTAAAGCTGAAATCACCACTTAAGGGGTGCAAATCGGATCCCTGTTTGCAACCTTTCCTGAAGGCAAGTGAAAGGCTAGTAAGTCACCACCCAAAGCCAATCCTCTGCTCCTAATTTCACAAGCATGTAATTTTGGGAAATCCTTGAACATATATGGGTCCCATGAAAAGAGTGAGCAGTCCAAAAGAGCCAGGAGAAAGCCATCCCCCTTCACCACCCTGAGGAGATCAAGCAGAAGAGGTAAGTACACCATGTCCACAATGCCTCTGCCCGAGCAACACCTACAGCTCTCTCACCCCTGGGACAACACCGGGGTCCATGTAAAGCTGCCGGGAAGCAGAGCTGGTTTGAGGATTTACAGCCTTAAACAGCTTGCAAGGCTACAGACAATTTTCATCTGAGGCACACACCTTCCCCTTCGTACGCCCAGCTGCGGTAACACAAGAGTAAGAGTCACACGTTCAGAACCTTTGGTCTAAACTTCCTTTCTGACTCAAGAAAATCTCAGCTTGTTGGTTGTTGTTTGTGGTTGGTTTTTTTTTTAACAGAGAAAAAAACAAATGCCAATCTGTCAAGTGTAAAGACAATCTAAAGAGGTTTTCTTTAATTGCCAGGCAGAACAATAAACGAATAAAAAGCTGTAGGAAGTCCTTAGGACTCGGCAGTATTTCTGCTGGTAATGCAGAACAAGTTTCATTCCTGGTATTACTCCTAATCAAAAAAAAGCAATGGCAAACATTATCAGTCCTTTTATATTTGATGAAGAGATTGGGGTTATTTATTCAAGAAAACCTTTATAAATATTCCTCCGATACTAAAAGGACCGATGACCACAAAGCCACGTGCTGGCAACACCTCTTCCCAGCCCCTTCATCCCTAGGTAAAGGCCACTGGAACAGCCACCCATCAGTCTGATGACTAAAGTATGAAAGTTTGCAGCTTGTTTTGTTTGTTTCCCCACAGATATCAAACACCGTAAGTGCTGAGAGGAAGGTTTTGTTTTCTAAATCTTTAGTATTCCAGAGAAAAGTACTGACATTACATCCTGCAAGTCTTGCCAAGAACGTCTTTTGTGTTCACAGCTTCAGTGTTGATGATAAATTTTGAACATTAACAGTAAAAAGTATGATTTAAATCAAAGCCTAAATCATAAATGTAAAAGTAATTTAAACTAGTGAACTGGAAACCTTGATTTAAATAATTTCATTTTGCAAATATAGTTCTCATAAAGAACTATTTGCTTTCAATGGTTGTTAGTTCTCACTGAGTAGGTAAATAAACTACATGCATCTATTTAAATGATTATGAAGCCTAATATACTCTACATCTTTTATTTTTACATTTTATTAAGCTGACAATTTACTAGGCAATTATTTTTTTAACTATGATTCCTCAGTGCTTCAACAATATTTCCTAAGTCCAAAAGCACCTTTTATTATGATGATTATTCCTATTTTATAGAGCACTAACCCAAAGAAGAAATAATTAACAAGTTTGGACTCTTTCCTTCACGAGATTAAACTAGCTCTAAGATAATATGATTGATCTCCACTATAACAATGACCTGTTGTACATTATTTTTCACTCTGACCCAGTAATCGTAATAATTTGCAAATATCAGTAAGAGAACAATTAGCAGTAAAGCCTCAAGAGGCAGCAGCAGAAGGCCGGGCTAAATAAATATCTGTACAAGAACGAGGAGGTTTTGCTGGATGGTTTCACCAAGATGTAACACTTGGTATTATTTTTACTTCATCTTCTAAAATTCGTATCCAAAGGTAACAAAGAGCACAGTCTGCTGCTGTTCTTCATGACAACACAGCTTGCTTTATGAACAACCTCACTTATTCTGCCATGAATAATGGTGGCAGAACTTGCAGTGAGCATTTAGATCGATTCCACAGCCCAACCGAATCGTCACGTCATACTTTCCAAGTTGTACAATCTCCAGTTTGAGTACTCATTTCTTAATATTGTGCCTCAAAATCTGCAGGATGTTGCGCCAACAGCACTTACTGTGAACGGTTCAGAACAATGTCCATGTACTGAATATTGCATATCCCGACGTGCCAGCTAGGTTAAGACCTTACACATTACACAGCTCCTGCCCTGAGGGACAGTGCCAGATCTGAAACATTTACTAGGCAAGACAGGTGATGTATGAAAAGTGGGAGAAGTGGTACAGAGGTATTTTTAAGGTTTTTCACAGTCTCTCACCATTGTGCCCATTTTTCATTGGTATGAAAAGCTACTTGTGCCCCAACTTAGCCCATGATGGGTGATGGGAAACTGCATTTTTCCTAAAGCACCTCCCAATCTTTCCCCCAAAACCATCCCTGACCGAGGAGGAGCATCAATATCTCCCAAGCTACTTTGTCCTCCTGTAAACTTGCCTCTGCTGTGATGTTTACAAAGATTTTACCAGCTAGACATTAATGACCATCTCCGAGCTGTGCCAGGAGGGGCAAGAGGCAAAACACCAAGTGCTGAAGGAAAATAAAACAATAGAATATACAGTGTTTCATGATGCAACAAATTTGGTAGGTGCAACCACATAAAATGCCAGCTCTTCCCTCCAGCTTGAAGCCCCAGCCATTGTTAAGGAGGTGACCACTAATAGGCACGTCGAGGAGGAGGACCTCGAGGAGACAGCCCACTGCTTTGATGATGAACCCCACATCTTGCAAGTTCTAGCTGAATCCACCCATCTCATTGCAACTCCTCATCTTCAGCTTCAGGAAATGAAGTCCTGTTGTCTCCAAAATATCATCATGTGTGCCAGACCCCAAATCCCATTCCACCAGAGTGTCACATGCAAAACTCATTTTGGCTTCACTCTAGCTCGGGAATTAGGGGGACAGGGAGAGACCGCAGGGAATGAGAACAGGATGGGCCAGTGACAGGTCAGGGACATTGCTGCCCCTAAGCAAGTCACCCTCCTCAAACGAAACCGAAAGAAGGTTTTACACTGAAAAACATCTGGATTTCCTGCACAAGTTTCCCAACAATATATATCAAGCGAATCATTTAACTGCCCTGGTTCCCTGTCCCCCGCGCAGGCTCCAGTCCATCCTGCCCTGCCATGATGCTTTAGACACAACGCTGCTGGTCTGTGAAGCCAGTGGGCTCTGACGGGAATGCCGGCCCCGAAAGGCAGATGTTGTGTAAATCCGTATTTCATAAATACAGTTAATTGTGACAAGAGGGCTATAAAAATCCTTGTACCGCTTAAATTATTTTTCCACTTAGAGCAACTCTACCACCAGAAAATGTTACACATTGCACTTTATACCGAACTGGCAGAGCTCGATGATGACATTACAGCTCTATTAAATAACATAAAAATCACAGATCTTTAAAAACTACAAATTAATTTTTCTGCCATCATTCAACATAACCATTTAAAAACAAACATGCCATGCAATTGTCATTGAAAGTTTTCCAATCTAACATGGCGTGTGTTTAAACATGTAAATTATACTTTTTGAAATAAACGCTGCTGCTATCAGGGAAAAGTGCTACTGTAAGTCACATCACCATTAACCAGAAACCACCACCTTAAAGAGTCAATAATCCCTCACACTTTACCAAGGAAATATTCTCCCTCCACCCAACAAGGTCACAAGAAAGGAAAAAAACAAAAACCTGTGAAAACTTTGATCCTTTGATTCAGACACACAGGTATGTAAAAGATAAGTAATTCAGAGATTGTTTTTTAATAAACTTACGGTTTATGCATTTACTGATGCTGATTCTTCAGTAACCTATGTTTAGCAGATTCATTGTATCCATATGAAACTCCTTCCGTACACTAAAGTCTAAATTGTGACTCAATGCATATACCTGGGAGGGGGGGGGAGGGGAAGAACCCCCTGCCCTGAGGTTTAATTTTTCTAGCCTGATTTTTTGTTTGGTTATTTAAAAGAAAATATTTATTAAGAGTTTATTGTCTATTTATATTTGGAAAAGATTTCCTTTAGTAACACATGTCTCCTTAAGGTAACAGCTTGCACTTGCCAGCAGTTACTAATTTAAGTGCAAGATTAAGAAGTAAGGTTTTCTTCAGCTCTGTGGGGCCACTGGATCTGCACGTGGTACCAGAGAAGAGATCCAGTACTGTGCGAAAGGGAGAGAAAAGACTTCATCTGCTCTCTCTCACCTGTCTGGGTGAGAAAACAAGCAGGAGGCATGGAGGGGTAATTCAGTTCTGCAGTACTCACGTCATCTTTCATATTTCTGTTACCACCACAAGCAGGCAACGCCTGCCAGCCTGGCTGCAGTTTGCTTACATGCTATTAGAAATCAGAATTTGCTATTTAGGCTAAAGAAGTCCCAGTAGGTATCAACTAGGCATAGACATTATTCTGCCTGTTTTCTCAGGATGCTCTAGAAAAGTTTATACAAAATATGAAAATTATGCATGCCATTATGTAATGAAATCAAAATACAATAAAATGTACACACAGCTATTTCTACTTTTAAACAGTAGTTACTAAACTGTACCTGGCTTCATTTTTAAAGTACGTATCACTTATATAAATAGTATTTATTTCATAATAAAAAAATACTTCATACATAGCTATCTACATTTCTCATACTGAAGTTTCCACAATCACTTGAATACAATACACTGTTAAATTTAATTTAAACTCCCTAGATATCTATCATTTTAGACAATCTAAGTGATTTGGGTAGATAATCTTAAATCTGCAGGTATGCCCCATTTTTTTCTGGGAGCTGACAAATTGCCGGTGGCACAACAGGTGCCATTGCCATTCATCATTATTTTTTACAAAAAGGATCACGCTGGCATGGTCCCTCTCAGCGGTCAGGCTGCCTGTGCACCCATGGGTGCGCAGGTGAGAGGCGAGGACGCATGAAGCTGCAGCAGCGCAGCTCCTCCTGCTGCTTCCCACACTGCAGAGGCGCAGGAGCTGCTCAGTGGGGCCAGACTGAAATTCTTCTGTCACTCCCCAGAAAAACCTTCACTGCTTCATACGGCTTCAGGCTAGCAACAACAAAAAAAAAAAAAGAAGTTTTTAGGCCTAGCAATAGGCCCGGACCCACAAGCATCCTCCTGCCTCTATGACACACAGTAAGGGGTTAACAGCATCACAAGCAAACTCGGGTGTAGATCACACTGACTTCCATTGACAGCATCACTGATTTTAACCCGAATTTCTATACAGGCACCTTAAAGGTTCAGTGGCAATTCTATTTGAAAGAAACATTGAGGCACTGACTTTTAACGTGCTCAAATCAGGTATTTGTATTTAAAATTTCTACTGTTCACTTGTGTCACAGAAATGATCACGCAAATATACTAGAATTTCAAGCACTGCCTCCAGCTGGGGATGCGACAGGGTGTATTTAAATTTCTAGCTAACTACTAGATGGCACAGAAAGCGCGCAGCCCAATCGTAACGGCTACATTACTCAGACAAAATACCACAGAGAAAAGTTGCAAAATCTGCCAGAAGATTTTTCTGTCTTAAAACGTACCTCACACAGGCATAACTTTTGCCATGAAAACCACTAGGAAACTTGGAACTTAAGAAGGTGGATGCAGTTTTAATATGAGATGAAATGCCCAGAAGAAATATAATAAACACAGTTGACTGTAAAAAGCCTCATGAAGAAGAGATGAGATGAGATATATTGCAAAATAATACAGAGCCAAATTCGTCCCTGAACCATATAACAGATTTGCAGGATAAAAAGGGAGGATATTTAACGTAGTATTTGTTATTTTAAATTTAAACCAAACAAAATACGTTCAAATAACACCACATAATCACATCCATTCCCAATAAGGTATAAACTCAGACCGAAGAGGAAACTAATTTAATATTCAGCAAATCCACAGAAATAACTTATGGGAAGGGTCCAGGATTTTCAGCAGGGACCTGACGACGGCCCGAGCCGATTCGGATTTACTTTTTGCCGCTCAAGACGCGCAAATCCCGATTTTAAAACCAGAGAAACCCGCCGCGCAAACTCCGCGTCCAGGAAAGTTCATTTTAGCCCAGCGCCACCCAAACCCGCGCAGCAGCCGCGGCCGAAGGGGCAGCCCAGCACCCAGAGATACCCACCACCACCACCCCCACACACAACCCCCCCGCC